>CM050525.1:3984121-4091621 GCA_027563665.1 Antrozous pallidus | reverse complement strand
GCCTCTATCCTATCTAATAAAAGGGTAATATGCAGATTGACCGTCATTTCAACACACAAGATCGTGGCCCCCTTGTGGTCAAAGATCCTGCCCCCATGTGGACACAGATTGGCCACCACAAGATGGCTAGCAGGTGAGAGCAGTTGGTTGTGATCAAGCCTGCAGGGAGGACAGTTAGGTGTGACCAGGCTGTCAGAAGAGGGAAGTTGGAGGCAAGCAGGCTGGCAGGGGAGCAGTTAAACATCAATCAGGCTGGCAGGGGAGTGGTTAGGGGGTGATCAGTCTGGCAGGCAGAAGTGGTTAGGGGCAATGAGGAAGGCAGGCAGGCAAGTAATTGGGAGCCAGCAGTCCTGGATTGTGAGAGGGCAGTTGGACATCCCTTGAGGGGTCCCAGATTGAAGAGGGTACAGGTTGGGCTTAGGGTCAACACCCTCCATGCACAAATTTTATGCACCAAGCCTCTAGTTACCTAATAAAATTAGCTGATTGCTATATAAACAATCAACAATATGATGCAATAGTGTGTTATAAAACTCATTTTAGATTTTAAAATACTATATAAAACACTCATCACATGTCCTTGACATACATAAAGTCTGTACAAAATTGGAGAGTCAACTGAACATTTATAAGACCAATGAAATGGATGAAAAAAGCTTTTCCTAACAGCAAATGAGACCAATGCCGTGCCTAGTACATAGATTATTAATATTTTGTATTATTTACATTATATAAATATGCACAATGTTATTCTTATTATATAAATAAAGTAATGTAAATAGCAACCTGAAAATTCATGTGTTTAAGACTAATATTATACCTGCAATATTTATCACTTAATTGGCTAAACACATAGTTTCTTTACATCTATTCAAAATGCTCTCATGTGCATTATGTACCCTGAGTACATTGCAATTTAATTAGCAGTCAACCATAACAAGTTATGGAAAGTCTCCAACCAGCCTGAAATAATTGATATGCTAAATCAGAAAGTAGTTGCTTGGATTTATGTATTATTAAGGAAGAGAATGATGGACTTATATCAAAACTTGGAGGCTGTCAGAAAGGCAGATCAGACATCCATTGAGACATCAGTGGGATTGTAGAATAAGCAATTTCTACCATCATACCTGGCTTCGCCATCAATTCTGACAACCAACCATATATGAGAGTTCCCTTGTGGAAGTCTGGGCATCAAGCAGAGAAGTCATAGCATGTGGCCGGAGCACAAATTTGAGAATGAACACATAGAAGAGGATGTGAAGAACCGTCTTCTTTAGAACCAATCCCACTGCTAGGTGAGATCTAAAACTACCACCTGATGGTGGTGAACCCCACCTCAGAAAGCATGCCCACACCCACAAAGCTGGGTGCATCCCAATTCACAGTCTAGAGCTGTTGTGGGTCAGAAACTCTCATGGGCGCAGTTGAAATGCTGAATGGCATCTCAGGTGCTGTAGGCCTTGTGCTTCCTTCAGAGCCCCAGTTTCTCACCTGGAAAGACTCACTCTGCGATTGGACTCAGGTGAGGCTGATGAGGCAGGTGAGGTCTTGTTTGTGAAAAACACAACGTTTACAAGTGATGGGTTTGCTGCACGTGATCAGCAACCACTTAGTGGTAGATGCGGTCAATCATTAAGAGTGTGGCTTTCACCCTAGTTCATCTCCACCTCACTAACTTGTGTGGGAAATAATGGGCGACATAGAACAGAAATGCTCTATCTGTGAGTAGTGACAAGTAGACTTATGAGTCATCAAATGAACATTGAGAACAAGGTGGCCATGATTCCAGAAAACCCGTGGATTCCATTCTGAACAAAACCACCCAACACTTCCCAACATGAAATCATCATGGATTTCCTGAAAATCTTCTCTTTCATTTATTTGTAAAGTTTATTTTAGGTATACATCCCCAAGTGCTACACAATGTCTCCTGTTCTTTAATATCTCCTTTTTAATGTTGAGTAAATGGAATAATTCTAAAAACATCATCTTGTAATCATTTACATGTATTAGTTATTATATGTGACAATGGATATCTATAACCCTTTCCATTTCAAGGTGTGCATTTTGATTGATATATACTATTTGATAATTTTTTATACAGGACACCAAAATTTCTCTTTTCTTGTGCATACAATGTTATTATGCTGGGTTTTTTTTCCGTGGGTTGGGGGTTAAGAAGAATAACTCTTGTAAATGTCCTTGTGCGTGATGCATATGTATACATTTTCTCCAAGGCATGTGCTTAAAGACATAACTGTGTGTCTCTGACTAAATGACTATTATGGAATCTCTGGATTGATCAATACATTTTTCACTCCTACAAGCAATGCAGTAGGATTCTATGAACTAATGAGTCTCTCCCACAAGTGATATTACAACATTCCTTTGTGCATGTCATCTGGATGGGTTGTGCCCCAACTTCAAAGTAGAAACCATTGGGACACATCAAGTAGAAGGGGAGTTAGGAGCACTGTGGGGCTATCAGTGTGGTATTAACGGTGTAGCACCTCAGCTTGTACTGTTTTGTGAGAGTGAGACTGTGCATCACCTCCAAAGTCTGTGTGAGGACTTTGCATGGGCTCTTGACCTTGGCCATGAAGGGGGCATATACAAAGAGAAAGTAATGTATGTCAAGAATTGGTGTATTTATAGTATTTTTATTGGGATGTCATCGGTGAATAACATAACATAGGTTTCAAGCATACACATTTGTAACCCATCGTCTGTGTCTTGCACTGTGCTTTGGCCATTGGGGTTTTCAGAGGCAGTGCACACCAGGCGGCTCCTTCAAACAACAAGGTCTCAATCCCAAGGTTTGAGGTTTGTGCAGAAAGCACACAGGTGGCCTCAAAGGGCAGGTGAGGGGCATGTGGAGTCTAGAAAAGATGTTAGGACCTCCTGTGAGTTTCTATCTTGTAGGATGGATTGTGCACCATGTGTATTTATTACAATAGATGGCATGCTCTGGACTCAGGAATTGGGGATTCCATAGAGACATGAAGGTGTATGTAAATAGAAATAAAGAAAAACGTATTCCATGAAAGTGTAGGAGGATTGGGTCTGCACCTGCCATGTGGTATAAATGGTAATTTCAACAAAATGGGGGAAATCCGGAACCAGTCACAGGCGTCACAGTGGTGGCAAGGGCAAGGAGCCCAGTTCAATGGCAGAAGGTCCAGACCATGTCTCTGCATATGAGCGATGACTCCTCCACCTGCAAGGAGCCACACACAGGTCCCTCAGCATGTGTCCCATGTGATCTTCCAGTACGTTCCCAACATCCCCCTTTCTGAACCGTGCATGGCTCCCTCACCTTCTGGCTGCATCCTGGATCTGTCTCTGGCTGTTTCGAGACCAAGAGAGCAGCACCCCCAGGGCCACCAGGACCAATGCAGCCACGCTCAACCGGATGGAATTCTCCACGGTGTAGTCTTGGGGCTGGGAGGCTGGGAATTGTGGGAAAAGAGGTCACAGAGATAATGGCAGGACAAAGTCACCCAGGACCTTGGATGTCCACCCAGTTCCACCTCCCCTTCACAGGACATGACTGTCTGTGCTGAGCCTCATACCTGAGAGTATCTCCTATTTGTTTGTTTCTTTGTTTGTTTGTTTACGGGAGTCATGGAGTATGAAAATTCATGCACTGGAGGGGGTTCCCTTAGCCTGGCCTGCCCCCACTCACACTCTGGGAGCGCTCTGGTCTGGGATGCAAACCAGTGATTGGGGAAGTCTACACCCCATCACACCTCTGCTGCTGCCCATAACAGCATCACAAGCCTCAGCTGGCTCAGGTTACCTGAGCCTTGGGTGGCCATGGGTGGCTAGAAAGCCGACATCCTAGGTTTGCCTGAGCATTGGGCCAGCCCTGGGCAGCAGGGGGCTGAGGGGATTGGGGAACTCTGGCGGCAGGCACAAGGAGTAGCCTTGCTGCACACCTGCCACCCCAGCAGAGCTGTGGGCACCACCATCTTTGAGGGTGTGGCAGTCAATTAGCCTATTCCCTCCTTATTGGCTATGGGTCCTGCCATCTTTGCAATGGTATAAGAGTCAATTAGCATATTCCCTCTTTATTAGATAGGATTCTCTAAGGCCCGGTGCAAGAAATCCATGCATAGGTGGGAGCCTCTTCCTGCACCCTCTCACAATCCGGATCCCACAGGGGATTTCTGAATGCCGGTTTACACCCAATGCTATAGGGATTTCTGTGGGATTGGGCTTAAAATGGCAGTCAGACATCCCTCTCACAATTAGGACCCCTGGCCCCAAACTTCTCGCCTGCCTGATCACCCCTAACCACTCTGCCTGATTGCCTCATTCCCTCTAACTGCTTGCCTGCCTGCCTGATTGCCCTTAACCACTGTGCCTGCCTGCTAGATTGCCATATTTAGTTATTCTGATCTCTCTGCTTATTGTGATACTCTGTACCAGGGAAGCTAACTCATCTGGGTATAAGAGCTTATATTTATGCAACAGTTGAGGACCCAAAATCCATGGGTTGGTTTTAAATACACATACATGCATATATGTAGACCTTGAGCAATTCTTGAGTTATGGGTGAGGCAATTTTATGAATAAAACTACAAAATGCACCTGAAGTCAAAAGTTAACATTTGAGCCCAGCTGGTGTAGTTCAGTGGTTGAGTGTCCACCTAGGAACTTGGAGGTCACAGTTAGATGTTTGGTTAGGGCCCATTCCTAGGTTGTGGGCTCAGTCCCTTGTGTGGGTCATCCAGAAGACAGCCAATCAATGATTCTCTCTTATCATTGTTTTTTCTTTTTTATTTGTCTCTCTCCCACTCCCTTCCTCTCTGAAATTAATAAAAACAAAGGACTTACATGTGTGCATAAGAACGTAATCAATGGATACAGACAACAGGGGGACGGGGTCATGAATGGGAGGTGGGGGGAATAAATACATATATGTAATACCTTAATCAATACATTTTTAAAAATTAACTTTTTTGAAGCATGTATACTAATAAAAGAGAAACATGTAAATTGGACATCATTTTTTGACCCTCACAGCCAATCATGAGTGAGTATGCAAATTAACCCTACAAAGCTGGCAGAGGCCCGCCCCCTGGCCTCTCCAGGCCTCTGGGCCGCAGGCCTCCTTGCTATAATCCACATCTGTCAACAGTCTTTGCAGCCTCCCTGTGGCCCAGCTCTCAGCCTCAGAGGCAACTCTCTGATGCCTTAGGTCCTAGCTCCAGGTTCCTGGTGTCTTCCTCTACCCCCACCCCTGCCCTGCTGCTCTGGTAAACAAAGCCCTAGTGTAGGAGGAGTCCTGAGGGTGTGGACACACTCAGGAGCTGGCTGGGTGGACAGTTAGCACACCCCAAGAGCACCGGGCCAGACAAGGGGCAATGTTGGTGGCCATGGTGTCAGTGGCAGGCAGCTCAGCTTTGTTTTGAATAGATGAAAGAGGCCATGTACATAGTAATGCCAATTATCAGATTTCCCTCCTCTCTATCTCTCCACATCAACAGGGGAGGGGCGATGGGCATGAAGGAAGAGAGGGCTAGCAGGAGGTGGAGGAGGAAGAGCATGAAGAAGGGGGCCAGTTACATCCCACTTTCTCAATGGGAAAGTGAAAGGCACTAGCTCACCCAGCCTCTCCAGAGCTTCTCACTTGCCTCGCTCCCCCCACTTCTTTCTCTCTGCACTTCCCCAGGAGCACCAGCTCTGCACAGAAGAACTCTCCAGAGTAGAAGGGTTAGGAGAAAACCACGCTTTAGCACATAGGGCTTGCCACCACCACCTCTGAGGCACAGGCGGCCTGAGCTAGCCCACAGCGTGCCTGCAGCCAGAAGAAGGAAGGCCTATTCTTGCACGAATCTTCGTGCATGGTGCTTCTAGTCTTTCATAAGAAACTTCATGTCAATAAGGAGTTATTCTTCCATAATAAATGCATAGATTTCATATAATCCCAATGAAAATAAGAAGTATCCATGTTCTTAAAGGCATAAACATTTGCAGGTTAAAATGATATATGCAAGTGTTGCCTACAAGTTTCCAGCAAAAGAGCTCTAACAGAGAGGTGTGCATAGAAAATGCGAGAGCAAATGTGAATTTCTCAGAGTCTGGGCAGGAGCCCCTGGTTCCTCGTGAGTCCTCCATGGTCCCCCTGAGTCTCAGGTGAGCACTGGGGGCCTGGAGGCCTCCAGGGGGCATAAGGCCTTGCAGAGTGCTGCCCACAGGTGGGGACATTTCTCACTACAGCTGGGTGTCCATTGGAGAGGACACCGTCACCCACAGCAGGCTCCACCTTGGCCACAGCAGCCACCTGTGCTGTTCTGAGAATGTTGAGGGACTCCACCTGTGTTTTGAAGGATTCCATCTTAGGGGATCTGGAAAGGAGCAGCTGAGGGGATGTCCCCCATCCTCTCCCCACCTCTCCCGACCTCTGCTCCTTCTTCACCCTGGGACCCACATCTCCCTCTGCCATGACCACCCCACTTCTTCCTCTTAGGCCTGACTCCATAGGGCAGGGGTGAATCCTCAGAGACCTTGGAGCCCTGGAGTTCCCAGAAATTTCTCCCGGACTCCTAGCCCCCCTGGGACACAAGCCTGTCTTAGGCATTGGCGGTGGGGGATATTAGATTCTCTAAGTGACTGAGAACTGCCCTGGAGTGAGCGGTGCTCCCTCTGAGAAAAGGGAACCCAGGACTCATCAACTGTAAACATGGTTCCTGTGGGTGGAGAGATAAAGTACCAGAGGGCCTTGGGAAAGAGGACACATGTTTTAAGAGTCTGAGGCTAACCCTGGAGTCCCCACCTCACTCAGATCCTCCTGCATCTGCCCTGTGGTCCCGGGATACTCTCACTGCCCAGCTGGCATCTTCTGGACCCATGTCATGGGGAGGACTGAGCAGGGGGAGTTGGGTCTCTGAAACTTATATCTCCTCTGGGTGACCATCCCTAGGGCCTCTCACATCCTATTAGCCCATAGTTGTTCTGGGTACAGGACCCTGAGCTGTCAGCTCAGCAGACAGGGTCAGGGGCCCTCACCTGAGACCTGGAGCACCAGGGGCTCACTGGGGAGTGACAGCAGGTAGGGGTAGGAGTTGTGTGAGCTGTAGCACCTATAGGTCCCCCCGAGGTCTGAGGTCACATGACCCATGGAGAACTCAGCCTGGTACTGCTGAGCTCAGACACATGGGGGACTGACTGTCCCATCCTTGGACAGAAAGAACGTGTCTCTCAGTCTCTGTGACTGACACAGTAGGATCACGTTCTCTCCTGAGGCCACCCTGGGGCCTGGCTGCACCAAGAGGGAGGGTCTGTCAGGAAGCTGTCCTAAAGAGAGGGAGGTAGGGGGAGGGCTGACTGCCCAGCTTTTTGTGACCTTAGAGTCACCCTGGATCCCTGACAGAGCCCACTGTCTTTTCACCTGCCACCAGGATGTCCATGGGGTCGCTGGGGGCTGACCAATCAGTGGAGAGGTTGCATCCACTGTAGCATCTGTACCGGCCCCCATGGGATCTGCTCACAGTGTCCAGGGGGAAGTCCTGTCCTGAGAGAGTCCAGCCTGGGGCTGCAGGACAAAGCTCTGGGGGAGGTCCTGTCCCCCCTCCTTGAGCAGAGCTAATTTGTCATAGCCGACATCAGAGTGACACTGGAGGGTCAGGTTCTGCCCATAGGTCACAATGGGGCCCTGCTGGCTCAGGAGAGAGGGCTTCCCAGACTCACCTGGGGAGACCAGACATGAGTTACAGGGGCTGCTCCTCCCATTAAACCCCTTCTCCTGGGCTGAACCCCAGATCTCACTGTCTCTCTGTGTGTCTGGCCCAGGAGCTGCTGTGCTCCCCTCACCATCTCACATGGGGCTCCTTTTCCAGCAAAGATGGCAGCAATGTATCTGGTGTCTGAATACATAGATGAGATAATAATGAGACTCACCTGGGACAAGGAACTCCAGGGCATTACTGGGTGGTGACCACACCTGGGGGCTGTTCCTGTAATAGCCATAGCATCTGAACCTCCACCTATGGCCAGGGGTCACAAGGCCCACAGGGAACAGGGCCTGGTATTGCCCACTGTGGTGTGGCTGTGAGGCCAGGTCCCAGGAGAGCCTGTGATCTTCTTCCTTAGTCAGAAGGAACCTGTCAAATCTCTCCACTGAACCACACTGGAGGGTCACATTCTCTCTGGAGGTCATGACAGGGTTGGGCAGGACTGAGAGGCTAGGTTTGCTGTAGGTTCCTAGGAGAAAAGGAGGCAGTGTGTTAAATGGGGCTCACACCTCCTTCATGTCCTCCAGGGCTGGGCTGGGAGAGGGAGACACCCTGAGAGTAAACCCCGTTTCTGAGGGCAGAGACTAAGGATTGAATCACTGAGTGTCCTCTCACCTATGTTCACCACCAGCTCCAGGGGGTCACTGGGCTCTGACCAGCTAGTGTGGCTGCCATAGTAACAGTGATATTTCCCTGCATAATACTCTGTCATGTGTGAAATGGAGAACTTGGCCTTGTCCCCGGGCTTGAGTGGTTTCTCTCTTTTCCATGATGCTGGGCTTCCCTCTTTCTGCAGACGGTACTCTTCAGCCCCTGGAGTCCCCTCACACCAGATAGTCACAGGGCTCCCAGAAGGGATCATGGGGCCTGGCTCAGACCTGATGGTGGGCTTGGGGAGGATCCCTGGAAGGAAGTCAGTAGCTGGGATCTAAGATATTTCCCAACTTCACTCCCAGCTCTCAGCCAAGGATCTTCCCAGATGTTCCTTGTCTGTCAATCCAGAACTATACTTCTCCATCCCCACCTCTTTGAATCGGTGGCCCTTGTCCCCAGGGAGGATGGGACCTGGGAGACCCAGGGAGACTCACCTGCCAGCAGGGGGGTTCTGAGGCCCACACTCAGCCCTGGAAGAGTGTCTCTGTGAGAGGTTTGGCCTGAACCATGAGCAGCACCCTCTGCCCCATGAGCCTCCTGAGTCCTGGGGTCCTGATAAACCAATGCCCCTCTCCCCACTCCCATCTCACCGAGGCAGAGCAGGGCCCTGAGCATGGAGGTCATGGTGTCTCCAATATCTGGACCTTGCTGTGCTGATGGAGTAGGCCACCGTGTCCTCTGAACTGACGGACAGACAAGCTGTGGCCCTGGGAGGCTGGCCCTCGCGGTCACTGGGATCTCACCTCAGCAGCCCCACAGAAAGGGGAACATTCACTTCTCAGAGGCCTGCATCTGGTTTCCATGGAAAAGCAGGAAATAGACCAGAGACTTCCAGAGACACCCCTTCCAGATGAAGGGATGCAGGGCACATCCTTCCCAGTCAGAGCCTCCCCCACCAGGGTCCTTCTTCCTCAGCCCATCCGTCGGCACCTCCCTGTGGTTCTCACCACGGAAAGGGCCACCTGGGCCACCTGAGACCCTGTGGCTTGCAGAACTCAGATCAGCAGGGACACACTCACCCTCACCCTGTGCAGCTCAAGGCGATGTCACTGTGACAGCGAGCACAGAGGGGAATGGAAGGAAATAAGTGAAGGGAACACGTCACTTCTGGCCCTGACTGTGGCTTTCTTTCTATCTTAGCTGCCCTCTCGGACTTCTCTGTGGTTTTTTTTTTTTTTCCGTAGCCACAGCATCTACAAACCACTTCTTGGGGACAAGTTTCTGAGTCACTTTTTCCCCTCAGTGTCCCTTGTTTCCTTGATTAAAGGCTCCTCCTCAGCCTATGACCCTGCCTTCCAGCTATAGGGACACTGATTTGGGTTGGAGTTCTGATTTTGACTTAAAACAGACATATATATATATATATATATATATAATTTTTGTTGCTTACAAGAGACCCACTTTAATCAGTAAAGACACAGCAATCCTAAATGACTCAGTTGATCAGATGGACTTAACTGACATCTTCAGAACATTTAATCCCAAGCCACAGAATATATGTTCTTCTCAAGTGTACATGGGACATTTTCAAAAATAGACCACATATTGGGTCACAAGCAAAGTCTCTCATAATTCAAGAACATTGAAATCATACCTAGCATCTTCTCAGACCACAGTGCCATAAAATTAGAAATAAACTACAATAAAATCAGTCCAAATATCTCAAACACTTGGAAGCTGAATCGCATGCTATTAAATAATAGGACTGGGTTACCAAAGAGATGAAAGAAGAAATTAAAAGCATAATGGAAACTAATGACAACAAAAGCACAACAATCCAAAATCTATGGGACACAATGAAAGCAGTCCTGAGAGGGAAATTTATAGCTCTACAGGCGTACCTCAAAAAACAAGAAAAAATGGTAGTAAATCATCTAACTCTACAACTCAAAGAATTAGAAAGAGAGCAACCAGAAAATCCCAGAGTGAGCAAAAGGAAGGAGATAATAAAGATCAGAACAGAAACAAATGACATAGAGACAAAAAAAATATAAAAGATCAATGAAACCAAGAGCTGGTTCTTTGAAAGGTTAAACAAGAATAATGAACTTCTAGCCAGGCTCACCAAGAAGCAAAGAGAGAGGACTCAAATAAACAAAAACAGAAATGAAAGAGGTGAAATAACAACAGACCCCACAGAAATACAAAGGCTTGTTAAAAAATACTATGAACAACTTTCCTCCAACAAACTAGACAACCTTGAGGAAAAGGACATATTCCTAGAAAAATTCAACCTTCCAAAATTCAATCAGGAAGATTCTAAAAATCTCAATAGACAGATAACTATGGAAGAAATTGAGGCAGTCATCAAAAAGCTCCCAGAAAAAAAAAAAAGCCCGGGGTCAGATGGCTTCACAGGGGAGTTATACCAAACATTCAAGGACCAACTAAAACCTATCCTCCTCAGACTATTCCAAAAAAATTCAAGAGGAAGGAACACTTCCACACACATTCTCTGAAGCCAGCATCACCCTAATACCAAAACCAGAAAAAGACAACACAATGAAGGAGAATTATAGGCCAATATCCCTCATGAACATAGATGCCAAAATCCTCAACAAAATTTTAGCAAATCGGATCTAGCAGTACATCAGAAAGATCAAACACCACAACCAAGTAGGATATATCCCAGGGATGCAAGGATGGTACAATATCCGCAAATCAATAAATGTGATATATCACATAAACAAATTGAGAGATAAAGATTACATAATCATATCAATTGACACAGAAAAAGCATTTGACAAAAATCCAACACCCCTTCTTGATCAAAACACTCAGCAAGGTGGGAATAGAAGGATCGTACCTCAACATAATAATACTATATATGAAAAACCCTCAGCCAACATCATACTCAATAGACAAAAACTAAAACCATTTCCCCTAAGAACAGGAACAAGACAGGAATGCCTACTCTCGCCACTCCTGTTCAACCTAGTACTGGAAGTACTAGCCATTGCGATCAGATAAGAAGAAGAAATAAAAGGCATCCAAATTGGAAAAGAAGAAGTAAAACTGTCTTTATTTGCAGATGACATGATATTGTACATAGAAAACCCTAAAGGGTCCATCAAAAAAGTATTAGACTTAATAAATGAATTTGGCAATGTAGCACATGATCAGCAACCACTTAGCAGTAGATGTGGTCACTCGTGTAGGGTGTGGCTTTCCCTCCCTCGTTCATCTCCACCTCACGAACTTGTGTGGGAAATAATGAGGGTCACAGAACAGAAATTCTCTGTGAGTAGTGACAAGTGGACTTATGAGTCATCAAATGAACGTTGAGAAGAAGAAGGCCATGACTCCAGAGGACTCTGTGGTTTCCATCAAGAACAAAACCACCCAACACTTTCCAACTTGTAACTGGAATTTGTTTATGTCCTTTATTTGTGGGATTTATCTTAGGTATACATTCCTAAATAATATGTAATATCTCCTTTTTAACTTCAGGTAAGTGGAATAATCCTAAACAAATATTTTCATAATCTTCTACATGTATTAGCTATCTGTGTGAAGATGGATATACATAATCCTTGACATTTCAATTTGTGCATTTTGATTGACATACGATTTTATATTTTTACAGATAAAAGAAAAATTCTCTTTTCTGGTGCATGTCACTTTTCAACATTTCTTGGGTAATAGGAATCATAACTCTTGTCAATGGCCTTGTGCATGACACATAGGTACACATTTTCTCTGAGGCGTGTATTTAAAGTCGTTGCTGTGTGTCTCTAACTAAATGGGTATCATGTGGTCTTTGAATTGATGAATACAATTGGCGCTCATACAAGTAATGCAGTAGGGTTTTATGGATTCACGATTCTCTCCCAAAACTGATATTAAAACATTCCTTTGTACGTCTTATCTGGATGGGTTAGGAGTGTGGTCTTGTGTTTTCACAGAAACTTTTCCCCAACCTTGAAGTAGAAACCATTATCACTCATAAACGAGAAGGGGATTTAGGGGCACTGTGGGGCTATCAGTGTGATATTAATAGTGTCCCATATCGGCTAGTACTATTTTGTGAAAGTCAGTTTGTGTATCGCTTCCCAAGTCTTTGTGAGGACTTTACATGGGCACTTGACCTTGGCCATTAAGGGGGCATATACACAGAGAAAGTAAACTACACCAAGACTCAGTGTTTTCATATTAAACTAGAGACCTGTTGCAGGAAAATTCCTGCAAGAATAGGGCTTCCTGCGACCTGAGCAAAGCTCCCTCCCTTCTCTGCTACCTCATTCCCTCCCTTCTCCCCCGTCCCACTTGCTTGCTTCTCCACAGCTTTGCTCCCTTCTGCAGTGCTTGGCTTCCTCCTATGCCCATCTTCTGCACCTGGGTATGCAAATTAGCCACCATCTTAGTTGGGTTAATTTGCATACTCACTCTGATTGGTTGGTGAGTGTGCCTTGTGGGCGAGGCTTGTGGGTATAGCAGAGGTACAGTCAACTTGAATATTACTCTTTTATTAGATAGGATTTATTGAGGTGCCATAGGTCAGTGGTCGGCAGACCGCAGCTCACGAGCCACATGCGGCTCTTTGGCCCCTTGAGTGTGGCTCTTCTACAAAATACCACGTGCAGGTGTGCACTTAGAGTGCGATTGAAACTTTGTGGTCCATGCGCAGAAGTCTGTTTTCAGCCTGGGCAAGTTTATTTTGAAGAAGTGGCATTAGAACACTACAGGGGCCAAAAAACTGCATGTGGTTCACGAGCCACGGTTTGCCGACAATTGCCATAGATGAATGACATGACATAGGTTTCAAGGGTAACACACTCTCTGTGTGTTGCACTGTGTTTTGGACAATGGGTGTTTCAGAGGCAGGGCAGACCAGGCAACCCCTTCAAACAATCAGGTCTCGATCTCAAGGGGTCAGGTTACTGCAGAAAGCACATAGGTGGCCTCAGAGGGCAGGTGAGGGGGGGGGGGCGTGTGGAATCCAGAGAAGGCGTTAGAACCTCCTGTGAGTTCATCTTTTGAAGGATGGATTGTGCACCTTGTAGATTGATTACAATAGGCAGCATGCTCTGGACTCAGGAAATGGGGACTCCATACAGACATGAAGTTCCGCGTGTTTAGAAATAAAAGAAAACATATTCCATGAAAGTGTAGGGAGGTGTGGACCTATCCCTGCTACGTGGGATAAATGCTAATTTCACCAAAATGGGGAAAGTCAGGAACCAGTCACAGGCCTCACAGTGGTCGGAGAGAAAGGAGCCCAATTCAAGGGCAGAAGGTTCGGACCTTGTCACTGCACATGAGTGATGACTCCTCCACCTGCAAGGAGCCACAGACAGGTCCCTCAGCACATGTCTCACGTGATCTTCCAGAACCTTCCCAAGATACCGTGCATTGTTCCCTCCATGTGCACATCCTGGCTGCATCCTGGATCTGTCTCTGGCTGTTTCGCGACCAAAAGAGCAGCACCCCGAGTACCACCAGGACCAATCCAGCCATGCCCAACCGGATGGAATTCTCCACGGTGTAGTCTTGGGCCTGGGAGGCTGGAAAATGTGGGAAAAGAGGTCACAGGGGTCAGGGCAGAGCAAGCTCACCCCTGGACCCTGGATGTCCACCCAGGGCTCACCTCCTCTTGACAGGACATGACCATCTGTACTGAGCCCATAACAAAGAGTGTGTCCTACTCACCACTCTTGGGGTCTGAGTTGTTCCGTGATGGGCTGATGGTGTTGGTTGCTCCTGAGAACCAGAAAGAAGCAAAGTTGTGTGAGGAGTTGATGCCGCTCATGCTCAGTGTCCCCCTAACTTTCCCCTTTCTCATGACCTAACTGCTACCACTCCCTCCAAGAACCCTTTCTCTGCTGGAGAAGGGTCCTGTCTGCTTTCATGGATTCTTTTTGCCTCCTTGGAAATTTTGAGTTTAACTTTGCTTCTGAGTTACTTTAGAGCACAGTTTGGCTTTGCCCAGAGAATTCAGGATGGAAGAGAAGTATGCTTTCTCAATATAGACAATAGCTACTGTTTATATATTTATATACGTATTTACTTATTTATTTTAAATCCTCAGTGGAGGATATTTTTTTCCATTGATGTTTAGAGAGATTAGGGTGGAGAAAGGCAGGGGGGAGGGGAGAGAGAGACAGAGAGATATAAGAGAGACAGATCAATTAGCTGCCTTCTGCACAAGTTTTGACTGGGGCTTAGGATCAAGCCTGTAACCCAAGGGGCTCTGGAAATGAGCAGCTGAGGGAATGTCTCCCATCCTCTCTCCACCTCTCCCAGCCTCTCCTCCCCATCAGCCCAGCCAACATCCCAGTGCTACCAGCCAGGCCTGGACACCAAAGGTTGCCCCCTCACCATCTTCTACTCCACACACTCTCTATCCTTCTTAAGAACCAGGCCCCAGGAGTACTATGCAGGGGTACTGGCTTTTAGTGGAAAACCCCACATATTCTGTGTGGAACTTGGAGGAGCTAATATGCTAAGTGGGAGTTTCCAAATCTTTGGTGTCTCCATAACATTGTGGATCCTCTTGCTAAGCTGAGCCCCCAGGCCTGGTGGATACTCAGTGTACCTGCCTGCTGTCTCCCTCCCCTTTTCAGTTCCTACAAGGTCACAGTGACTGGGAGCAGCAGGATAGGCCCAGAGAGGCTGCACCAGAGCAGGTCTAGGATAAGCCAGGTGTCAAGTGCCCTAGGAAGTCAGGAATGAAAGGGCCCCTGCAGATCATGGCAGGCAGCCCCCTTGTTCAGAGGGAAAAGGTTCTCAGAGTTCACCTCCCAGGAGAGCTGAGCCCCATTTCCTGGGGTCCCGCCTATGGGATTTCCCCTGGGAGCAGCGATGCTCTGATCTGAGGTGGAGCTACCAGAAGTCAGGGGGGCGGGGCTTCTGTCTGGTTACTTCAGTCAAATCTCACTTCCTCTTGGCTTCATGCCAGTAGTGCCACCTCCCTTCCTGCCTCAGTCCCATCTGAGACTGCAGAGCCAGACTGTCCCAGGAGAGGGAGGTCCCCATCAGTTCCCATCTTTCAGGAGATGACCCTCCTCTGTGAAACCACCCCACTACTTCCCACTACTTCCATCACATCTCAGATGTTGCTGGGGACAGAGAGATGACCTAGGAGCTCAAAGAGGACAGGACAGGGCTGCTTACCTGAGACTAGGAGCTCGGGGGCCAGATATAGGACTACATTTATGACCTCATGGAGCACTGAGACTCCTCTGCCAGGGATCTCTCTCCACACTGCCCGTCCTCCCCCCCTCATTCCCCCCCCCCCCCCCCGCCACACACACACACAGAGGATGAACCCAGGCCAGAGTGAGGGGCGAGACTGCCTTCTCATAACACTCCCTAGCTTGTGCCCCAATCTCTACCTTTGCCATGACCACCCCACCTGTCACTTGCCTCACTTCTCACTTTAAAACCAGATTCCATGGGTGGAGGAGGAGTGAATCCTCAGAGATCCTGGAGCCCAGTTTTTCACTGAAATCCTTTCTGGCCCATCTGGGCCACAAGTCTGGAGTTGACACTGCCCTCCCACCTCACTCAGACTCCTCCTACATCTGCCCTGTGGCCCCTAAAACCCTGCCAATGCCTACCTGGCACCTTCTGGATCCAGGTGAGGAGGAGGGCTGAGCAGGGGCAAGAGGGTCTCTGAGGAGCTTATCTCTTGTGGGCAGCCATCCCTAGAGCCCCTCCCTCCCTTTCAGCCTATGTTTGTTCTGGGGACAGGACCCTGAGCTGACAGCTCAACAGACAAGGTCGGGGGCCCTCACCTGAGACCAGGAGCTCCAGGGGTTTACTGGGGTGTGACAGCAGGTAGGGGGAGGAGCTGTGGGAGCTGTAGCACCTGTAGGTGCCCCCATTGGCTGAGGTCACAGGACTCATGGAGAACTCTGCCTGGTACTGCTGAGCTCGGAACTCTGATCTCAGATTAAGGGGGGGATCCGCTGCTCCTGCCTTGGACAGAAGAAATGTGTCCCTCTGGTTCCGTGATTGACACAACAGGGTCACGTTCACTCCTGAGGCCACCCGGGGGGCTGGTTGCACTGAGAGGGTGGGTCTGTCATGCAGCCATCCTACAGAGAGGGAGGGGGGAGGGAGGGTGAGGGTTGCCTGCCCACCTTGTTCTGGCCTTATAGTCACCAGGCCTCTCTCTGAGGACCCTCCCCTCTGTCTGTCTCTGTTTTTCTGAGTCTCCTCTCCCCTCCCACCCCCCCTACCTTTCTGTCTCTCTCCCTCCCTTGGGGCCTGCACCTTCTTTCTGACCTCACTACCTGAGACCCCCAGCAGGGCCTGTGCAGAGTCTGGGTCTTTGACTGAACCCACTGGCTCCTCACATGCCACCAGGATGTCCAGAGGGGTCACTGGGGGCCGACTACTCAGAAGAGAGGTTGTATCCACCATAGCATCTGTACTGGCCCCCGAGGGAGTTGCTCATAGTGCCCAGAGGGAAGGAGGCCTGAGAGAGCCCAGCCTGGGGCTGTAGGACAAGGCTCTGGGGGCTGTCCCATCCTCCCTCCTTGGACAGAGCAAATCTGTCATAGCTGGCCTCAGAGTGACACTGGAGGGTCAGGCTCTGTCCAGGGGCCACAATGGGGCCCTGCTGGCTCAGGAGGGAGGGCTTCCCAGACTGACTTGAGGAGACCAGATGTAAATTATAGTTGCTGCTCCTCCCATAAACCCCTTCTCCTGGCTTGGCCCCCAGGTCTCATTGTCTTTCTGTGTGTTTCTGGTCCAGAAACACCTATACTCTCCTCATCCCATCCTCACCTATAGGATTCCCCTCAAAGAAAAAACAAACAAACCAATAATGTATCTGGTGCCTCATGCCATATATGAGGCGGTAATAGGACTCACCTGGAATCAGGAGCTCCAGGACATCACTAGGTTGTGAGCACACATGGGGGCTGTTTCTGGAACAGCCATAGCATCTGAACCTCCACCTGTGGCTGGGGATCATGGGGCCCACAGGGAACAGGGCCTGGGACTGCCCATTCCGGTAAAGGTGTGAGTCCAGGGTCCAGGAGAGCCTGTGATCTCCTTCCTTAGTCAGAAGGTACCTGTGAAATCCCTGCCCTGAGCCACACTGGAGGGTCACGTTCCCTCCTGAGGGCACAACAGGGCTGGGCAGGGCTGAGAGGCTGGGTTTGCTGTACAATCCTAGGAGAGAAGGATGGGATGCTGTATGTAAAATGGAGCTCACACCTCCCTCATGTCCCCCAGGGCTGGGTTGTGAGAGGGAGACACACCCTGAGAGCAGACCGGTTCCCGAGGGCAGAGACTGAGACTGGGACCCCTGAATGTCCTCTCACCTGTCACCACCAGCTCCAGGGGGTCACTGAGTTCTGACCAGGCAGTGGGGCTCAGATAGGAACAGTGATATCTCCTTGCATCATGCTCTGTCATGTATGTGATGGAGAAGTTGGCCTTATCCACTGGCTCCAGTGGCTTCACTCTTTTCCATGGTTCTGGGCTTCCCTCTTTATTCAGACGATACTCCTCAGCCCCTGGGGTTCCCTCACACCAGATGGTCACAGGGTTCCCCCAGGAGATCACAGGGCCTGGCTCAGCCCAGAGGTTGGGCTTGGGGAGGGGCCCTGGAAGAAATCAGAGGCTGGGTCACAGAACATTCCCAACCCTGGTCCCAGGTCTCAGTCCCAGATGCTCCCCATCTCTCAGACAGATCTGCACCCCTCCCCCTGCTGCCTGGAGGTTAGCCCTTGTCCCCAGGAAGGAGTGGGACTTGGGACTCCTGGGGAGACTCACCTGCCTGCACTGGGGTCCTGAGGCCCACACTCAGCCCTGAAAGAGAGTCCCTATAAGAGATTTGCCCTGAGCCCTGAGCAGCAACCTCCTCCCCATGAGCCTCCTGAGTCCTGGGGTCCTGACAGACCAGGATCCCCTCCCTGTCCCATCTCACCGAGGCAGAGCAGGGCCCTAAGGGTGGCGGTCATGGTGTCTTCTCCCTGTGGCCTCAGCTGAGCAGATGGTGGATCGCAGGGCCAGCAGGATGGACAGACCGACGTACGGGTGGTGGTTACTTGGAGGCTGGTCCTATCTGTTACAGGACTCTCATGTCAGCAGCCTGCAGGCGAATGCTGGCCTCTCTCTAGGAGCCTGGCTCTCATTTTCATGGTGAAGTAGGAAATAGACCTGGAGCCTCCTGAGCTGCCCCTTGCAGGTGAGGTGACTCATGGCAAGTCCTTCCCTGTCAGGGTCTCCTCCATGGGGTCTCCTTCCTCCCCAGCCCATCCATCAGCACCTCCTTGTGGTCCTCACCTTGGACAGTGCCACCTGGGCCTGGAGAGGCTTCAGGAAGAAGTGGGTCCCTGTGGCCAGCAGCGTTCAGATCAGCTGGGATATGCTCACCCTCCAACTGTACAGCTCAGGGCGATGTCCCTGTGACAATGAGCACAGAGGGAAATAAGGGAAGGATACTGGACTCTTCTATGACTCAAGATTATAGGTCCTTTTTCTATCACATGTTGCTTCATGATCTTCCCTTTTTTCTCAGAGACAGCTTCCAGCCCCTCCTTTCTGGTGGGAAAGCAACTCAGGGTCATTTTGCCCCTCAATGCTCCTCATTCCTCTTGGGAAGAGCTGTACTCCTGGGACCATGGCTCGTCCTAGACATTAAAGGACCATAATTTGGGCTAGAGCTTTGATTTGTTGAGGGAAATTAATCTTTTGTGTTGTTGTTAATCCTTACCTGAAGATATTTTTTTCCCATTGCTTTTAGATAGAGAGGAAAGGAAGGAAGAATGGTGAGTGAGATAGAGATAGAGATAAAGAGAGCATCTCCCTCCTGGTGGTCAGTGCATGTCATAGCAACTGGTAGTTCCACAGTTCAGTGAATTTGCATATTAGCTTTTCATTATCTAGGATTTTTATTGATTACAGAGATGAAGAGAGAGGCTGAGAGAGATAGAAACATTAGTGATGAGAGAGAATCTTTGATGGGCTGCCACTTGCACACCCCCACGGGGGATTTAGCATGCAACCCAGGCATGTGTTTCCACCGGGAATGGAACTATAACTTCCTGGTTCATAGGTTGACAACCACTGAGCCATGCCAGCCAGGCAAACTTTGGTTTTTAATTTGCCCTGAAACCCTGGACTCACACCTTTACGCCAATGGGCAGTCCCAGGCCCTGGACCCTGGACTCACACCTTTACCCCAATGGGCAGTCCCAGGCCCTGGACCCTGGACTCACACCTTTACCCCAATGGGCAGTCCCAGGCCCTGGACCCTGGACTCACACCTTTACCCCAATGGGCAGTCCCAGGCCCTGGACCCTGGACTCACACCTTTACCCCAATGGGCAGTCCCAGGCCCTGTTCTCTGTGGGCCCCTGGGGGACAAGTGATTTTTTTCAAAAACAGGATGTCTCCCACCACCATTATAAATAATGTAAATTGAATTAATCTGTTCCAGACACGCCCTGCCAAGTGATTCTGTTTTAACCTTTCTTTTTTTATTGATTTTTTTGCAGTATAATAGTAGTACATGTTTTCCTTTCCCCCTCCCCCTTATCCTCCCCCCAGCCTCCCCTACCCCTCAGCAAATATCCCCACCTTTACCCCCTCCCCGCCCCAGTGTCTTTCATTCATTGGTTATGTTCATATGCATGCATACAAGTCCTTCCGTTGATCCCCCCCTGCATCTGCCTCCCAGCCACCCAAGCCTTCCCCTGTAGCTTGACAGCCTGTTCAAGGCCATCCTGCCTCTATATCAATCACTCTCCCCTGTTTCTTTTCTTCAAAAATATCTTGCCTCTGCATACTAGAAATAAATGTATAAGAACAAAAAATGTTTCAGTCTCAGTTTCAATGTCCAACTGTTCTGAGTCCCAGTTTCAGTGTCAAATAATTCTTTATGTGTATAAGTAAGCAATGGTATCCAGATGGTGGACACATCGTGTCAATGCAAGATCCATCCTCTCTGGTTTGGTCGTGGGCTGCCTGCAGATATGCACAGCTGCCGACTGCTAGCATGGCAAGGTGTCGTCAGTGTCCCCCATCTCTGGACCATCCTCGTGACTGGAACAGATTCATCAGTTCCTCACAGTCGCAGGAACCCACATGGTCTTGGAGTTGTTCTCTGAAAACACACAAACACATTCTCGACCAAAAGTTAATAAAGGGATCATCTATGCAAAATAGACTTGGGATTCTTTTTAATTTTTGCCTAAATGATTTTCCTTTGGCTTATTTTGACACCATGTGTGTTTTTTCATGGGTGTCCTGCAATTGTTTTTACAAATGGAATTTACTTTACTGGAGTAAGAATTTTCTAGATGTATTTTACTTACTCGATATTTTTTTCCCCTTACATGATATTACCCCGCTGTCCCCTCCCCTTTTTTGATTAATGGGGACTTTTGGAAATTTTATATTGCAGTCTTGGTAATTTTAAATTTTAATTTTTGCACACAAATATGACTGCTTTAAGTTCTTTGGATGTTAGGCAATTTTACAGTGAGATGAACTACTAATAGATTTTTTAGTTAATGTTTTAGGAAAAGCTTTTTGTCCAGTACACTATAATTTTCTTGAGTATTCACATATTTCACTTGGCCAATTTAAATTAATCTGAAAACTTGATTACTATTTTCCTGTCAATTTTAATACTCAAGCAGAAATCTTAGTTTACCCTGTAAATACTAGTGGAAAGGAATATTTGCATTTTTTAGAAGGTCCTGAGCATTCCTGGTAACAGACTGAATTTAGATATAGAGCAGCTATTGCTGGCCGACTCTCTGTCTGCCACCTGGGTCCCCGTATGAGTTGTGTGTGGGAGGCAAAGCAGCCGTGGGGGTAGGAGACCTCCCTCAGGAGGGGTGAGAATTCAAACCCCTGCAAGGTTTGTGGATGAGGGTCTGTGCCCCACCTCTGTTGACCTTTTATCTCTCTCCTGTTGGCCCCTCTGCGATGGTGCCTGTCTTAGGTTGTTCCTTCCCTGAGGAATCTTACCCGTCTCTGGCTAACCAGCCATCCTCCGGGGCCAAACAAGGTGATGTGAGGTTCAGTTCTGTCTCCTTTGTAGTCTATGCCCCCCTGTGGCCTCCACGTCCAGTACCTGCCTTGGGGTCCCCTCGCCTGCTGGCGGGGTCCCGGTACTGATCACATATCTCGGGGGACCCAGGTTTCTTCTCCAGAGAGGGCCCAGCTCACACCATTGGTCGAGATACAGATCCATGGTGCCAGCTGCCCAAAGGCTTCAGCCACAGCTGGAACTGAAAACTCAGGCATCATCTGTGTGTATTTGGATAGTAACAAGAAGGTCCCTCTTGGCAGAAAGGGCAAGAAGGGCCAATATAGAATGCTCGGATGCCTTCCCAGTGCCTTAATTCCTTCTGAAAGGGATTAATTTCTTTCCTATCCTTTTTTAAGTTGCTGCCCAACATTCAAAGAATTAGTTTGTAAGTTTATTTGGGATAATTGTTTAATATGCTGTTGTCAAATATCAAATATTATAATGACATTGTAGAATAATATCGTGTAAGGGTATTATGGTGTCATGGGAGGTTAAGCAGGGCCTAGCCTAAGGACTGGTCTCCATAGGATATGACAAACTCTAGGCCATGTCAATTCAATGTCAGACTAGCTGCCATTTTTTTATAACTTTATATAAACTTTGTCAGGGATGTAAAAACTCAAATCACTTACCTCAGTTCAAGAGTTCAAGTATATTGACTTTTCCACTTACTCCCACCACCTGCCACTTACCCTGAGGTTTGACATTCTGATGGACTTTTCTCAGTCTCTGGATCCATTCTTGTTCATCAGTCTATGTCATTGATTGTATTCCTCAAATGAGTGAGATCATGTGATATTTGTCTTTCTCTGCCTGGCTAATTTCACTTAGCATAATGCTCTCCAAATCCATCCATGTTGTTACAAATGGTAGGAGCTCCTTCTTTTTTTCCGTGGCGTAGTATTCCATTGTGTAAATGTACCATAGTTTTTTAATCCACTCATCTGCTGATGGGCACTTAGGCTGTTTCCAAATCTTAGCTATGGTAAATTGTGCTGCTATGAACATAGGGGTACATATATCCTTTCTAATTCGCCTTTCTAATTTCTTGGTGTATATTCCTAGAAGTGGGATCACTGGGTCGAATGGGAGCTCCATTTTTAGTTTTTTGAGGAAACTCTGTACTGTTCTCTGCAGTGGCTGTACTAGTCTACAATCCCACCAGCAGTGCACGAGAGTTCCTTTTTCTCCGCATCCTCGTCAGCACTTGTCGTTTGTTGATTTGTTGACGTAAGCCATTCTGATAGGTGTGAGATGGTACCGCATAGTCGTTTTGATTTGCATCTCTCGGATAATTAGTGACTTTGAGCAAGTTTTCATATGTCTCTGGGCCTTCCTTTTGTCTTCTTTCGTGAAGATTCTATTTAGGTCTGTTGCCCATTTTTTTATTGGATCATTTGTCCTCCTTTTATTGAGTTGGGTGAGTTGCCTGTAGATGCTTGAGATTAAACCTTTATCACTAATAACATTTGCAAATATGTTCTCCCATACAGTGGGTTTTCTTGTTGTTTTGTTGATGGTTTCTTTAGCTGTGCAAAAGCTTTTGATTTTGATGTAGTCCCATTTGTTTATTTTCTCTTTAGCTTCCATTGCCCTCGGAGCAGTATCATCAAAGAAGTTCTTTTGGCATATGTCTGAGATTTTTCTTCCTGTAGATTCCTCTAATATTTTTATGGTTTCCTGTCTTACGTTTAAGTCCTGTATCCATTTTGAGTTTATTTTTGTGTATGGTGTAAGTTGGTGCTCTAGTTTCATTTTTTTGCATGTATCTGTCCAATTTTCCCAACACCATTTATTGAAGAGACTGTCTTGACTCCATTTTATGTTCATGCCTCTTTTGTCAAATATTAATTGAGCATAGTGGATTGGGTTGATATCCGGATTCTCTATTCTATTCCATTGAAAAGTATGGAAAACCAAATAAGCGGAAAGGCTTTAATGAAGGTTTATGGGAGATAGATAACAATCCGAAAGTGAAATTTTCAAGTCAACAGGCATCAGCTAAACAATCAAATGCATCATCTGATGTTGAAGTTGAAGAAAAAGAAACTAGTGTTTCAAAGGAAGATACTGATCATGAAGAAAAAGCCAGCAATGAGGACGTGACTAAAGCAATTGACATAACCACTCCAAAAGCTGCCAGGAGAGGAAGAAAGAGAAAGGCAGAAAAGCAAGTAGAAACCGAGGAGGCAGGAGTAGTGACAACAGCAACAGCATCTGCTAATCTGAAAGTGAGTCCTAAAAGAGGACGGCCTGCAGCTACAGAAGTCAAGATCCCAAAACCAAGAGGCAGACCCACAATGGTAAAACAGACCTGTCCTTCAGAGAGTGACATGGTAACTGAAGAAGACAAAAGTAAGAAAAAGGGGCAAGAGGAAAAACCTAAAAAGCAGCTTAAAAAGGATGAAGAGGGCCAGAAGGAAGAAGATAAGCCAAGAAAAGAGCCAGACAAAAAAGAGGGGAAGAAGGAACTTGAATCTAAAAGGAAAAATTTAGCTAAAACAGGGGTTACATCAACCTCTGATTCTGAAGAGGAAGGAGATGATCAAGAAGGTGAAAAGAAGAGAAAAGGTGGAAGAAACTTTCAGGCTGCCCATAGGAGGAATATGCTGAAAGGCCAACATGAGAAAGAAGTAGCTGATAGAAAACGCAAGCAAGAGGAACAAATGGAAACTGAGCAGCAGAATAAAGATGAAGGAAAGAAGCCAGAAGTTAAGAAAGTGGAGAAGAAGAGAGAAACATCAATGGATTCTCGACTTCAAAGGATACATGCTGAAATAAAAAATTCACTCAAAATTGATAATCTTGATGTGGACAGATGTATTGAGGCCTTGGATGAACTAGCTTCACTTCAAGTCACAATGCAACAAGCTCAGAAACACACCGAGATGATCACAACACTGAAAAAAATACGACGATTCAAAGTGAGTCAGATTATCATGGAAAAATCTACCATGTTGTATAGCAAGTTTAAGAACATGTTTTTGGTTGGTGAAGGAGATTCAGTAATCACACAGGTACTGAATAAATCTCTTGCCGAACAAAGACAGCATGAGGAAGCAAATAAAACCAAAGATCAAGGGAAGAAAGGGCCAAACAAAAAGATAGAAAAGGAACAAACTGGTTCAAAGACTCTAAATGGAGGACCTGATGCTCAAGACAGTAATCAACCACAACGCAATGGAGATAGCAATGAAGAAAGCAGAGATGAATCCAGCAGTAAGAAAAAGTGAGGACATATTTTAATGGGTTGTAATGTGTTTGCTTTTTATATCACATCATTGGTCCAAGATTGTTTGTAGAAAGGATATTTTGATCAGTTCCTGTATTCAGTAAACAAGATGCAAATCAAAAAGGCAAGATCATAAAAAAAATCTTTATTTCCCACCTATTTGTCACTGTATTCAAGGGAATAGCTAGGCAGGAATTCAGTTTTAAAAAAATAACTATTCTTAACTAAATACACCTTTAATAATTAACTTAGGTTCCTACTTTCTTGAATTGTGACAGGAGAAAAAAAATTAGATCTAGAATCTCAGGATATTTTGTATTATGATACCCACTCTAGATATGGAGCCATAGTTACCACGTTCTTAGTTAGTTCCACTGTATATCAATACAAAGAATCAAGCATCCCTTCTAATTCTGAAGTTCAGGGAACCCCTGTCTGTGTGTAACATCCATCTTTTCAATAAAGATGGTAATATGTTGGTATCACAGGCACACAGCATTTTCATGTTCTCTAAAGAGAATTCATTTTAAAGTAGGAAATGATGGAAAGGGCCCGAATGCTTCCCTGAGATACAGTGCTTGATCTGCATATTACTGGGAAAATAGAACATGGTAAAATAAAAGTTTCAACCAAAAATAGTAACTCAATCTTTAGTGATTTTTAAAAAAAAATCCCCTAATCCCATTTGTCGCACCTTCCCCCCACCCCCACCCCCACTTTTCTTTAGGCCATCCAGTGAAGAGAGAGAGACTGAAATATCTCTGAAGGATTCTGCGCTAGATAACTAGGTTGACATACCTGGAATATAAAGAACATTTGAGAAGTTTGTAATGGTTTTCATTAGAAATATTTAGACTGCTGAAAGTTTTACATTTTTATAAACATAGGTTTTTGATGTTTAAAACTTGTTTTAGGGAGGAAATCCCTTTATCTTTGTTTAAAAGTAATTAAACATTGCTTAATTGTACTTGTGCAGTATTAACAGCTCCATTATATAGTAAATGTGAGGGAAAAGTCATTTAGGAAATGGTGAGCTGCTTTTTAAGACATTGGTTGTAGCATATTTTCAATTAGTGTATGTATGTTAATGTGTAATTGATAGTAGAAAAAAAGTTACCTTTTTAAAACTGCTACTTGTATAAAACTTACTCTTTTCCCCAATACTGTGGGTTTTGTGCATAGTTTTTACAAACTTGGATTTACCAGATTGTCTTTTCACTGTTTGTGGCTTTTGTAGGTTATACATTTTTACGGTAGATAAAATGTTAGCTCTATATAATTACTCCCTGCGAAAGTCTACATTGTGCTATATTATCTGCTGCTTTTGTAACAATGTGTGGTCTGTATGCCTTTTTGTAGATATCCAACTGACATTGAACTAACAATTCCACAAGGTACACAACTCACATTAATTTTAGAAGGTAATTTAATATTGTGGCTGCGAATTTAGCAGTCACTTGACTTTCCTGCACAGAGCAGAATGGCTGTAAATAGGAATGAATATGGCTCTAGGGTTCAACCATCTAATAAGATCTTTTACATGAACTGTATACCTGAAACTGAAAATTAAATAAGTTTATTTTTGAGACATTTCTGAATTTTTTTTTAAAGTCACCCATTAAAGTCACTGAGGAGTATTTTTTTAATTGGAAAACAATCCATGATGCTTATACAATAAATGATATGTAAGGAAACTAACCTATTTGAAAATGGCCATATCAAAAGGAATTTTTTTTATTTCTAGATCATACATGTGACAGGACTGCAAAAATTGGAAATACTCGTTGCTTTGAGGCAGCAAAGGAATGGTGTTTGGCTTTTATTATAGTCTGAACATTCACTTATGTGGAATAAATCAGGTGAACCAAAAGTTATCCAAAAGACTTAAGGCTAACTTTTAACATAGTATTTCTAAGATCATTTGATGAGGTCAGTTGGTGGTTTTTAGTAGCTAAAATATACTTCTGTTTTGAGACTATGAATATGGAGAAAAGGCTTTTAATGCTTAAGTGTTTGCATGTGGCATACAGTGTATGTTTTGACTGCTCAGATAATTTTGTTTTCATCTATTGATGAAAAGTTAAATTATTTCAGTAGTTGGCATTTTAATTTTGAGAGGTCTTAAAATGAAAGCTAGGACTCTGCCTTTTTGATTTGCATCTTGTTTACTGCCATTACATTTGTTTGATCCTGAGGACAATAAAAATTTGGACAGATTATTCTAGTAAAGCCATAACTGTCAACATGTAAACTTCTTTTGATTAAAGAATTTTTTTAATTAAAAAAAAAGAGAATGACCCATGGGCACTTGAAAAGAATGTATATTCTGTGGCTTTGGGGTGAAATGATCTGAAGATGTCAATTAATTCCATCTGGTCCAATGAGTCATTGAGGATTGATGTTTCTTTACTGATTTTTTGTTTAGAGGATCTGTCCAATGGTGATAATGGGGTATTAAAGTCTACTACTATGATTGTATTGCTGTCTATCTCTCCCTGGATGTCCTCTAGGAGTTTTTGTATATATTTGGGTGCTCCTGTATTGGGTGCATATATGTTTACCAGAGTTATTTCTTCTTGTTGAATTGCTCCCTTTAGTATTATGAAGTGGCCTTCTTTATCTCTTATTATGTCCTTCACTTTGAGATCTAATTTGTCAGATATAAGTATGGCTACCCCAGCTTTTTTTTCATTTCCATTCGCCTGAATAACTTTTTTCCAACCTTTCATCCTCAGTCTGTGTGCGTCCTTTTTTCGGAGGTGGGTTTCTTGTAGACAGCAGATACATGGGTTGTGTTTTCTTATCCAGTCTATTACCCTATGTCTTTTGATTGGAGCATTTAAACCGTTTACATTTAAAGTTATTATTGATAGGTGCTTATATGTTG
This sequence comes from Antrozous pallidus, assembly GCA_027563665.1. NCBI lineage: Eukaryota > Metazoa > Chordata > Mammalia > Chiroptera > Vespertilionidae > Antrozous > Antrozous pallidus. The sequence continues at coordinate 4,064,106 of CM050525.1, read as the reverse complement.
CCATTTTTGTTCTTTACCCCTGTGTTCCTTCTTCGCTTCCTATTTCTTTTTACAGCAGATCCTTTAGCATTTCTTGCATTGCTGGTTTGGTGGTGACGAATTCCCTTAGTCCTTTTTTATCTGTGAAGCTCCTGTTTTGACCTTCAATTTTGATTGAGAGCCTTGCTGGGTATAGTATTCTAGGATTCACACCCTTCCTTTGCATGACTTTGTAGATTTCATTCCACTGCCTTCTGGCCTGATAGGTTTCTGTTGAGAGATCACTTGTTAGTCTGATGGGGGTTCCTTTGTAGGTGACTTTCTGTCTCTCTCTGGCAGCTTTTAAGATTCTTACTTTGTCATTGGTGTTTGCCAATTTAATTATAATGTGCCTTGGCGTAGGTCTTTTGGGGTTTATTTTGCTTGGGACTCTGTGAGCTTCTTGGATTTGTGTGGGTTTTTCCTTTCCTATAACAGGAAAGTTTTCTGTCATTATTTCTTCCAACAGGTTTTCTATTCCTTGCTCAGTTTCCTGTCCTTCTGGAAGCCCAATTATATGGATGTTGTTTTGTTTCATGTTGTCCCAAAGTTCCCTTAGGCTCTCCTCCTGCTTTTTAATTTTTTTTCTAGAAGCTGCTCTACTTGGTTATTTTTTCCTACCTGGTCTTCTAGCTCACTGATGCGATCCTCTGCTTCTTCTAGTCTACTCTTAATACTTTCTATTGAGTTCTTTACTTCAGCAATGTCACTTTTCATTTATTCTTGGCTCCTCTTCATTTCTTCTTGGCTCCTCTTCATTTCTTCATGGCTCTTCATCATTTCTTCCTGGGTCTTCCTCATTTCTTCTTGGTTCTTACTCATATTATCAAATTTGTCTTCCATTCTTTTCAGCCACCTTATGACCATTTCCCTGAATTCTTTCTCTGACAGGTTGTTAACTTCCATTTCATTTACCTCCTTTTCTGGCGAGCCTTGCTTTTCTTTCATATGTGGGCTGTTTCTTTGTCTTCCCATGGTCTCTCTTCTCTGTGTATTTGGTTATGTAGTTCTCACTCTCCTGCGTTGATTTAAAGGCACAAAATACAACACAACCAGGTGCAACGCACCAGGCACTGAACCGGAATGTAGTCAAAGTAATTGTAATTCCAAATAAAGGTGACCGCCAGAGAAAGGCAAATTCGGTGTTAGGTGGGAAAAAAGAAAGAGAACCTCCCCTAGACCCACACAGACACTCACACACCCACACTCACACAAAAAGAAAGAGACCCCCTCACACACAGACACACTCACAAAAAAGAAAGACAGGAATGCCAAAATGATAATGGGAAAATGGGGAGAAGAAAAAAAGAAAAAAAAGGAGTAAATTATAAATGTGGGGTGAAAACTCCTATAGGACAGTCCCTAATCCAAACCAAAACCTGCCACAAGTACTTGGAGATTGATACAAATTACATACAACTACTAATATCAAGAGAGGTGAGGGCACACAGAAGCAAAAATCTATCTCAAAAACAATGCAGATGAGGACAACAAAACAAGAAACAACACCAAAAATACAAATAACCCCCCCTACAAGACAAACTAAAATAACAGAATAAGCAAATCAATTTCATAAACCTGTTTTAAAAATCAATATAATCAACAGTCAAGTAAACAACAACAATAGGAAAGGGATAAAAACACTTTAAGATAGTGAAGTCAGAGAAGCTAGAGGTATATATGCACTTGGAGTACGTGGTTGGAGATTAGATATATCAGTGGGGTGAAATTTTAACAGGGGGTAAGGGGAAAGAATTAGGTAAATCTAAAGCGGGAAAAGTGTAAGGGAAACAAGGCACTAAATAGGGAAAGGTTAGCCAGAGAGTGGTGGTATAAAGGTGAAGTTGAGGTAGAGTAAAAGATACTAAAGTGTAGATGAAAATAGACTGTATTCCCAAGGTCGAAGAGAAAATATAATCAATTCCCTGTCACATAAGAGTCAATTTGTGATTTGGCCCCTGGGTGGCAGTGTTTCTAGATTGACTTCTGGGTCTATTGGTCCTCTCTATCCTGAATTAAACAATACTGCCTCTCTAATGGTGACTGCTGTTTTAGCAGCCAGGATCCTCCCCAAATCTTCTGGTTTTCCCTCCTCTGTCCGGTCCAAACTGATTGCGCTCCAGGGATTAACTCTGCCACCAGCTCCAAGGGCCCTCTCCCATGTTTACCAGCTCCAACAGCCACAGATTCTATTTCAGGTGCAGATCTCCAGGTTTTGAGTTCCAAGGTGCAGATCTCCCAGACTGCCAGCCCCCTCAGTTTCCCGCCCAAAGTACCCCCAGGGAAATCTGACCTTTCCGTGCTGGAGTTTAGAGCTCCCTGGGCTCTGCACGCCTCCGCGCCAAGTGGGCGCCGGTGTTCCGGGAGTCTCAGCCGTCCAGCCGGTACCGGTACCGTAGCTGTATATTTTCAGGCCCTTCCCCTTCAAGATGTAGTGGTCTGCCTCCGCGCGCCTCCTCGCACAGTTGGCTCAGGAAGAGAACCCAGCAGTACTGGGGCCGCTCAGGCTGGGGAGGCCAGCCCAGCAGTCCTCTATCTTCTCCTGGAGCACAGCTGTCCCCCTAGTCGCCGACAAACGCTCCCTGCGCGACTTTCAGCTGCTCCCTCCCTCTGCCCTGTGAGCAGTTTCAGATCGAATTCCTCTGTTCCGCCGCCATTTTCTCTCCTGTTTTAACCTTTCTTAAAAACAGAACATATCTAATGTACTGTTTAATCTATAAACTGAAATATGGTAGCATTTATCTTAGGTAAATCTGCAGTGTGAAACCTGATGCTGGTGTTCTAGCCGCTATTTATACTTGCTTGCTTAAAGCAAAAGGGTGGTTACTTTAGCTTCGAGATTGAGACCTAAAAACTAACATAAATCTATTTGAGGACCAGAACCATAAAGGAGTAATTCTTGTTGACTCAGTGGCACTAGAAATTGAGCTGTACCTTCGGTTTTCACGAGCTAGGACTACATTCCCAAGTCCAGCAGAACGTATGGTTAGAGATAAGAAGCAGGCAACAGGGTCAATCATAGTCTACTGGCACTTCCCTACCTCAGATATGACCCTGCATTCTGTTCGTGGAATTTAAAACAATGAAAATTTATGGTTCAGACCCTATAAAAGGACTGCCTACACCCGGGACGGCCTGGCTGTGAGTGTTAGGTCTCCACGCGTGTGGTGCCCTCTGATCTTCCTGGCCAGTTTAATAAGTCCTTGCTTGCTTATTTTCAAATTAACCGCCTCCGTGGTCATTTGTAACTGGTCGTGGAAGTTGCCCCACAACATAAACAAACACCTGTCTTTTTAAAGGCATCGAACCATCCCCTACCAGCCTTAAATGAATCACTTTCAGCATGAATTCTAGGGTTGTTTTTTAGGTGTTCACATATCACTAGCTCCAAAATGCTGTCAGAGGCTAACTGCTTTTTCTTTATTCACATCAACACCAGTTGTTTTTTGTTTTTGTCTTTTATCTCTTCCATTGCCTGTGGTCATTGTCTCTTTCACCCTGTAGCAACATTAGCACTCTTAATGGCCTCTTCAAGTTTTAAAATTGTGCTATTGGCCGATTCCCCCCCAGGAACAAAAGCATTCGCTCCTTTGCTGCCTGAGAGACACCTTTTGTCATGATGAGGTGTTAGCCATGAAAAGGTTGTCAGGTGGAAAACAGAAACTGGTTCCACAGCTGAAACATTTTCCCCCTGAACACCTTGGTGGAGAATTGGTTGAGATGAAAGACCTGGGAGAACTGAGGGTTGACTGTATTGTGAAAAGACTGGATTCTAAAACAGAACTGGAGGGTATGAAATGGAGAGTCTCACATATGGGTGCTGGGGTAAACTAACTTTAGGGACTGAAAGAGTGACTCCCTATAAATGCCTGATCTACAGAAAAACGGGAACACTTTCAACCAATGGACATTCACCAAGAGCTTCTCTGCATCCTCAACAATGAAGTTTCTCCTTGGATTGTAGTTTCCCACCACCTCCTTGAATTTCTTGCCCATAATTACAGTCTGCCTCAAATCCTCAGAGAACTCCCCTATAGTGTGTACAGTTTTCATGTCCCAAATGGCAGTTCCTCTGCTGTTCCCAAATCACCTCAATGTTTTGTATTTAAGTTGACGCTAGAGAAGTCTGTGGGATCTGCAGTAATCTCGTTTCATTACTATATAGGTTCTCAATGCCATATCTCTGTTTCTTATTCAGTGCTATTGGATTTTATACATTTTAAGAATGGTCAATAATAAATGTTTTGGGCATTATCAATGCTATGGACTGAATGCTTGTATCCTCACAAATTCATATGCTGACGCCCTAACCCCACAGAATGACTGTGTTTTCAAAAGTGGAGCCTCTAAGAAAGTAGGTTAAATAAGGTAATAAGGGCGAGGTCCTGGTTTGATAAGATCATTTGCCTTGAAAGCAGATAAACTGGATAGCTCATTCTATTTTTCTCTACACTCTCACACCAAGGAAAAGCCATGAGAACCCACAGGAAGAAGGGGTTGTCTGGAAGCTCAGGCACAGACCCTATTGGGCACTGATCCCTCTTGCTCCTTGATTTGGGATTTCCATGCTCCAGAACAATAAAAAAAATTCCTGTTGCTTAAACTTCTCAGTCTATGATATTTTGTTAGAGGAGCCTGAGCAGAATAATATAAAATTTGCTACCAAGACCTGAAAGCAGGTTTGGAGGTGGTAATGAGAAGAGGTTGAAGGAGTCTTGAGGTGAATGTGAGAAAAAGTCTAAATACTGTGAATGGACTGCTGGTGGATATTGTTAGAGTCGCCAAAGGAGGAATGCACGAGGCCAAAAGGGATAAGGAATCTGGAAAACCAAATGGGCTGAGTCCCAAAATAGCGCCAGCACCCAGGGACAGGGAATCAGAGATTTTAAAGGACTCTAGGTGGGCTTTTCCTGGGCAGAGGATTCTCTGGACAGATCTGGAGGGAGGGGGAAGAATGGTCTTAGCACGTGGAATGTGGTCTTACCAAGTGAATTATGGTTTAGGGAAAGGGGAATGTTGGTTGTGACGTGGTCTAAAGGTCAGTTTCCGGGGGAAGGGGTGTGGATTCAATTATTGGATCAGACCTAACAGATACATGGACCTTCCTGGTCATTCTGGTGAGGGCTCAGAGATGTGGAGAAAAAGCCCCCACCTTCTCTGAGAATACGTGATGAATGGTGAACGAAATGTTGGTATGACAACGGATGATAACATCCATTTTGTTGAGTCCTCAGACAGAAATGGTAAATACAGTCTTAGACAATGGGGGGGGGGAGTTTATCAGTGTTATAAAGGGACAAATAACTTGGATGAACTATTTTCTAATCCTTCTAGAAGGTTGAATGGGGGAGCCACAAAACTGTATATTTAGCTGAAGAGATTGCTAAGCAAAATGGTGGCCTGTGGCCTGGGTCCTTCCGAATGATCATGGTCACCTTTGAGAGGAGAGAGACAAGTTGAAGTATGAACTGTGAAGCAAATGGACCCACAACATAATGATTTGAAAAAATTCTTGGCTGTCCCTGTTGCTACAGGTGAGAGTGGATTTGGGGGAGAACCGAACAGGCGGGGATGGACTGTTGGTGGGTAAAGAGATGATGGGATTGTAGGAGCAGAAACACTGTTCAGATACTACAGGCTGAGATGATAGTTATCTGTTGGCAAATGTGAGTTATGGTGGCAGGATAGTAAGCAGCAAGGGATATTCCTTGACAAGTGGAATGGGGGAAGTTGACACAAAATATTAAAAAAGACCAAAAGATTTGAGCAATTTACAGTCAGCTGATGAATCACAAGGTTTTATCTTCTCTAACCAAGGACGCCTAGGAGCAAATGCTTTACCCATTCCAGACCATTCTGGGGCAGAGTGGCCTCAGTCCCTGTCCCCCTTCACTGATGTTCTTGATGACTGTTAGGTCTGATCAAATAATAGAATCGATATCCCCACCCCTGGGAAATGACCTTTCAACCACTTCATAACCAGCATTCCCTTTTGCTTAGATCACATTCCGTTTGCTAAGATGAATATCTTTTCCCTCTGGAGTTGGCCAGGATCCAGGCCCACCCAGAGAATTCCCAGCTGAAAAAGCCCGCCTGGAGTCCTTTAAAATCTATGACTCTCTGTCCCTGGGTGCTGGTGCCACCTTGAGGCTCAGCCCATCTGGTTTACAGATGTCTTAATAAATTCATAATTCTTTACCTGTTTCGGCCTCCTGTGTTCCTTCTTTGGTGACCCTAACATTTGGTGCTGAAACCCGGGAGAGTTCCACAGGTCATCCCAAGTTTGCTACTCAGCTTGCCTTGGGCTTACCTCTGAATCCTATGCTGCTGGAGGGACCCCACTCACTCCACAGATGCACTTCAAGTAGCAGTGTCCCCCCCATCCCCCTCCCGAACACAGCCCCTGCAAGGGCTGGAGACAGACCGAGGGAGGTTGGCTCCAGGGCATGTCTGGCCTGCCTCACCCAGGCCTGCCCTGCTGGCTGAAAGGGCAGAGCAGGACTGACTCCATTTTTACTGTGTTTTCCATCTTGTGTAACTATGCCCCTGACATGACCCCTTCTCTAAGAAAAACCACAGAATGTGTCAGTTACCCAGTTCACCCTTATATCAGCCAATGGGAATGCAAGGGGAACTAACCTAATGCCAAATGTATGCTGACTGCATCCTGTCTTTGTGTAACCAGACCCTAGCCCTCATCCAACCAATCAGAATTGGCCAACTCAGTGGTCCAAGCATCACCCCACCACCTGACCCCAAGCCCTATAAAATTGCTGTGCTTCTGGAACCCAGAGCTCTTTTGCATCCTGCCGCTGCATTGGTAGAGGCAGAGACCGAGCTCGCGCTTGAATTAAGGCTCTTTGCTTTTGCATTGGACTCGGCTCCCTGGTGGTCTTTGGGGATCTTGAAATCTGGGCATAATACTGGCCACCTTCTAATTAATTTCCTTTCAATGTGCATGAATCTGTGCACTGGGCCACTAGTTTTAAAAATAACATTCTAGAAATTTCAATCTGTTCTAGGAAGGAACTTGCAAAGATTCAGAGCCAAGTTCAAACAGGAAATTCTCAGGAGTAACAGGTATCCTGTCAGTGATTCGGGGCAAGCCTAGAGTAATAGTTTCCTATGGGAGGCATCGGGCAGTAGTACTCTAAATGTTTGTGATCCACACATTGGGGTGTTTATGAATTGCTTCCAGCACTCAATACACACTTCAATGAGCCATGTGCAATGTTTTAAAATCTTGAATATTGTTTGTTCATTATTTTTAAAAATTCTAAATGAATCTAAGACCAAACTAAGCCCTAAATTTACCTAGTCTTCTTAAATAGTTGGCTAGCGGCCCCCAAACTAATGTCTCTTTGCTTTCACCATACCATTTGTCATAATTACTTTGGTTCTAGCTTTTGCCCCAACAATACTAATATTTATAAAACAGATGGTCTCCACCAGATCACAAGCTCTACTTGTCCTCAGGAAATACCACCCCTACACACCATCTCAACCTCCTTTTGTGTCTGGACCTCATTGTCCCTCTAACAGAGAACAAGGATTTTGGGCTCTGAAGAAAAACATCACCCCCTTTCAACAGGAAGCAGCTATGGAAGAGACCCTGTTCACTGCCCCCCTCCTTTTCCCCTGAAAGAATTCAGTGCGAAAAATCCTTGAGGAGGAAAATGTTAGACCCCCAGAATGTTAAACCCCAGAGCAAGAATGATGGGCTAGGTACAGAAACTCATCAGGGAAGAAAGCTCCAGAGGCTTAGCAAGGGGTAAAACTAGGAAAACAAGAAACTTGCCCCCCAGGTTAACCTACTCTCCCCTTTCATATTGCTATTCAGGAAGTTTAGACTCCCTGACTAACATCCTTAGATGTTATCTTTTCTTCCCTGAAGATAACATCTAGACCTCGGTTGTATTTCAGATCCAGGCCCAGAAAAGCAGCAAAACCAGACAAGTGACACTGTGGCTGCCTCAGGACCAGCTTTTACCTCCCAAGTCACTCATCAGGATTGATTTCCGGTCTTCAACAACCAGTCTCTCGGGAAAATCATTCTGCTTCAACCCCCAGCTTCAACCATGAGGAATCTGTACAGTGTTCTAGCTGACTATAGTCAAAGTCCATCCTCCTACAATCTTGATGTCCCCTCAGCAGGAAGTAACTATGAAAGAGATGACCTCCATCCTTACTCCATCAAACAGAAAGGCTGGAATATTAGGTCTAGTTAAATAATTGAATCGATACCTCCTCCCCTGGGAACTGACTTTAAGACCACACTCCATTTGCGAAAAGACCAATATCTTTCCCCTTCAGACTTTTCTAGAATCTGGACCTGTCCAGAGATTTCTCCGCTGAAAAAGCTTGCCTAGAGTCCTTTAAAATCTCCGACTCCCCATCCCTGGGTGTTGGCACCATTTGGGGGTTCAGCCCATCTGGTTTACAGATTACCTAATCTTCTATAATAATAAAAGCATAATATGCTAATTAGACCAGACAGCTGAACGGCCTTCTGGATGTCCTTCCAGATGACCTTCCAGATGGAGCTGGGCTGCGAGGGCCGAGGCAAGCCACTGCAGGTGTGAGGGCCAAGCCCATTGCACAAATGTTGTGCATTAGGCCTCTGGTAAATTTCTAATTCTTTACCTCTTTGACCTTGTGCATTCCTCCTTCAGCGACCTTAACCATGATGTTCTTTAAAAAGAAAACTAACCAGAAAATAATCCTTGACCCCTCTCTACGCACATTTTGCTGAATCAACATATTGAAGGACACACCTGAAAAGGTAATGAATATTCTGTTAAAGACCTTCCCCTGAGACCTCCCCTAGGAGCCCAGCCTGCCAGAGATAAAAAGCCTCCACACAAAAGACCCAGCTCAGGCACTCTTGTTTGAACACACCTGCACCTTGTTATCTCTGCTATTTTTCTCCTAAATTCTAAGGGACCCCAGGAAATGTGCGACCTGGGTGGGGGTGCTGTGAGCAGTGGCAGTTCGTTCTGGACTTTTCCCCTGAACCTGTCTCCAAGACCCCCTTGATCTCTAACTGCCTCTCTCCTGTTGCTTCTGCTACCTTACGTCCTGTCTGTATTTCGCTGTCCCCAGCTTTATTGCACTTACTCTCAAAAGCACCTAGACTTAGGTTGTGAAATTTTTCCTACACGGACTCAAGAACCCACACACTACCAGTTGGCCCAAGGTACCCTGGCTCTGGGCCCAGATCCCGTCCTGGAACACTGTTGTTCCTCAAGAAAAGGAAAGAACGACTCCAAAGACAAGTCAGAGGTGATCAGGGCTGTCCCCACTGACTTTAAAGTTAGAATTACTTCCTTGGTTTCAACAGGGCAGAGGGTCTCCACAGGGAGAGGAAGGTCGCATGTCACCTAGCTGAACCTTGGTGGTGACTCCACCACCCCAAGTTCTAGAGGGCAGAAGATCTCATCTGACCACTAGGCTGAAACTAATGCAAACTAATACTGAATGTAAACCGTAACTGAAAAATAAAATTTGTAAAAATTGAACCCAAAAGAGACAAGAATGATCTAAGGCAGGGTTGCCTTGCTGGATGTTGAACATGCTTGGAACCCGTCACACTCGTCTTTCCGACGTTTCCCTTTCGAAATAGGAATATCTCTCCTACATCAGCCACTGGGGTGCATTTGGAACTTGTCTGGGTCACAGGTTCAAGACTGCAGAGGGATTCTTCCTTAAAAGGCGTCCTATCCTGAGTCTCACCCACGCCTCAAGTAGACAATAGGTAGATAAGACTTTACATTTTCAACTTGATAGTTGATGCTGGAATGAGTGGAGCTTTGGATCACTGTAAGAGCTGGAATGTATGTATTTTGTGTGGAAGAAGGACACAAAATTGGGGGGTTGGGAGCTCCAAATGTTGTGGACCGAATGTTGATGTCCTCCCCTCTCAAAATTCGTGAGAATGCCCTTAAATCCCCTTGTGGCTGTATGTGGAGATAAGGCCTATGAGGAAGTAATTAGCGTTCAATGAGATCATAAGGGTGGGACCCTGATCAGATAAGCTAGTGTCCTTAAAAGAAGAGACACACCAAGGCTCACTCTCTCTCCCTCTCCCCTTCACACCCCCCCCAAGGGAAGATCATGTAAGCAGAAGCAAGAAGGCAACCATTCATACCCAAGGAGAGAGGCCATAAAGGATACCAACCCTTCTGGCACGTTGATCTCAGAATTGGAACCTCCAGAACAATGGGAGAATGGATTTCCTTTGTTTTCTGCTCTGCCCAGACTGTGGTCCTTTGTTGTGGCAGCCCAGGGAAGACGAACTCAATGGATTTTTCTCTTTTTTTATTCTTTTCCATATAAATATACGTTCTTATAATTTTTATATCCTTTCATCCACTGTAGAGGGATTCATTTGTTATTCTTTGACTTCATGCTCACCCAGGTGGCTGGATGTCAGGCCTTCTTCTCTTTCTTGTAACTCCATTTAGGCACTTGATTTTCCCAGTTGATGTGTGACATGTGCATTACCAGTCAAGGAAGAATATGAGTCAAAGTATCTTTTTTAAATAAAAAAAAGTTGTATCCTCATTTGTGATTCCTTCTCTCGATCACTGTTTATATTGAAGTGTCCTGCTCTGTTTCTAAAGATATAGAGCTCCTCTTTCTTTATCTTCTTGTGCAGAATCAGGTGACGTCTAAGGTCTCATGACATCCTGCTTGCGTTCTTAACGTCCTCAGGCTCCGGTAAGTAGCTGAGTGTCCATGGGGGCAGCGCCTTCTGGGGTCCTTGCATTTCCTCACTCTGGAGTGTGGGGTCTGAGTCCCTCCTGGGCTAGTGGATGGCCAGAGAAGCATATACGCTGGGCTCCACTTGGGGCTGGTCTGACGGGGAGGAAGGGGGTACTGTTGTCTCTCCTTTGAGGGTCAAGTGATCCAGCTGGGCATAGGTCACATCCTGGGTATCCTCAGATGGAGTATCCTGGAAGGAGTAGAGCAAGAGGAAAGTGGGTGATTGAGGTGGGGAGAAGCCAGGGCACTGGGAGCAGAAAGGACCCACGTGACTGCCCATCTGTCTATCTCATCCCACGTGTCTGTCCTCTATGTGCAGAATTTCCTCTGGCAGGACAGAAGGCAGAGTGCCCACCTCCTGCATGAGCCTGGAGTGCTTCCCCTGGGGGTATTAACAAGTCTTTGCTGGGTGTCCTGGACAGACCAGAGATCTTACCTGACTGTTGATCTTTTTGTCCTCCTCAGGTTGGGATTCTCTTAGGGAAGCATCTAAAGAATGAGAAGATCCTATCTCATGCAAGATTCCTGAAATCCCCCAATCCCACACACTCCTTGAAATTTAGGTGGGCAGACTGAGGTTCGTTGAGGGGTGGGGATGTGCCTGGGGCCACACATATTTGATACTTTCATGCTTCCTCACCCCTAAGCCCAGAAGTCTTCTCAAGCACTCCTCCTGCCCCTATGTCCCACCAAGACCTCACCTTCTCCACAGTTACACCCGTTCTGCTCCTGGACATCAGCCATAGAGCTGGAGCTGAGGAAGGAGGGCAGGTGCGTTAAACAATGTTGAAGGAGCTACAGGTAGAGGTGGGAGGGGGTGGGGAAGAAGTTACCTTTTCTGCAGTGCTCTGGTCTTCGCTTCAAGGTTTAAGGCACCTGTACAAAGTTGGAAATTAGCTTCGAAACTACCCAGAACCTGGCCCCCGGGGCTCCATTAAGATCTCAGAGGCTGTGGTGCCCACCCTGGTCCATTTGGAATTCAACATAAACCAAGTTAAAAGGTAGCACCCCAAACTTGCATGGTTGATTTAAGTAAATTTTTATGAAACTTGAAAGAACATTTTTATAGTCTAAGTCTGTTCTTATTAAATATCTCCACTCTCCTAGATGATGGTATTTAGAAGCCACGATCTGGATGATAGATGTGCTTATTTCTAGTAGGATGCCACTGTGTCTAGGTCTGACCTGGTACATACAGTGTAAACACTTAAACTTCTAACTATTTCTATGTCAACTGATTATATATATACACACACATTGAGTGGCCAGATTATTATGCATTCAGAGATCATAATACTCTGGCCACTGGGTACACGAAATTCATGCACAAAGTGGGGGGATATTCTCAGCCCAGCCTATACCCTCTCCAATCTGGAATACCTCTCACAATCCAAGACTGCTGACTTCTAACCACTTGCCTGCCTGCTTGCCTGATTGCCCCTAACTGCTTCTGCCTGCCAGCCTGATCACCCCATGATCACTCTGCTGCCAGGCTGATAGACACCTACCTGCTCTTCTGCCAGCCCGATTGCCCTAAATGCCTTCCTCTGCTGGCCTGGTCACCCCAAACTGTCTTCCCCTGCCAGCCTGGTCATCCCCAACTGCCCTCCCTTGCAGACCTGGTCCCTCCCAACTGCCCTCCCTTGCTGGCCATCTTGTTGCAGCCATTTTGTGTCCACATGGGGCAGCCATCTTTGATCGCATGGGGGCAGCCATCTTGTGTGTTGGAGTGATAGTCAATTTGCATATTGATCTTTTATTAGAGAGAAGATACACACACACACACACACACACACACACATAATTTGTAATTAAGTCATACTGTAACAGAATGCAAAACATATAATCTTTACGCAATATTGTACTAGCCAGAATAAACTGTACTAACCAATAAACAAGCAAGCCTGTTGGAGCAGAAGCAGGAACAACACTTTGTTTTCCCCCTAACAACCTCTATTTTAGCTTCTATCTTAGGACATTGCATCAGTCCCAGTTCCTGTTCAGAAAGGAGCAGACCAACGGATACTGAAACCGTCAGCATGCTGCTGCCAAGATCTTTGTCGGAACCAGCAAGAACACAGCCTACATGTCCTCACTTCCCTTCCTTCTTCTTTAAAAAGTCACCGACTTGACCAGAGACATTAAGATGGTTTTTTAGGGCAGAAGTCTGCCACCTCTCAGATCATCTGCATATGAATAAAACATCTCACCTATTTCACCTGCCTCAGCCTCTGGCACGGCAGGCAACCAAACTTGCATTCGGTAACGATACTGACATCGTCCATTCCAATAAACACTCTGTTGTTGTTTTTGTTTTGTTTTTTCTAGCTAACTATCCTTGCACACTTTTAAATTCTTCACAGGCATTTCACCCCATATATTTATGCATTTTCTCAAAGCAATGAAACTCCTAACCACTTCCACTCCACCCCTATTCCTCACCATCATGCCCACTCGCCGCTGCTCTCAACTGCAGGCTGACAATGACACCTTCTCATGGCTCCCCATCACCAGCATTGTCCCTCAAGTTCTGGGTGCACCCCTGCTACCTCCACGCAGGACCCTTCTTCTCACAACTGTACTTACATGGGAATCCTTTCAGGTAGGCAAGGTCTCCCCATCTTCCACTCACCTGACTTTCTGCATTTGTTCCGACGCTTGAGGAGGAAGAGGAGGAGGAGGAGGAGTAAGAGCAGTAGGATGAAGGTCACAGAGACCCCGATCAGAACCTTCTGGTACCCTTGGAGACCTTGAACACAATGACAGCATGAATGAGGCAATATGCCACGTCATTGAGCACCTACTGTGCGTGAGGCATGTTTAGGGGGTCTGTGAATGAATCGCCTATGACCCTCATAACAATCAAGCAACATATGAATGCCAATCCCACCTCCATTCATTTCACATTAAGGAAACTGAGGCTCAGAGAGATAAATCGGGTGCACCAGGGCACCGAGCCTGGAAGTGGCAGGGCTGGGATTTGAACCCAGGACTTTGGGTTCCATTTACTTCTGCTCATGTTGCCCTCCGCCCCCAGACATACCTCAGCTTTGGGCTCTGGGGACTGCTTCTCTGATTGGAATGGCCTGCCACCTTATCCCTGTGTGGGATGGATTCTGATCTTTCCAGTCCCCACGTCCAGCTAGGAGCTGTCCTGTGTTCAGCAGAGCCCACATTCCTACATAGGACCTGCCTGAACTTTTCCAAGCGTGGATCTGGGAGGGGATATGAGGGTGGATCTGCTATGTCCTGGGCACTGGGTGGGCTGAGAGCTTCTACTTCTGGGGTCTCACCTAAATGCCGAGAACCAATTCCAGCATGTGATAATTACAAGAGTTCCATCAAAAGATTGATGGGATTTGGGGAGCTCAACAAGCGTGAGCCACATATGTGGTTGACCTGTTGGAAACAGCTACATGGCACTCCCCCCAAACCTGAATAGGATTATTGTTTGCTGCCAGACAGCTCAGGGCATTTTATTGCCTCCTGTTGGCCAAACACCTGTACAGCTGTAGGCTATTCCCCAAACTGACAATGTTTCTGTATATCCTTTAGATACCATACACTTTGAATTGTATATTTCCACCTTGCCTCAGGATAAATCGTGTTGAAGAAAAGCACTGAGTCCTTGGTCAAGAGAGAGTCTCCAGTTCCTTTTTGCTGAAGCTCCTCTGACCCCCAATGCCTTTCAAAAATACCTTTCACCTTTGGACTTTTCAATTATCAGTATTTCTCCAGAATACTGAACCCTTTGTAAGGCTGGGGGGAAAAACCCTGGCATTTGAAAGGACAAAGGACTACCCTCCATCTTGAGGGGCTGGTCAGCCTATCTCCCCTTTCCTCCTGCTGGGAGTGGCCACAGGGGTGCCAGGAATGTCCTGACTCCCCCAGCCACTGCCTGAGCGGACCAATGCTTGCCCAGGGACATAGCTTAGGTCCTAATAAGGCATAACCAAAGTACTGGTCACTCCCTGATCCTTGTACTGTGAGACCCCCGCTGAAAAACCCTGACCTAATAAGGCTATCTCTGTAACCCAGGTCACTTCCTTGGGACCACCCAAATGACCAACCCTTTATAACCTATTGTTCTTGCTGGGCTCGCTCTCTCCCCTCGCTGCTGTGCCAGATGAAGGTTGAGGGCCAAACCCGGGTTTGAATAAAGGTTCTAGGCTATTGCAGCCGATTTGGGCTCCCTGGTGGTTTTGGGGGACCATGAAATCTGGGCATAACAGCATTATGATGCCATAATGAGGGACACCAACACCTAAATCTCTTAGTAAACCTGCATGGGAGATGGCAGGAGACACAGCTCACAGAAAATGATACTGGGCCTTTTCTGAGCTCCCCCAGCCAGGGAGGAGAAGAGCTGGGATCTATGTTTCATGGAGCCTGGTTTCCAAGCCCTGGCTGACTTGTTAACAATTTTGATGTCTTTCCTTCGATATCACAGGCTGTCAGGAGAATGCTCAATGACACCTCTGTCCTTGCCCTGTTAATCCCTATATGCGCTATAGACACCCTATATACCCAACATTGCCCGTCCTGCCCTTCTGCAGACAAGGGCCACACCGGCAGGGTCAGAGCTGAGAGGTTCTTTGAGGTCTGAGCCAGGGTTCTCCTCTGTCTCCTGAGGAGACACTGAGGCTCAGAGGGAAAGGAACCCATCAAAAATCACCATCCAGACCATTTAGTCTGCAGGCCGACGCTCATTCTATTGAGCTAAACTGGCAAGGGCCATGCTCACCTTCTTGTCGGTGTCTCGGTCCAGCCACCCGAGATTCTTTCTTTCTTTCTTTCTTTTTTAATATATATATTATTGCTTGTTTACAGAGAGGAAGGGAGAGGGATAGAGAGTCAGAAACATCGATGAGAGGGAAACATCAATCAGCTGCCTCCTGTACGACCCCCACTGGGGATGTGCTCACAACCAAGGTACATGCCCTTGACTGGAATCAAACCCGGGACCCTTCAGTCTGCAGGCTGACGCTCTATCCACTGGGCCACCCGGTTTTGGCTCGAGATACTTTCTATAGAGTGTGTGCAACCTATGCCCGCTTGTCAGGAGCTGCTGGGGAAGCTGAGCAGAGCATGTCTATTTGTGTTTTTTAATCCTCACCCAAGGATATTTTCCCATTGATTTTTAGAGAGAGTGGAAGAGAAAGGGAAAGACAGAAACATAGATGTATTGATTGATTGCCTACGGCATGTGCCCTGACCAGGGACTGGGCCAGATAGGAGCCTGCAACTGAGGTAGAATTGAACTCAAGACCCTTCAGTACACAGACCAAGACTCTTACCCACCAAGGTAAACCAGCTAGGGGTGATAAATCCTTTTAAAAGAAAGAAAGAAAGAAAGAAAGAAAGAAAGAAAGGAAGAAAGAAACAAAGAAAGAAAGAAAGAAAGAAAGAAAGAAAGAAAGAAAGAAAGAAAGAAAGAAGAAAGGAAGAAAGAAAGAAAGAAAGAAAGAAAGAAAGAAAGAAAGAAAGAAGGAAGGAAAGAAGGAAAAAAGAAAGGAAGGAAGGAAGGAAGGAAGGAAGGAAGGAAGGAAGGAAGAAAGGAAGGAAGGAAGAAAGGAAGAAAGAAAGAAAGAAAGAAAGAAAGAAAGAAAGAAGAAAGGAAGAAAGAAAGAAAGAAAGAAAGAAAGAAAGAAGGAAAGAAGGAAAAAAGAAAGGAAGGAAGGAAGGAAGGAAGGAAGGAAGGAAGGAAGAAAGGAAGGAAGAAAGGAAGAAAGAAAGAAAGAAAGAAAGAAAGAAAGAAAGAAAAGAAGGAAGGAAGAAAGAAAGGAAGGAAGGAAGGAAAGAAGGAAGGAAGGAAGGAAGAAAAAAAGAAAGAAAGAAAGAAAGAAAAGAAGGAAGGAAGGAAGGAAGGTAGAAAGGAAGGAAGGAAGGAAGGAAGGAAGGAAGGAAGGAAGGAAGGAAGAAAGAAAGAAAGAAAGAAAGAAAGAAAGAAAGAAAGAAAGAAAAGGTCCTAAAATTAGATAGTGGTAATTATTAGATTGTAAAACTGTGATTGCAATAAAAACCACTGAATTGTACATTCAAAATAATAATAATAATAATAATAATAGTAATAATAATAAATACAATCAACATCACAGAGACCCCACCTGTTTGTACATCATAAGTCAAGGCTGGGGAGGTGAGGGCTGGCTCCTGGCTACTCCCCATTGAAACACAGCCACTACTCTCCTAAGCTGGGCCCCACATACCCCTCCACTTTGCCCCACGATCCTCAGTCCCCAGAAAACAAGTCCATCCCTGAGTACATGAGGGGCTGCTACATCCTCTGAGAGGCTCTCAGAGCTGCCCTCCGTTGGTCTGAGCTTCCCCAGAGCAAAGAGACTGCAGTGACTCACCAGCAGTGGAGGTGGGCTCTGGGTGTAGGATGCTAGGGTCTGCAGAGGGTCCTGGGAAAGAGACAAGAGAAGGGTAATGGGGTAGATCCTTACCCTGCCTTGGCCAGAGATGCTATATTTGTTCACCCTTGTCTCCTAATCTTCCCTGTGGCCCTGGAAAGGTGCTCCCTCCCAGCCCCTGGGATCCCCTGGAGAATCTGGTGATGGGCATGAGGAAGGGTGGGGGCAGAAGGCCTGTTGTGCTCCACCCATCACTTTGAGGGGTGGATTCCCCTGTGGATGGCCCTCCCCTGGAAGCCTTACTCTGGTTCTACATTCAAGACCTCCTGGAAAGGATCCTTAACCAAACACAGGGACAAGGAGGGGGCAGGACAGGGGCTCCTCACCTGAGACCTGGAGCTCCAGGGTGTCACTGGGGTGTGACCACACATGGGGCTTGCTCCTGTAATAGCCATAGCATCTGAACCTCCACTTGTGGTCTGGGGTCACGGGGCCCACAGGGAACAAGGCCTGGAACTGCCCACTGGGCTGTCGCTGTGAGTCCAGGGTCCGGGAGAGCTTGTGATCTCCTTCCTCAGTCAGAATAAACCTGCCAAATCCCTCCCGTGATTCACACTGGAGGGTCACACTCCCTCCTGAGGGCACCACAGGGCTGGGCAGGGCTGAGAGGCTGGGTTTCCTGTAGGATTCTAGGAGAACAGGAGGCAACATGTAAAATGGGGCTCAAACCTCCCTCATGTCCCCCAAGGCTGGGCTGTCAGAGGGAGACACCCTGAGAGCAGACCCCCTTCCTGAGGGCAGGGCTTGAGGCTGGGACCCCTGAGTGTCCTCTCACCTATCGTCACCACCAGCTCCAGGGGGTCACTGTATTCTGACCAACCCTCAGGGGTGTAATAGGAACATTGATATATCCCTGCATCATGCTCTGTCATGTGTGTGATGGAGAACTTGACCTTGTCCCCCGGCTTCTGTGGAAACTGTGTTTTCCATAGTTGTGGGCTTCCCTCTTTATGCAGACGGTACTCCTTGGCCTCTGGGGTCCCCTGACAAAAGATAGTCACAGGGCTCCCCCAGGGGATCACAGTGTCTGGCTCAGCCCAGAGGGTGGGCTTGGGGAGGGTTCCTGGAAGGAAATCAGGGTCTGGATCACAAGACATTCCCACCCCAGTTCCCAGCTCTCAGCCCCGAGCATTTGAGATTCCCATCATCCATCAGCCTGGAACTGCTGTTCACCACCCCCAACTTCCCACAGGTGGACCCCTTGTTCCCAGGGAGGAGTCGAACCTGGGACACCTGGGGACAGACTCACCTGCCTGCACTGGGGTCCTGAGGCCCACGCTCAGCCCTGGAAGAGAGTCCCTGTGAGAGATTTGTCCTGAACTCTGAGCAGCACCTTCCTCGCCATGAGGCCCCTGAGTCCTGGGGTCCTGACAGAGCAGGGTCCCCCCTCCCTGCTCCTCCCATCTCACCGAGGCAGAGCAGGGCCCTGAGGGTGGGGGTCATGGCGTCTTCCCGATCTGGTCCCGAGTGTGCAGACGGAGCCCATGGCGCTGTCAGTACCAACCAACAGGGCGTGGCCACGGGGAGGCTGGCCCTTCCGGTCTCGTGGTTGTCACAGCGGCCACGTCAGCAGCCCCAAGGAAGGGGAACAGCGTCTTCCCAGCAGCCTGGCTGTGGTTTCCCTGATGAATCAGGAAACAGAACCACAGCCTCCTGAGCCGCCTGTTGTAGGGGAGGTGACCCCGGGAATATCCTTCCCTGTCAGAGCCTTCTGCATGGGGTCTCCTTCCTCCTCAGCTCCTCCATCAGAACACCTCTGGAGTCCCCACCATGGACACTGCCACCCTGCCCCTCGGGCTCTGGAGACACTTCAGGAAGATGTGGGTCCCCATGGCCTGCAGAGCTCAGATCAATAGGGACGTGATCACCCTCTCCCTGTGCGGCTCAGGGTGATGTCCCTGTGACAGTGAGCTCAGAGGAAAGTATGAAAGGAAATCTGATCCTTCTCCTGGGTCCATTTATCTCTTTTTTGTGGGTGCGCACTGGACTAGTCTTTTAATTAATTAATTGATTGATTGATCGATGGATTAATTAATTTTGCAACAGGATCTACCCTGCATTCCTGTAGAACAAGCTGACTGACTCGTTGCTACTCCTCATGCCTCAGATAGCATTTTCTTCCTCATTCTGGGGTCTTGCATGTAACTTTTAGGGGACTTTTCTGAGAGATTAGAAGTGTATTTTTTTAAAGAGAAAGATGACCTGCATGTAAATACTAGAGGACTGACGCACAAAGATTTGCACAGGAATGGGCTTTCCGTCCTCTGGCTGCTGTCACCGCATTTGCTCTGGTGGGAGCTGCCTTTCCACCTTCCCATCCTCCCCAGAGGCCCAGAGTGGCTGGGGTGGTGGAAAACGCCTGCATCGGCACCATGGTGAGAACACAAGCATCCAACCGCCTCCCCACCGCTTGGTGTCCTCCTATGCAAATTAACCCCTCTTCTTTGTTGGGTTAATTTGCATACTCACTCCTGATTGGCTGGTGGGTGATGTGAAGGTAATTAGCATGTTACTCATATTAGTGTATATAGTGGGTGCTTTGGGGGTGGGGGGAGCTGTGTTTGTGTCCTTGTTTGAGTCAAAGGGGTTGCTGGTGGCCTGGTTCCTGGTTTGTGGGAGGAAACCAGTCGCTGTGTGGGTTCAAGGCAGGAGACAACATGAGAGGGCCGAAGTGTCAGGCCCTGCGGTGGAGACAAATGCTCATCAGAGCCATGCCAGCACCCTTGTCTGCTTCACAGACCAATCAATGCCACTGATAATCTTTCTTGTTTTAAATATGTTTTTACCGGTCTCAAAGAGGAAGGGAGAGACATAGAAACATCAGTGATGAGAGAGAATAAATGATAGGCTGCCTACTGCATGCCCCACACTGGGGCTGAGCCCACAACCCAGGCATGTGCCCTGACAGGGAATTGAACCATGACCTCCTGGTTCATAGGTTGACACTCAACCACGGAGCCATGGTGGCCGGCCACTGGCAATATTTCTGAAATGCAGGGTGTCTCCCCAAAATGCACACACACTGTACCAGCTGATAGCTCCCTTTTGAAAATGAAATGTATTTTAGCCCTAGCCAGTTTGGCTCAATGGATAGAGCATCGGCCTGCTGATGGAAGGGCCCCGGGTTTGATTCCGGTCAAGGGCACATGCCGGGGTTAGGGGCATGGAAAAGGCAGCTGATCAATGATTCTCTCTCATCACTGATGTTTCTCTCTGTCTCTGTCCTTCTCCCTTCTACTCTGAAATCAATGAAAAAAAATATTTTTAAATGTATTTTAATAAACACTGCCTTGATAGTGACTCACAGTGTGTGGATACATTTCTGGGCCACTCTCCACACAGAGATAGTCATTTGCAAGAAAAGAGAAATGAAAGTTCCCCAAACAGACAGGAAACCACAAGAAACAACAGGCAGGACAGCAAAGCTGAGCAGCAGTGGGTGTCTGGTACCAGCAGTGGGGTGTTGCCTGAGGTTCCCACTTACATGGCTACAGAGAGGGGTCCCCAGTTCTCACAGGGGAGGTCCGGGGCTTCAGGGCAGGTTGGACGCTGTGGTGCCCCCCCTTGTGTTTGTGGGGGAGTGCTGGGCTAGCTCTGCTCACTGACACCCCCTCCGCAGTCAGCACTGAGTCACCTCTCCCGTAACTGTGAGAAACAGACTGATTGCCATTTTCATGTGACACGAGTGTGTGTCCTACAGGGGAGCATGAGGTCAGCACACCCCAGCCCCGCCTCACCCAGCCCTGAGCAGATGCTAGATCTGGAAGGGTGGGTACCAAGGAGCCGGGAAGGCCCCGATGTTGAGGACCTGACTCCCAGGTGAGTCTCAGAAGGTCTGCGAGGGACGAGCTTTCCAACAAGAATGGATGCCCTGCTCTCACTGGTGTTGCTCAGTGGATAGAACGCCAGCCTGTGGACGGAAGGGTCCCAGGTTCAATTCTATGTACCTTGGTTGCGGGCACATCCCCAGAGTGGGTGTGCATGAGGCAGCTGATCGATGTTTCTCTCTCATCTGTGTTTCTAAATCTTTATCCCTCTCCCTTCCTGTCTGTAAAGAAAAAATAAAAATCAATAAATATATTTTAAAAATATAATGGATGCCACGTAAAGTAAGTCAGTCAGGGGAAGACAAATGTCATGTGATCTCACCTCCACGTGGGATCTCATGAGTGAAATAAACAGAAAGACAACATAGGTCCAGAGACATATAAGAATGGGACAGACTGACTGATCTCAGGGGAAGGGAAAGGCTCGGGGGAAGAGATGAACCCTAGAACTTACATGCACATATGCACAACCCATGGACACAAACAACAGTGTAGTGAATGCCTGGGTGGGGGGTAGGGGGGAAGGTGGGAGGTGGACGGGTCAATGGGGAGAAAAGGGACATCTATAATACTTTCAACAATAAAGGGAAATTCAAAAAAAATTTTAATCTTCATCTGAGGATATTTTCTCCATTGATTTCTAGAGTGGAAGGGGGGGAGGGAGAGAGAGATGGGAGTGGTGGGAGAGAGAGAGAGCATGAGTAAGAGATAAATGTCGATGTGAGAAAGACACGTTGAGTGGTTGCCTCCCTCACTTGGTTACCTCCTGTACCAGCCCTGACCGACCAGAGCAGGGGATCCAACTAACAACCCAGGTTCATGCCCTTCACCAGGAATCGAACCCAAGGCCTTTCAGTCCACAGGCCGATGCTCTACCCACTGAGCCAGCACAACTAGGGCATCATTGATGTGTCCATCTCTTTCTGTCTCCCTCTTTCTCTCTCTGAAGTTAATATAAACATATAAAAACATTTAAAAGGAGAGATAAAACAACATTATGTGTGTGTTCACTTATTTCCACATGTTCCTCTTTCACGGTGAAAACCAGAAACCAACAGAAACGGTCACCTCCAGTACATGTGGGTACAGGGTGAAGGGGACAGAAGGAATCGTCCAATCAGAACGTGCCATCCTATGCCGCTGTCACTTCTGAAACCTACAAATCGTCTACAGAGTCCAAGACCCAGCTACATCATAGACGACGGGAAAAGCACACACTGACATGAATATGAACAAGCCACGGGGTAAAAAAAATAAAATGAAAGAAGAGGAAAAGATGAGGGATCTATGGGAATTATATAGGAATTGGCTTTTCACGTGAGAAGTACAGCACAACAGAAATGATCCTGTGATGTTGCACTGGATGGGAACTCCCTGTGTATCCTCCCCGATACAAAGTGGTCCCCATGGAACGAAACCCTGGTAGTTCTGGGTTCGCCTACCCCTAGGCCTGGCTTCCTAAGTATTATTCCCAGTAAAAGAAACCCAAGAACTAGCAGACAGCCCCTTGATCCAGAGCAGGAGGAGAGAGAGGGTCGGGGGGGGGGGGGGAGAGAGAGATGATAGTTAGATAGATTGATGATAGATAGATAGATACATAGATAGATATTGATTGCCTCCCACATGCACCCAAAATCAGGGATAGACCTTGCAATCCAGGTACGTGTTCTTGACCCGGAATCAAACCCAAGGGACCCTGATGGGGGACTTATAACCTGACAGAGCAACTGGATTAATCTGAAAAATAATCAGTATTTCACATCTTAGAACACTTATACTTATGTGGATAGGGCACTAGGTTTTTCTTAAGTTTCCTTTCCAAGGCCTGTGGGAAGCGATGGGGGAGGTGACTCCGCGGTGAATCCAGCAAGCAGAACCGGTCAGCAGGGTCAGGCCAGCCCACCAGCACTCAAAACATCATCTCATCTGCATCATCTCCTGGCCTGGGGACTAAGGACAGTAGCTGACGTCTGCACACCCCAGGCCTGCAAATAGCTAGATTCCGTTCCCAGCACCACTCCAGCCCTTTCCCCTCTATAATCCTCTCTCTACACCTTGCTGGAAGGCAGGAATGATGCTGTAACGGCCCTGTCTTCTTGGTGGGCTGGCCTCCTCAATAAACGTCCATATGATTCAACCCTGCCTTTGTGATTGGACACAGCAGCAGGCAGCCAGAGCCCACAGGGGTTTCCCCAGCTAACAACTCTTCAGTGAGCAGGGCCGGCGCGCTGACCATTGAGTGACACCGGCAAGGGCCGCCTGGACTCCCTTTTGGTCTAGAAGAACCATGAGGCACAGCCAGCCAGTGGGGACCTCTCAGCTGGCTCAGAGGGAAGCTGAAAGGACCTTCCATGGCCAAGGTTGGGAAGCTGTGCACCAGAACTCACTGGGGGTGCGCCCCGGGCCTATGGTCCCAGGCTCCAAGCAGGATGTGGGGACCACGTAGGCAGCCAGGTATGCTGGAAGCGCCCTCCCCCTGGGGACTACCTTGGAATCAGAGGAGAGAGGGGGCAGCGCCTGAGATAGAGCAAAGAGAGCCTTCTACTCCATCTCCCTTCTAGGCTGGTGAAATGGGAGCGCAAGGGGAGGAGTGAGGGGGAGAGAATAGGGGAGGGGCTAGAGAATAAGGGAGGGGCCAGAGGAGGAACTAGGGGAGGAGCTAAGGGAGGGGGCAGATGATAGGGGCGGGTCAGGGGAGGGGTAAGGGAAGGGACAAAGAAGGGCACTGGGGAGGGGACAGGAGAGAAGATAGGGAAAGGAACAGGAGAGGGACATAGGGGAGGGGCTAGTGGAGGGGCCACGAGGTGGGGAAAGGGGAGGGCCAAGAGAGGGGACATGAGAGGAGATAGGGGAGGCTCCATGAGGTGGGCACAGAGGTGGGGCCAGGGGAGGGCATAAGGGAGGGGCCAGGGGATGGGGACAGAGAGTGGCCCCGCCCACCCCTGTCCACCTGGAAGTGAGGTGAGGGAGGACTGGTCCTCTGTCTGCATCCCAGCCCAGTGGGGCCCCAGCGCGGGTACCGCCCAGCCACCAGGCTGTGTCCCGCAGACCCTGGGACCCACGCTCCACCCGCTGGCCTCTGGGTCTGGCAGTAGGTCTGGGTTTGGAGGCAATGTCAGGGGGAGTGGGTGGAGAGATCAGAGGCAATGAGGAACTCTCTGCCCCAGACCTCCATGCGGCAGGTGCCAGGCGCAGGAGACTCCTGCCCCAGCGTGTGGCTCACAGCAACATGGTGCTGGGGCCCGAAGTCCCCACCAGCCATGGCCGGTCTGGGTCCGCGGATAGAGCGTCTGGCTGCGGACTGAAGGGCCCTGGGTTTGATTCGGGTCAGAGCACCTGCCTGGGCTGTGGGCTCCATCCCCAGTGGGGGGGGGGAGAGGCGGTGATGGAGCCAGCAGATCCATGCTTCTCTCATCGTTGATGTTTCTCTCTCCCTTGCTCTCTGAAGTCAATAAAGATATTATTTTAAATACTGTTTTAAAATAGTATTTAAATTTTTAAATGCCTTCTGGAGCCTCCAGGGAAGAACCTATCCGTGTCTGTCCAGCGCCAGGAGACTACATGCTCTGTGCTGTGAGCCCCTTCCTCCCTCTGCGAAGCCAGTCCCTGGGTGAGCACTTCTCTCGGGTTCCTTGGGACACTGGAGGGGGGGGGGGGGGCGGGCGGCTTCTCTCCTTCACGTCGCAGGAGATTGAGGTGACCTGGGCACTGGCAGCCCTGCAGGTGGAAAGGAGGGTCCAGGGAAGGGAGCCCCACCTTCTTTTCTCTGGGCGCAGGGCCGTCCGGTTGCCGGACCACAGGGTCTTCAGCTGTTTAACTTTGAGGAACAGCAGCTGCACCATTTGGCATCTGCACCTTGGGGCCCAAGGGCTCCCCAGCCCTCCACATCCTCCCAACCCTTTAAACATTTTGTTTTATTCACTTCAGAGAGAGGAAGGGAGGGAGCGAGAGCAACATCAATGATGACAGATAAACATTGACCAGCTGTCTCCCGCACGGCCCCTACTGGAGATCAAGCCCTGCAACTCGAACAGATGCCCTTGACCAAGCATTGAACCCTGACCTACTGGTTCATAGGTCAACACTCCACCACAGATCCACACCAGCTGGGCTTCCTTTCCTCTCTTTTTCCTTTTTTTATAAGATTGTTTGGAAATTTATTTTTTCCATGACAACTGGCATACAATATATTAAGTCAAGTGCGCAGCATAGAGATTAGACATGGACGTGCCTTATGGAGTGATTCCCGGACTCCTTTAGTGCCATCTCTAAATTAAAAAACACTTTCAACAGCGGCAGCCCTGATGAGTGTGTGATGGCACCGGCCAAAGTTCAGGGGTGCGTGTCCTTCCCTGGACTTGGGGGTGCAGTCAGCTGGAGCCCGAGGAAGCAGATCCAGGAGGTAGGGCAGTGGGGTGCATAGGGGCCAGAGCAGGTGCAGGCCCACAGGTGACAAGGTGTGGCTGAGACCTGTGATCTGTCTCAGGTCTCCAAGGTTGGCCCCAGGTATGCCCCTCACCTGGCTTATGGCCCTGCCCCCCTCCTCCCTGACTTTCCCTTTTCTGCAGGTTCTACACAAGCCGCAGGGGCCTTGAGCAGCACTCGAGGTCCTTCCAGGGTCTCCAGAAAGCAGCTGAGATGGTGGGGATCCGGGAGGCAAAATGGGACTGGGGAGGAGGGAGGCAGGAGATCACAGCGTGGGGGGTGGAAGGGTAGGGGTTAGACCTGGGAGAGAACCCACACACTGAACTCGGAGAAATTGGACTGAACTGAGGACCTGCAGCCTCTGTAAAGGGGATGTGGGTGGGAAAGGGATGCAGATGCAGGGGCCTGAGGCCTGTGTAGAACCTGCAGAAGAGGGAATGTCAGGAAGGAGGGGGGCATACCTGGGGCCAACCTTGGAGACCTGAGACAGATCACAGAGGAGAGGCCCGGTCACCGCTGAGAATCGCACACATTCAAGAGGGAAGAGGGAGTACAGTACAGCTCAGAAGGACAGTCTTCTGGGAGAGAGAGAGGGAGAAAGGGGATAAGGCAGGATTGGGTTGGGGGGAGGCACTGGTGTCCTGGCTCTAGCTTGAGATTCCAGGCACTCAGGGAGCTCCCTGTTGGGGTCTGGGGTCGCCAGTCTCTGGGTGGCTCCCTTTTGTTTACTCCTGTGGTCCCTGTGGGGCCTTGCGCTGGCTGAGCCCAGCTTCCACCAGAATCACCACCAGGGCCAGCAAGACCACGCCCGCCAGGGCCAATTGGATGATGTTCTCCACCGTGTAGTCCCGAGAGGCGGGGCCTGGAAGCAGAGGGCAGGGGTCAGTGACAGGTGGACACAACCAGCCAGGCCAGGCCCGAGAAGGCAGGAGCCCATGCCCAGGAGAGTCTGAGAGGGGATGCCCCAGGCTGAGGTCCCCTCTCCCCAGAACAGGCTCCAGGTGGGTGAGCTGATGTCTCCAGGGGCTCCTATGAAGGGAGCAAGGCAAGCAATGAGCTGAAGTTCCTCTCCATTATCCCACTCACCTGGCCCTTTCCTGCCCACAGCACCCACACCTGGCCTTTTTCTCTGTGCCTCCAGGAGGGAGGACACCCCAACAAGCCCCAGAAGGGCACAGGGGGACAAGAACGCTGGATGGCACCCTGTCTCCTTCCACTTGTCTCAGCATCTGGCCACCGCTCAGAACATTCCTCCACCCTCCATACATTAGCACAGGCAGCTGGTCCTGGCCCCTGGACACACAGGGTGGGAGTCCCCTGGCCTGGCCACAGGGTCACAAAGCTTAGATGCTCACCGCACCCTACCACTGTCCTACCCACAGACTTCCAGGGCAGGGAAGTCACACGGTCAGGATCTACTGGGTCGACACCCCCAGGCCTGGTGGATGGAAGCCACCCTTGGGCATGTGCTCCCCCATGGAATGTCTGAATCACAGAAGGATGAAGAGAGAATAGAGAAGACACTCGGACTTAAAGGAAAAATATTCCTTCCCTCCTAGCCTCCCTCCCTCCCTCCCTTTCTCCCTTCCTCTCCATGTTCTTGCTGGACCCTCAGTTCATCTCAGAGTCTCACCACACCAGGCCAGGGACAGTCTCACCCCCAAAAAATACCCCAATGGACCACCCATCCTTGTCAGGGACCCCATGGACCACAGGACTTGCCCACGGAGGGTGGACCACAGGGGACACATTGCCTGGGCCCCACAGAGCCTGGCCAGGGGAAAGGGAAGGGCACCCTCATCATGAGGGGAAGGACTCAGGGCCCCTTGAAGGGTTCTGTCCCACCCGGTGGCTGAAAGTTCAGGCCCCACCCAGGGGACAGCTCTTTGTCCCCTCTGAGGAAGGGCTCAGGGTCCAGGCCACCATGGTCTCCAGATGGGACCACACTCCAGGGCCCTGAGCCACGGGTGAAGGCTGGGGGTTCTGTGTGCAGAGGGAGGGGAGCCCAGGGCTGAGGGTGGGCAAGAGGGCAGGGAGACATGGCTGAAACAGGGTGCAAGGCCCTGGGACGCACCTGAGAACTCAGTGGTGATGTCCTCCGCTGTCACCTGCAGCTGCAGGGGCTCACTGAGCTCAGACCAGCCATACACATGTGTATAGCGGCATTGATAACGCCCAGCATTGTCTTCTCTCACGGCGGGGATGTGGAATCTGGCCTCTCTCCCCTGAAAACCATCTTGAGGCACACTTATCTGATGAGAGAGTATTCCATCCTTCTCCAGGTGGAATGAGTTAGCCCCAGCTAGGGAACTGCACACGAAGGTCACAGGCCGTCCCCGGGGGATCACAGGACCTGGCTCGGCCTTGAGGGAGGGTTTGGGCAGGGCCCCTAGGAGGAAGAAGAGCAGGATATCAGGCTCGATGATGAAGAAATCTTCAACTTCACATGCTCAGTGGTTCTTAGCAAACTTGCAACACTGTGCAATCCTCACCACACCAGGCCAGGGATAGTCTCACCCCCAAAAAATACCCTAATGGACTGCCCATCCTTGTCAGGGACCCCAGGGACCATAGGACTGTGCATTGTCCAAATCTAGACAAGGTGCACTATCCCTTCCCCAAGAGACCAACCCATCTGCCCCTCTGGGGGACTGAATTCACATCATTCCCGTGACTTCCCCACATGACACAAGTTCTGGTGATATCATGACCTTTTCTCAGGGGGACATGGAAGCTGTCATAGCAGCTGGGGCCCTGGGCAGGTCCCCTCCATGTTCAAGGCCACTCTCCAGGGGGACAGACTGGGCTGGGAGGGAGGCAGAAGGTGAGGATGACGAGGTGATTCATGGGGACAGGGACGCTGGAGTGGGGGTCTGAAGGCACCCTGGACAACGTGGGGACCAATGGGGGATACACGGCTCCCTGGAAAGTCTAGTGGGTTTGGGAGTGCAGCTCTAGCCCAGACCTGCACACAGATCCCCAGTGGGTGAGAACCCTAACTCCTGGGCACGTCCTCTGAGCATCACTCACTGAGGTTCCCTCTGCAGTTCCCACCTTCCTCTCAGCCCATGTCCACTTCCTTGTGATGGAGGCTCCTGGACCTCCAAGTGTCAAAACTGGGCTGGGCAGGCGAAGAGAGGGCTCTAGCCCTGACACAGGAAGAAGGCCTCCCTGTTACCCAATCCCTGAGCGAGACAGAGCTGGCCGAACCCCAGCACTCATTCCCTAGGTCGCTCATTCTCCCATTCCTTCAGCCACAGCTTAGTTCCCATCTCTCTCTTTACAGATGCCTCCTTGCGCCATTTCCCCCAGGCCTCAATGTTGGGGGGTATCTCATGGTTTGTGCAACCACCCAGGGGATGTCTGAGTCCCCCCAAGATAAAGAGAGAGGAGAGAGAAGACACTCAGTGATAAAGGAAGAATTTTCCTCCCTCCTTCATTCCCTCCCTCCCTTCCTCCCTGCCTCCCTGTCTGTCTCGCTTCCTCTCCATGTCCTCGCTGGACTCTCAGTTCATCTCAAAGTCTGACCACACCTGGCCAGGGGTAGCCTCATCCAAATATGCCCCAATGCACCGTCCCTCACTGGTCAGGGACCCCATGGACCATGGACCTTGCCCATGGAGGGTGGACCCCAGGAGACACATTGCCTGGGCCCCACAGAACCTGGCCAGGGGAAAGGGCAGGGCACGCCCATTCTGGGGGAAGGACTTGGGGCCCCTGGAAAGGGTCAGGCCCTACCTGGTGGATGGAAGCTCAGGTCTCACCCAGCCCAGCAAAGATAGCTCTGCCAACCTCGTAGGCAGAGCACAAGGTCAAGACCACCAAGGTATACAGATGGGACCAGACTCCAGGGCCCTGAGACAGGGGTGAAGGCCCAGGGTCCTGAGTGCAGAGGGAGGGGAGCCCCAGGGCTGGGGTTGAGCAGGAAGGGCAGAGAGCCTGAGGACACAGATAAAGCTGGGACGGGGTGCAGGGCCCTGGGACCCACCTGAGAGCGGAGTGGAGTCGTCCTCCTCTGTCACCTGCAGCTGCAGGGGCTCACTGAGGTTAGAAAAGCCATCCACATGTTCATAGAGGCAGAGGTAACGCCCAGCAGTGTCGGCACGCACCGCGGGGATGTGGAATCTGCCCTCTGTCCCCTGCGAACCATCTTGAGACGCACTTATTTGATTTGGGGGTATAGGTATTCCATCCTTCTCCAGGAAGAAAAATTTAGCCTCAGCTGGCCCCTGGCACACGAAGGTCACAGGCCTCCCCCGAGGGATCACAGGGCCTGGCTCAGCCCTGAGGGAGGGTTTGGGCAGGACACCTGGGAGGAAGCAGAGCAAGATCTGAGGCTCCAACATGAGGAAATCATACTTCACAACCATGTGTTTTAAGCCTGCACCTCAATGGTTCTTAACAAACTTGCAGAGCTGTGCAACCCTCACCAGAGCCCAATTGTAGACCACTTGCATCAGCCCTTCCCCAAGAGACCACCACCCTATCCCCCTCCAGGGACACAATTCTCATCACCCCAGTGACTTCTCCAGGTGACACAAGTTCTGGTGACATCATGGCCTTTTCTCAGGGGACACAGGAGCTGTCAGAGCAGCCTGTGGTACTGGACAGGTCCCCGCGCCCTGGCCACTCTCGACAGGGACAGACAGGGATGGGAGGGAGGCAGAGGATTAGGATGAGCGGGTCACACATGGGGACAGGGATGCTGGAGACTGTGATGGTGGCCTGGCCAGGTCTGCAGGCGGCTGGGGGAGATTGTGAGGACCGTGGGGGATGCAGGGTCCATGGGGAGTCTAGTGGGGGTGAGGGTGGACACCAGCCCAGACTTCCTCACAGGACCCCAGTGGGTGAGAATGCCTGACTCTTGGACATGTCCTCTGAGCAGCACTCACTGAGTTTCCCTCTGTATTTCCCACCTTCCTCTCAGCCCATGTCTACTTCCTCGTGATGGAGGCTCCTGAAACCCCAAGTGTCTAAACTGGGCTGGGCAGGGGAGTGAGGACTCTAGCCCTGAAACAGGAAGAAGGCTTCCCAATTGTCCAATCCCTGATAGAGACAGAGCTGGCCGAGTCCTAGCACTCATTTCCTCAGCCACTCCTTCCCTCGTTCCTTCAGCCACAGCTTAGCTCCTGTCTCCTCCCTTTACAGGGGCCTCCTTGTACCATTGGCCATACAAATAGGGGACACACAGGAGGGCCCCTTGGTTATAAGGGCAGAGGGAGCACAGGCTTGAGGGGGGAGTGTGCAAGCCATAGACATGCCCTGTGACACACACCCAGGTGTGAGTGTGGGAGGCCCAGGCCTGAGTGTGGGGGGGCTCAGGGCTGAGTTGGGGGGGGGGGGCGGCTCAGACAGAGGGGAATAGCTCTGACCTCTCAGAGACAGAGGGGAGGGCCCTGAGCTGACACTAGGGATTCAGGGGGAAATGAGCCAAGGTGAGCACCGGAGCCCTCAGCCTGGGAGGAGGCCGAGGTCCACCAGGAAAATGTGTTTGTGAAATTGTTTTTAAAAATGCTTGGTTTCTGAAGGTAAGTTGGCCAGAGGGCATGAGGACAGACAGATCCAGACACGGAGGGAGGACTGGGGCTCATTTCAACTGAAGACATACCAGGATAGGACTCTAAGGAAAAGCAATATTTTGCTGAACATGAATCTTGTGAGAAAAACTAAATCAATAAAGGCAGACTCACCCTCCTGCGTGTGGGTCACCGGGCCCAGGCAGAGCCCTGCAAGGGAAGCCCCGGTGAGACAGGCGACCACCACCCGCCCGGTGACCTAAACAGGGTCCAGTCCCATGAGCTACAGGATGGACCGCATCTCCCACTGCTTCCAACCCCCCTCATCAGCATGGCTCCCATGGGGTAGCTCCCTCCCCTACAGCGGGGTCCACACAGCTTCCAAGGAGGCCTCCCACCTGCGCCTCCTCTGGCCATGTGTGTGTCTGAACTGTCCCCCTCCCAGTGTCTAAAACAGTCTGGTTCTCTCCCCTGGAACTGGGGACCAGGTGACTCAGAGGAAGCAGGGCCTGCAGGCTGAGGAGTTCCCAGGGGCTGGGCTAAGGTGGGGCCTGGGTGCCCCCCCCCCAGAGTCCCACTCTTCTGCCCTGTGGCCCTCCCCCCTGCATTCTGACTCACCCAGGCCCAGGAGGATGATGGGATGGGAGTACATGAGCAGCCTTTCAATGTCTTCTCTGCCCTAGTCCCGGGTGAGGCTGGCAGGGCCCGGCTGGTGAGGAAGTGTGCAGGGGCTGGGTTAACGACTCTTTTCCGTGGTCTCTCAGGAAGCGAGTGTGGCTGCTCCCAGACCCTCGTTCCCCTATTTGCACAACCTGAGAGGCCTCAGTTTCCGGGAGGCATTGCTAGTGGGATGTTTCCTCACCGGGCCGAGCCCGTGTCCAGATGAAAGCCACACAGAAGTAGTTCATCAGAGACAGACACACAGATGTCAGAAGGATGGATGGGTGACACATAGATACTGAGACACATAGACATACAGTAACACTGACACACAAAGGGATATTGACATGGGTGGATATATAGATGCATAGATGATGTTGAGATAGTCACATAGACAGTTAGATACATACATAGACAGAAACTGACATACATCTCTATATTATAAAAGCCTAAATGACCGAATGACCAGTTGACTGGTTGCTATGATGTGCACTGACCACCAGGGAACAGATTTATGATGCAGGAGCTGCTCCAGGCTGGTCAATGTGCTCCCACAGCTAACCTTCTGTGGCCAGCCCACCTCCTGCAGTGGGCCAAACGCCCACGGTCCCTTCCTTGGCTGGCCTTCCCCCTCACCCCCACCATAGGCCCCAGTTGCTGGCCAGGCCAATGACCCCACCTATGCACAAATTGATGCACTGGGGCCTCTAATAGATTTGTAGATGGATAGACACATCGTGTTTAATAAATACTTAGTTACATAGATTGGTGTATACCTAGTTAGATGCATAGTTACACATACAGATATATAGATAAATAGTTACATAGATATATAGTTACATGCTGCAGGCATGAGGGGGCTGTGGGTGCAGAGCATACAAGGGCAACTCCGGTGGGTGCCATGCAATCCAGCCTGTCTCTGCTCCTCAGGACATAGAGACACTCTGGCATCTCAAAACCCATTTTGTCCCAGGGCTCCAGTGGGTGTAACTGGGCATCCACTCCCCATCCAGGGGGAGGTGTCTGAGTATCCATAATTGCCCCATAGGTCCAGGTGGGATCTCTCCTCCCACCACACGGCCCCCGATGGTACCCTGATGCTCAGCCCTGGACACACCTTGGGAGGATTGGAGGGAGTCCATGTGCAGGGTCGTCCCCCTGTCCACCTGCCCGCAGGAGTACCACAGGGGACCCATCTTCAGGTGGCCTCATGGGGCCAAAAAGCAGGAGGCATGCCCTTCTGGGCAGGGATGACCTGCACCCCACAGCCCTGTCCTGGGCCTTGTGTCCCACAGGTGGGCAGGTGGTTGTTCAAGAAGAAAAGACTCATCCTGGCTGGTGTTTCTCAGTGGTGAGAGCATCAGCTTGGGTGCCAAAGCGTTTGGGGATTGACTCCAAATCCAGAGCAAGTCTCTGGGTTGCCGGTTCCATCCCTGGTCAGGGGGAGTTTTGGAGACACCAGTCCATGTGTCTCTCATACATCCATGTCTCTCTCTCCCTCCCTCCCTTGCAGTCCTCTATAAAAATCAACAGAAAAATATCCTTGGGTGAGGATTCACCAAGAAAATAAAAAATGAAGAAGAAGAAGATGATGATGAAGGAGGAGGAGAAGGAGGTGGAGGAGAAGGAGGAGGTGGAGAAGAAGGAGGAGGAGAAGGATAAGGGGAAGGAGAAGGAGATGGAGGAGGAGAAGGGGAAGGAGAAGGAGAGGAAGAAGAAAATGGAGAAGGAGAAGAAAATGGAGAAGGAGAAGGAGAAGAAGATGGAGACAGAGAAGGAGATGGAGTAGGAGAAGGAGGAGGAGATGGAGTAGGAGAAGGAGAAGAGGAAGGAGAAGAAGATGGAGAAGGAGAAGGAGAGAAGATGGAGACAGAGAAGGAGATGGAGAAGGAGAAGGAAAAGAAAATGGAGAAGGAGAAGAGGAAGGATAAGAAGAAGATGGAGAAGGAGAAGGAGATGGAGTAGGAGAAGGAGGAGGAGATGGAGAAGAGGAAGGAGAAGAAGATGGAGAAGGAGAAGGAGAGAAGATGGAGACAGAGAAGGAGATGGAGAAGGAGAAGGAAACGAAATGGAGAAGGAGAAGAGGAAGGATAAGAAGAAGATGGAGAAGGAGAAGGAGATGGAGTAGGAGAAGGAGAAGAGGAAGGAGAAGGAGAAGAAGATAAAGAAGGAGAAGGAGAAGGGGAAAGAGAAAAAGGAGAAGAGGAAGGAGGAGGAAGAGGACCTTCATGTCTGCTCTTCTGCCATCTCTCTGAACCCCTCCTCTTCCTTTTAATAATCCCTGAGATGGAAAGGTTTTTGTTTTATTTATTTTTATATTTTCAGTGATTTCAGAGAGGAAGGGAGATGGAGTCAGAGACAGAAACATCAACAATGAGAGAGAATCATGGATTCACTGCCTCCTGTATGCCCCCCCACTGGGCATGTGCCCTATCCAGGAATCGAACCCTCACCTGGTTCCTAGGTCGTGGCTCACCCACTGAGCCAGGCCAGCCAGGCTTGTTTTACTTGTCATTTCCCCCATAAGGTGTCTCTGCAGACAGGGCTGCTCTGCATGGACTCACAGGGGCAGCCCTGGGCCTAGTCAGCTGTCCCTGCTCAGGGGGAGGGAGGGGTCACTGAAGAGGAGGAGCTGTCAGCTGACTGTATGCCCCGCCCTCCTGGTGTGGGCGGCACCACCCAATCTCAGACCCAAAAGAGGAAGGAAGGGCTCATTCTCCCTGGAGTTGGGGCTCCTGCCAGTCTCTCCTGCCCTTGGATAAACATCGGACCTCCTGGTTCTCTCACCCCGCGGCCTTCGGGTTCTGGACCTTGGACTTGGGCTGAACTGCACCACCGGCTCCCCTGGGTCTCCCTATAGAAGCCGATGGAGGGACTTCCAGCTTCCATAGCCGGTGAGCTATTCCTGTGCTCAATCCCCCTCCTTAGCTCTCTGTGCCCCATAGCTCAGAACCTATGGGTTCTGTTTACCTGGAGGACCCAGACTAATGCATTAATAAGTGAAAAGTAACAGGAGATGGAGAGAGAAGAAGAAGGACAGGGAAGGGAAGGGAGAGAGATAGTGAAGGAAGAAGGAAGAGAAGGAGGGGGGTGGGGGAGGGGGGGAGAGAGAGAGAGAGAGAGAGAGAGAGAGAGAGAGAGAGAGAGAGAGAGAGAGATATTCAGAAACTCAGTACAGTATGTAGCCTCAAGATAACAAAGATGAAACTGTAGGGTGAGGCCCCAGCTGGTTTGGTACAGTGGATAGAGCATCAGCTGCTGACCCAAAGGGTCCCGGGTTTGAATCCCAGAAAAGGCACATCGCGGGGTTGAGTGCGCAATCCCTGGTTTTGGGTATCATCTGGTCAATGATTCTCTCTCATCATTGATATTTCTATTTCTCTCTTTCCCTCCCCCTTCCTCTCTGAAATCATTAAAAATATATATTTTTAAATGCAATGAAATTGAGTCTGAGGCTGGGTACCCACCTCTCTGAGGTGCATGGCCTGTGACTCAGAACAGTGACTTAGGCCCCCCATGCTGCTGTGCACTCCATGCCACTGAGCTCTCTGACCTTCAGCACCTCAGGGAATGTTCACTCCCTGGTTTTTCCAAAAAATAAAAATAAAAAATAAAAAAAAAAATGGAGGAACGACTAGAACAGAAGTTTGACCCAGGATTCAATGTGTAACGTTTGACAGCACGAAAATAGCAGTTGCACCTGATTGTAACAGCTGGCTGAGTCTTGGTTGAACTTTTAAAAAATATTGGGTAGCCAAGACCGGTTTGGCTCAGTGGATAGAGCGTCGGACTGCGGACTGAAGGGTCCCGGGTTCGATTCCGGCAGGGGCATGTACCTTGGCTGCGGGCACATCCACAGTACCGGGAGTGCAAGAGGCAGCTGATCGATGTCTCTCTCTCATCGATGTTTCTGACTTTCTATCCCTCTCCCTTCCGCTCTGTAAAAAATCAATAAAAATATATTTAAAAAAAATATTGGGTAGAATAACATGTTTAATGCCTGTAACAGCCATGCATGCCTCTTACCTTTTCTATTAGAGCAGCAACAACAAAAACCTACACAATTAATCCAAAGGAGACGCTGCCGCACCCCAGAGGTTCTCAAGGTAACATCTCCTTTTAACCTGTTGGGGCTGCTGGGTCTGACCCCATTAGAGGCAGGAATGTGGGCACTTCCCACCTTGGGGGCTCTGTCTCCCAGCTCTCCTGGCGAGAGTTTTTGCTTTGTGGTTGGGGTGCCTCAGACCACAAATGCTTCTTTGTGGAGACTGCACTGGGCAGCGACCTTTGCAAGCCCTGCAGCCACTAGTGAACTTGCTAAGCAACCCAGTGGGCAGTGGTGAAGAGACGTTGGAATAACAGAGGTTAGAGCATGGCCCGAGCTAGTTTTATTATTTTTATTT
The DNA here is from genome assembly GCA_027563665.1 of Antrozous pallidus. Classification (NCBI taxonomy): domain Eukaryota; kingdom Metazoa; phylum Chordata; class Mammalia; order Chiroptera; family Vespertilionidae; genus Antrozous; species Antrozous pallidus. The sequence continues at coordinate 4,028,077 of CM050525.1, read as the reverse complement.
TTTTAATATATTTTATTGATTTTTTACAGAGAGGAAAGGAGAGGGAGAGAGAGTTAGAAACATCGAAGAGAGAGAAACATCAATCAGTTGCCTCCTGCACACCCCTACTGGGGATGTACCCACAATAGGTACATGCCTTTGACGGAAATCAAACCTGGGACCCTTGAGTCCACAGGCTGATGCTCTATCCACTGAGCCAAGCCAGTTAGGACAACAATAAGATTTTTTTTTTTAAGAAAGAACAAGGGGACCCAGGAAAGAGGGTGGATGTGTTCACATCACTGATTCTTGAAATATGCTCACTTGGTCAGTGACCTCGGGGTCAGGGAGGCGTAGGGGTGCCTGCCACCTGTGGCATTGGAGAATACAGGGGACTGGATCCCATGTGGGGAGGGACAGAAGAGAAAGAGCAGATTCAGGAAAAGAGGGAACACATCACAGGTGGGAGGGTGCCTCTGGGGCAACAGCCTCCATGGGGGCCATCCTCCTTCCCTGGGCAGAGACCAGCTGTCAGAATGTGTGTGATCAGGGAGTGTGATTGTTACAGCCAACAGGCCCCAAGGGGTGAGGACTCACCTGGATGGAAGGCAATTTCCTGCCCAGGGAAACAGGTGAGGTTCAATGCAGCTCCCAGGAGGGGCGGGGGTGGGGGTGGGGGGGGGGCCTAAACCCTGTGAGGAACAGGAAGTGTGAGGGGAAACAAGGCCCACAGGCAAGGAAATGCTGGGCCACTGGAGACAGACTGTCACTCACAGTGATGGGGGAGGGGCACCTGGGAAGCCCCAGGCTGGTCAGAGGAGAGGGGTGGGGGTGAGGGGTTACAGGGAAGGGCCTTTGATGTGGTTTTCATGAGGAGGAATTGGGGAGACAGGGAGAGCAGACTTAGCAGTGGCTGCTTTCATTCTTGCAGTGGGCCCTGGGGTGGAAAGGGTGGTGCTAGCTGTCTGGCCCCTGAACTGGGGGTGATTAGGGCAGGGGGGTCATGACCCAGAGTTGGAAAGCCCCGGAAAATGGGTGATGCAGTGTGTTCTCAGGATTGGTGGGTTTGTATTTGAATGGTGACTCCAGTAAGAGGATTCCTACCCAACATAATAAAGAGGTAATATGCAAATTGACCATCACTCCAACGCACAAGATGGCTTCCCCTATGTGGACACAAGATGGCCAGCAGAGGAGGGCAGTTGAGGTCGACCATACCTGCAGGGGGAGGAAACTTAGGGTCACCAGGCTGGTAGCGGAGAGCTCTTAGGGACAATCTGGCCAGCAGTTAGGTATCAATCAGGCTGTCAGAGGAATGGTTAGGGGGAGATCAGGCTGACCAGCAGAAGCAATGAGGATCAATCAGGCAGGCAGGCATGCAAGCAGATGGAAACCAGCAGTCCTGGATTGTGAGAGGCATGTCGCATATTGGAGAGGGTTCAGGTTGTGCTGAGGGACACACACCCCATGCATGAATTTTGTGCACTGGGTCTCTAGTGTGTGGGTGTGTGTGTGTGTGTGTGTGTGTGTGTGTGTGTGTATTTAATGCTCACCAGAGGATATTTTTCCATTGATTTTTTAGAATGAGTGGAGAGGAAACATATCAATTGGTTGCCTCTGGCTAGAACCGTGATCAGGGTCTGGGCTGGGGAGGAGCCTGCAACCGAGGTGCATGCCCTTGAATGGAATCAAACCTGCGACCCTTTGGTTTGCAGGCCACCAATGCTCTATCCACGGAGTCACACCAACTGGAGCAGGAAGAGCATTCTTGCTCAGAGGTTGGGACAGCAGTGAGGGAGGCAGGAGGCCAATGGCAGGTGACACAGGCATCATGCAGGGTCATCTAGGACACGGTGTGCCCGACAGACACCTGTAGGATGGATGGTAAATTGTCAGGTTGACAGACTCCTGACATGTGGCCCCTACAAGGAGGCACAGCAGGCTCTGCTGCATGCAGTCCTTCTAGGAACCAAGGGCCAGCTTCAATGGTAGTTTCCAGGGTCACCCAGGACATCGGTGTCCAGCAGCAATGGGGAGAGCCCGCTGAGGGGCCCTGAGGAAGCCCAGAGACAGACATGGTGCTGAGAACAGAATGACAGCCCCCAACAGTGCCCATGTCCTATTCCTTGGACCCATCTGGTATCTGCAGATCAGATGATGCCTGGGTCCAGGTGGACCCATGTCACCACCAGGGTCCTTCTCAGAGGGAGGCAGGAGGGTCAGAGACAAACGGAGGGAAAATGTCCCAATGAGAGGGCGGGATGTGAAGAAGCTGCAGTGCTCCTTGAGAATGGAGGAAGGGGCCCCAAGCCAAGGAGTGCTGATGCCCCCTCAAAGCTGCAGAAAGTATGGAGATGGGTTCTTCCTTAGTGCCACCCTGCCAGCACCTTGATCTTGCCAACAAATGACTTCAGTTAACTGACATCCTGACCGGGGAGATAATACCCTGTCTTGAATGAAGCCACGGAGTGTGTGGTGATTTGTTACAGCAGCAACAGGAAGCAAATACTCTCACTTTAAGGGCGGAGTCGATTCAAACATACTGGGCAAAACGTCATCCAATCCCAGTCTGGAAGGGCATTAGCTAGGGGAGAGGAGGAAGGTCAGACCAAGGACAAGGCTGGAGAGCTGGGTAGGTGCAGTTGGTGTGGAGAATGCATGGTTTCCAGTGGAGAGGGACCTGGGTTGGGCACAGGAAGTGGGAACAGGCCAGGTCCCTCAGAGTAGACTAACAACCTGAGTGACCCTCCCGTGCCTCCCAAAATGGTCTTGCCAAGCCTCGGCCCAGTCCACATGTGTCCACGATATGAGTGTATACATGTATAGGCCTTTGTACCAGAGAGGGAGAGGGAGAGGGAGAGGGAGAGGGAGAGGGAGAGAGAGAGAGAGAGGGAGAGGGAGAGGGAGAGGGAGAGAGAGAGAGAGAGAGAGAGAGAGAGAGAGAGAGAGAGCCTTCACAGGCATGTGTGTCCATGTGGGGTGGGTGGGGGTGTACACTCTGCACCCTCACCCAGCCAAATGCCCTCTTAGATGCCTGCTTACTCATGACTGAGAACCCCATTCAGATCAGAAATCATCGATGCCATTTTTTTCTATTTTTATTCCCGTACTATGTTTTGAGCATCTGTGGAGGCAGAGACTCCAGACCAGGTACCATGTACCCCAGCTCCTCGGGCAGGGCTGCCATAGCTGGGTGTGTGAGAACATTTATTGATGAACAAGCTGAAGCAGAATTCAGAGACATTGAGGCATCCGAGATTTGCTGCATCAGTATGGTCCAGGTTCAAGGTCAACAAGTGGAAAGTCATTAGAGTCAGCTTAGAAGGTGGTTCCAAGTCTCTGGGGGGGGAGGTGGGGATTCACAGGACAAGTCTGGAATTAGCTAAGTGACTGTCTGGCTGTAGCTGGATCTCTGGAAACTGCTGAGCAGCAGTGGTTGGGTCTCTGGGGTCTCTGGAAACTGCTAGACAATAGAGGCTGGGTCTCTGAAAACTGTTGGACAACTGTAGCTGGGCCTCTGGAAACTTCTGGACAGCTGGAGTTGGGTTGCTAGAAACTGTAGGACAATTGTAACTGGGCCTATGGAAACAACTGTTAATATGGGTGCTCCAAGGAACTGGTAAATTATAGGGGTGGCCACCTGGTTAATGAACCTCCTAGGTTTTGAGTACGGGTCCCAGGCTCCAGCTCTGGCCTCCAGGAGAAATGACCAGATGGCTGTCAAGAATGAGGTGATTACACAGGGAAGCCCTCCTAGTTGTGCTCCAAGCCTTTGCAAGAGGGACTTGTGTCTGGATTAGGTGTGGCCAAGAAGAAGTCATAGGGGGTGGGAGGCGGGGGAAGGAGACATGTAATACTTTAAACAATAAAGAATTTATTTTTATTTTTTTAAAAAGAGTGACATGTGTCTGTAGGTGCAGAGGCCAGGTGTCCAGTCAGCGTCTGGGGAGTTCTGCGTATGTGCTGGCAGCAGCTGTGGGCTCCGTGGGCGGTGGGGACACAGCTTGGGCTGCTCTGAGGGTGAGGGCCCGCTGGTCCAGCTCTGCGTATGTCACCTCCTGGGCGTCCCCTGCAGCAGGACTCTGAGGGCGAGAGCCAGGGTGGGTTAGTGCGGTGGGGGCAGAGAAGAGGGGGCTGTGGGAAGGACACACTATGGTGGCAGGATTCCACCTGGTCCCTGTGGTCCCACCTCCCCAATCTCCATTGTGGAATTCCCGTCCACCTAGAAACAGTTGGGCTATTTGACCTGTAGACTATGACAGAAGGGAGGGCATGCCACGTGTGTGGAGAGGCCACATGACATATTGCGCTTCTGTCCTCCCTCCCTGGGACCCTGCCTCTTGGGGAGGTGGCTGCCACGGAGAAGCCCACGTGTGGAGGAGCGGAGGCCCCTGCCCACAGCTTAGGGGAGGCCATCTCACACGTGGACCTGCAGCCCCAGGCCAGCCTTCAGATGAACGCAGCCCGTCATCCTGACAGCAGCCTGGGGAGAGTCCGAGAGCCGGACCACCCAGCAGCCCGTCATCCTGACAGCAGCCTGGTGAGAGGCCGAGAGCCGGGACAACCCAGCAGCCCGTCACCCTGACAGCAGCCTGGGGAGAGTCCGAGAGCCGGACCACCCAGCAGCCCGTCATCCTGACAGCAGCCTGGTGAGAGCCCGAGAGCCGGACCACCCAGCAGCCCGTCATCCTGACAGCAGCCTGGTGAGAGGCCGAGAGCCGGAACCACCCAGCAGCCCGTCATCCTGACAGCAGCCTGGTGAGAGGCCGAGAGCCGGAACCACCCAGCAGCCCGTCATCCTGACAGCAGCCTGGTGAGAGGCCGAGAGCCGGGACCACCCAGCAGCCCGTCACCCTGACAGCAGCCTGGTGAGAGTCCGAGAGCCGGAACCACCCAGCAGCCCGTCATGATGACAGCAGCCTGGTGAGAGTCCGAGAGCCGGAACCACCCAGCAGCCCGTCATGATGACAGCAGCCTGGTGAAAGTCCGAGAGCCGGACCACCCAGCAGCCCCTCATCATGACAGGAGCCTGGTGAGAGCCCGAGAGCCGGGACCACCCAGCAGCCCCTCATCATGACAGGAGCCTGGTGAGAGTCCGAGAGCCGGGACCACCCAGCAGACTCAATCTGCTCCCAAATTCTGACCAAAGAAACCGAGATACTTGTGTGAAGCTGTTCAAGTCGGGGAACTTTGGACCTGGCTGTTGTGAGTCAGTGGTTAGAGCACTGGCTGCATTCCAACAAAGGGTCACAGGTTCAATCCCGAGTCCTGGTCGAGGCACATGTGAGAGATATTCAGTACATGTGTCTCTGTCACATCGATGTTTCTCTCTCTCTCTCTCTCTCTCTCTCTCTCTCTCTCTCTCTCTCTCTCTCTCTCCCCCATCTCTCTGTCTGTCTCTCCCTCCCTCCCTCCCTCCCTCCCATTCCCTCCCCCCTACTCTCTTTGGAATATCAATGAAAAAATATCCTGAGGTGAGCATTAAAAAAATGTTGGGGTACAATGTGGTTACACAGAAATAGGTGATTAATGCAACGACTTACTGGGCTCTGCGGCTTCCTCTTTTTCTCAGGAAGTGCATAGACCATGGCCTCTTCTAGGGGTGAGAAAACAGCGGTCAATTCTTTGGGGTGAACACTTGGAGTAAAATTTCCCCGAAACCTCACGGGTTTAGGTCTCAACCTCCAGCTACAACCTTCAGTCATCTTGCCCCCTCCCCATTGCTTCTTCAATGGTCTCCATGTCAGTCCCATTTCCCCAAGGAGTTCCCCCTCTTTGTACCTTACCTGGTATGCTCTCTGTGATACCATCAGCCGTGCTGAGCCTGAGGAGAAAGAACAAGTGAGCATGGGGGGTGGGCGGCCTAAAGGCAGAGACCTGGGAGAGGGTCCATGGGTCATTCTCGGGGGTCCTCACCTCTCCTGGGGCCTCTGCTCATCGGCTTTGCTGTGGGGGGACTCTGAGGACAATCAAGGTGTGAATTTGGCTGGAGGCCATCTCCCCAGCACCCCACACAGCCTTCCCAGGGCACCCCACCCTGACCCTGAGACCTACTGTGTTTTCTCAGACGCTGACAGCGGACTAAGAAGAGAACCAGCAGGAGGAGACAAAGGAGAAAGGCCATGGAGGTCCCACCAAAGACGTAGACGTATTTGCTCAGCAGGCCTGGGAGAGCAGGGAAGTTCGAACCACAGTATCCGCAGAATGCATGTATGGAGCACCAACTGCATACCATGCATGTGCGGGGGCCTGTCATGTTCACACTCATGTATCTAATCTCCCACATGTCTGGTAGTCCTCTGGCATGGGACCTGCCAAAAGCCAATGCCAGCACGTCATAATTGTAAGAGTCTCATCAAAAGATTGATGAAAGGGGGACTCAACGAGGGCTGAGTCACACATGTTATCACCTGTTGGCAATGGCTAACGGTATTTCCCCCAAACCGGAATAGGGCGATGGTTTGCTGCCAGACAGCTCAGGGCTTCTCAGTCTACATGTTATTGCCTCCTGCTGGCAAAACACCTGAACAGCCATGGGCTATTCCCCAATCTGACAATATCTCCATCTTGCCTTAGGACAGTTTGTGTTAATAAAAAGCAAGGGATCCTGAGACAAGGAGATCCTGGTTTCTTCAGCCAAGCTCCTCTAACCCTCCAATGCCTTTCAAAATTATCTGTCTTCTCTGGACCTCTATGTAATCTACACACAGCCTTTCTCCAGAATGCTGAACCCTCCTTAATGCTGGAACAAGAACCCTGTCAGGAACCCATCATCCCCATTTTTCTAAACCAGGTCCTGAATGTGGACGCCCTCTGTCCCCAGGATGTCAACAGAGCTGAGGTGAGACCAATGCCCAAGCCCATTCTTTCCCTTCCCCACCAGGCACGCTCCGGGTCCAGGTCCTCTGTCCCCATCACTCACCTTGAATGGTACTGTCCGGTGACTGGTTCCGTGTGTTTCCTAGGAGTTGGGAACCAGGAGGACATGCGTCTAAGGACCGAGCTGGACAGAGGATGCTCTGAGCCTGCATGTCCTCCTGGGGGGTTTCCATGCTGTACATCTGCAAGGACTGTTCTGGCACTTTCTGTCAGGGTGCAAATGCCCTACATCTTTCCTGTCCAGATTAGTACTCACGTGTCACTTTATCTACTGGCATTTAAGTGAAATAAATCTAAAAACCAGATTCTCAGCCCGGCTGATGTGGCTCAGTGGTTGTTGCCCTATGAACCCAGAGGTCGTAGGTTCGATTCCCCGGTAGAGCACATTCCCAGGTTGTGGGCTCAATTGCCAGTGTGGGGCGTGCAGGAGACAGTCGATCTATGCTCTCTCATCATGGATGTTTCTCTCTCTCTCTCTTTCTCTCTCTCTCTCACTCACTCACTCACTCACTCTTCCTTCCTCTCTGAACTCAATAAAGTTATATTAAAAAAAAAAAACCACGCCAGATCCTCAGCTTCACTAGCCACATTCCCAGGTCTCAGAGGCCACATGTGGCGAATGGTGAGCTCACTGGATGCAGGTAGACCACATCCACTAACAACAGGAAGTGCTGACCTCCTCCTGATCGCCACTCCCAGGAGAGGTATCCCTATCCCTGATTTCTGCTTTCTTTCTCACACCAGCCTCTGCTGGGGGTGGACAGCCCTTCTGGGAGTGAGGAAGCCAAGTCCCTAAGGTCCTCCTGCTGCCTGTAGCCCTGCAGTTAGCGGGCGAGTGGATGCAGCACCAACCCTGGTCTGGGGTTGGAGCATGCGCCGTACTTCCATCCTGCCTTTACCAGGTACCTGCTCTGCTCTGTGCATGCGCACAGCACTACTCATTCCACAGGCGATCTGACTGAGGTCCCAGTCCTCTTCTACCCACAGGGTGTTAATCCCCCTGTTTCCTCTTCTGGTGCAGCGTCCCCGTCATCCTCACATCCCTTAAGAAAGCAGGATACTTCCCCTCCCTGATCCTCCCTCCCTGACACCTGTGATAGCCCACGACCCAGGACCCGCCCCTGTTCCACAGGCCACCACCTGTCCTTCTCTTTAAGACATTTAGCACAATTTACACTTAGAATATATGAAGCTCAGGTCCCACCCAGCCCAGCAGAGACAGCTCTGTGTCCCCTCTGAGGCGAGGCTCGGGATCTGGGCCAGCGTGGTGTCCAGATGGAACCAGACTCCAGGACCCTGAGAAAGGAATGGAGGTCGAGGGTCCTGGGTTCAGAGGGAGGGGAGCCCCAGGGCTGGGGTTGAGCAGGAGGGCAGGGAGCCTGAGGACAGAGACGCAGCTGGGACACGGTGCAGGGCCCTGGGACCCACCTGAGGTCGGAGTGGAGACGTCCTCCTCTGTCACCTGCAGCTGCAGGGGCTCACTGGGCTCAGACCAGTCAGACCCTTGGTGATAGAGGCAGCGATAACGCCCAGCATTGTCCTCACGAACCAAGGGGATGAGGAAGCTAGCTTCTGTTACTGGGAAACCACCTTGAGGTTTCTGATCAGCGGGTACAGCTATGCCATCCTTCTCCAGGTGGAAGCCTTTAGCCCAAAATGGGGAATTGCACACGAAGGTCACAGGCCATCCCTGGGGAATCACAGGGCCTGGCTCAGCCCTGAGGGTGGGTTTGGGGAGGGCCCCTGGGAGGAAGCAGACCAGGATATGAGGCTCCACCGTGAGGAAATCACACCTCATACCCCCCAGTGTTTTAGACGTGTACCTCAATGGTTCTTAGCAAACTTGCAGAGATCTGCAACCCTCACCACAGCCCAATTGCAGACCATTTGCACCATCCCTTCCCCGTGAGACCATCCCTCTCCCCTCTCCAGGAGACTGAGTTCTCATCCTTACATAGACTTCCCCAGGTGACACAAGTTCTGGTGACATCCTGGGCTGTTCTCAGGGGGACATGGGAGCTGTCAGAAAAACCTGGAGCCCTGGCATGGGTCCCTCCCCACAGCCACCCTCCAGGGGGACAGGCAGGGCTGGAGGGAAACAGAGGTCACTCCAGGTGAAAGGAGGCAGGAGCCTGAGAGGGTGTTTCTCAGTGTTCCCAGCTTGGCTCCTCAGCCAAATGGGAGTGCCTGCAATGGGTTCTAAGGATGGAATCTGATCCCATAATGCCCTGTTTCTTGGTGATTCCAGGGGACTCAAATGCAAAGCCCTACCGCCAAGTCACCCAAACTAGCACACTTCACTCCTCCTCCTGGCGTGGGGAAATTGTGGGGACCAATGGGGGATGCAGGCTTCCATGGTAAGTCTAGTGAGTTTGGGAGTGCAGCTCCAGCCCAAACCTGCTACCAGGACTCCAGTGGATAAAGACCCCTGAATCCTGGGAAGGTCCTCTGAGCAGCACTCACTGAGGTTCCCTCTGAATTTTCCACCTTCCTCTCAGCCCATGTCCACTTTCTTATGGTGGAGGTTCCTGAAACCCCAACTGTCCAAACTGAGCTGGGCAGGGGAGAGAGGGCTCTAGCTCTGACACAAGAAGAAGGCATCCCAGTTACCCAATCCCTACTAGAGACAGAGCTGGCCGAACCCCAGTACTCATTCTCTCAGTCACTCCTTCCCTCATTCCTTAAGCCACAGTTTAGCTCCAGTCTCTCTCTCTAAAGAGGCTTCCTCCTGCCATTACCCCCAGGCCTCATTGTTGGGCGCTACCTCAGGACTTGTTCAAACACCAAGGGGATGTCTGAGTCACCCCAGGATGAAGAGAGAGGAGAGAGAAGATGACACTCAGACTTAAAAGAAGAATTTTCACTCCTTTGTTCCTTCCTTCCGTCACTCCCTCCTTCCTTCCCTCTCTTCCTCAATCCCTCCCTCCCTCAATCCCTCCTGCCCTCCCTCTCTATCTCCTTGAGGTACCCTCAGTTCATCTCAGGGTCTGACCACACCAGGCCAGGAACAGCCTCATCCAAAAACAACAACAACAATAAAAACCCCACAAAGCACCACCTATCCCTGATCAGAAACCCCATGTACCATGGGAGTTACTCATGGAGGTTGGACCCCAGGAGACACATTGCCTGTGCCCCACAGAGACTGGCCAAATAAAAGGGCAGGGAACCCCCATCCTGAGGGGAAGGACTCCGGCCCCTTGAAGGGGTCAGTCCCCACCCAGTGGCTGAAAGCTCAGGGCCCTCCCAGCCCAGCAGAGAAGGCTCTGTGACCCCTCTGAGATGGGGCTCAGGGTCCAGGCCATCGTGGTGTCCAGAGGGGACCAGACTCCAGGGTCCTGAGCCAGGGGGTGAACACCAGGGGCCCTGTGTGCAGAGGAAGTGAAGCACTAGGACTTGTGGGTGAGCAGGAAGACAGGGAACCCAACGACAGCGACACAGATGGGACAGGGTACAGGGCCCTGGGACCCACCTGAGGGCGGAAGGTAGACGTCGTCCTCTGTGACCTGAAGATTCAGGGGATCACTGTACACAGACCAGGCACGCCCTTGGTGATAGACACAGCGATAACGACCAGCAGTGACCTTACGAACCACAGGGATGAGGAATCTGGCCTCTGTCCCCTGTGAACCATCATGAGACACGCTTTCCAGATCAGAGCCTACTGGGCTTTTACCCTTCTCCAGGCGGAAGAGCTTAGCCTCAGCTGGGCCCTGGCACACGAAGATCAAAGGTTGTCCTCGGGGGGTGACAGGACCTGGCTCAGCCCTGAGGGAGGGTTTGTGCAGCACCCCTGGGAGCAAGCAGAGCAGGATGTCAGGCTCCACCATGAGGAAATCACAACTCACACCCACATGTTTTAAGCGTGGATCTCAATGGTTCTTAACAAACTTGCAGAGCTGTGCAACCCTCACCACAGCCCATATCTAGACCGTTTGCACCAGCCCTTCCCCAAGAGACCACCTCTTCCCATGCAGGGACTCAGTTCTCATCACTGCAGGGCCTTCCCAGGTGACATGAGGACCCGATTCCTGGTGAAAGTGTGGGCTTCTCTCAGGGGAACATGGGAGCTGTCAGAGCAGCTGAGTCCCAGTCATGTGGCCCTCTCCACGCCCACTCTTCAGGGATACAGACAGGGCTGAGAGGGGGGAAGAGGATAAGGATGAGCATGTCACTTGTGGGGACAGTGACACTGGAGTGGGAGATAGATCTGGCCAGGCCTAGAGGGGTGATCGTGGGGACCAATGGGGCTACAGGGCCCATGGCAAGTCTAGTAGGTGTGGGAGTGAACACCAGCCCAGACCTGCTCACAGGACACCAGACTACAGGGCACGTCCTCTGAGCAGCGCTCACTGAGGTTCCCTCTGCTCTTCCGACCTTCCTCTCAGCCCATGTCCACTTCTTTGTGATGGAGGCTCCTAGACCCCCAAGTGTCTAAACTGGGCTGGGCAGGGGAAGAAAGGGCTCTAGCCCTGAAACAGGAAGAAGGCCTCCCAGTTACCCAATCCCCGATAGAGACAGAGCTGGCAGGTCCCAGTACTCATTCCCTCCTTCAGCCACTGCTTAGCTCCTGTCTCTCCCTTTACTGATGCCTCCTTGTGCCATTGGCCAGACAAACAGGAGACACACAGGAGGACCCCTGCCTTCTTGGGTGGAAGGGGACAGGGAGCACAGGTCTGAGAGGGGTGTGTGCAAACCACAGCTACCCACTGTGGTATTCCCAAGAGCTGAGCGTGGGAGGCTCAGGGCTGAGCGTGGGGGGCTCATGGCTGAGTGTAGGAGGCACAGGGCTGAGTGTGGGGGGCTCATGGGTAAGTGTGGGGGGCACAGGGCTGAGTGTGGGAGGCACATGACTGAGTGTGGGGGGCTCAGGACTGAGTGTGGGAGGCTAAGGGTGAGGGGGGCAGTGCTGACTTCTCAGAGACAGAGGGGTGAGGCCTGAGCTGAGACAAGAGGGTCAGGTGGGAATGAGCCAAGCTGAGCACCGCAGCCCTCAGCCTGGGAGGAGTTGGAGGTCTAGTGGGAACATGGTGTTTGTGAAAGAGAAAAAAGGCTGGGTTTCTGAAAGTAACTTAGCCAGATAGTGTGAGGCAGACAGATCCAGACAAAGAGAGAAGCTCAGGCTCATTCCAGCTGAAGACACACCAGGAGGAGACTTCAATATCAGCAATATTTTGCTGAACATGAAACTGTGAGAAAAACTAAATCAATAAAGGCAGACTCACCCTTCTGTGTGCGGATCACCGGGCCCAGGCAGAGCCCTGCAAGGGAAGCCCGAGTGAGACAGGTACTCACTGCCCGCCTGGTGACCTAAACAATCTAGGTCCCTTTGCTCCAGGAAGGACCATATCTCCCACCACCTTCAACCCCCCTCATCAGCATGGCTCCCATCTGGTAGCTCCCTCTCCTACAGCAAAGTCCACACAGGTTCCCAGGAGGCCTCCCACCTGCACCTCCTCTGGCCATGTGTGTGTCTGACCTGTCCCCCTCCCAGTGTCTAAAACAGTCTGGTTTCCTCCCCTTGAGCTGGGGACCAGGTGACATAGAGGATGCAGGGCCTGCAGGCTGAGGAGTTCCCAGGGGCTGGGCTGAGGCAGAGCCTGGGTGCCCCCCAGAGTCTCACTCTTCTGCCCTGTGGCCACCCCCTCTGCGTTCTGACTCACCCAGGACCAGGAGGGTGATGGGATGGGGGTACATGAGCAGCCTTTCAATGTCTTCTCTGCCCTAGTCCCGGGTGAGGCTGGCAGGGCCCGGCTGGTGAGGAAGTGTGCAGGGGCCGGGTTACCGGCTCTTTTCCGTGGTCTCTCAGGAAGGGAGTGTGGCTGCTCCCAGACCCTCGTTCCCCTATTTGCACAGCCTAAGAGGCCTCAGTTTCCGGGAGGCAATGCTAGTGGGATGTTTCCTCACTGGGCCGAGCCCATGTCCAGATGAAAGCCACACATAAGTAGTTCATCAGAGACAGACACACAGATGTCAGAAGGATGGATGGGTGACACATAGATACTGAGACACATAGCCATACAGTAACACACACACACACACACAAACGGATATTGACATGGGTGGATATATAGATGCATAGATGATGTCAAGATAGTCACATAGACAGTTACATACATACATAGACAGAAACTGACATACATCTCTATATTATAAAAGCCTAAATGACCGAATGACCAATTGACTAGTTGCTATGATGTGCACTGACCACCAGGGAATAGATTCATGATACAGGCGTTGCCCCAGGCTAGTCAGTGAGCTCCCACAGCTAACCTTCTGTAGCCAGCCCACCTCCTGTAGTGGGCCAAATGCCCACAGTCCCTCCCTTGGCTGGCCTTCCCCCTCACCCCCACCATAGGCCCCAGTTGCTGGCCAGGCCAATGACCCCACCTATGCACAAATTCATGCACTGGAGCCTCTAATGGATTTATAGATGAATAGACACATCATGTTTAATAAATACTTAGTTACATAGATTGGTGTATACCTAGTTAGATGCATAGTTACATATACAGATATATAGATAAATAGTTACATAGATAAATGCTGCAGGCATGAGGGGGCTGTGGGTGCAGAGCATGCAAGAGTGGCATCGGTGGGTGCCATGCGGCCCAGCCTGTCTCTGCTCCTCAGGACATAGGGACCCTCTGGCATCTCAAAATCCATTTTGTCCCAGAGCTCCAGGGGGCGTGTCTGAGCATTCCTAACTGCCCCATAGGTCCAGGTGGGATCTCTCTTCCGACCACACGGCCCCCTATGGCGCCCTGATGTTCAGCCCTGGACACACCTTGGGAGGATTGAAGGGAGTCCTAGTGCAAGGTCATCCCCCTCTCCACCTGCCCGCAGGAGCACCACAGGGGACCAATCTCCAGGTGGCCTTGTTGGGCCAAAAAACAAGAGGCATGCTCTTCTGGGCAGGGATGACCTGTACCCCACGGCCCTGTCCTGGGCCCTGTGTCCCACAGGTGGGGAGGTGGTTGTTCAAGAAGAAAAGACTCATCCTGGCTGGTGTTTCTCAGTGGTGAGAGCATCAGCTTGGGTGCCAAAGGGTTTTGGGATTGACTCCCAGTCCAGAGCATGTCTCTGGGTTGCAGGTTCCATCCCTGGTCAAGGGGAGTTTCAGAGACTCCACTCCATGTGTCTCTCTTACATCAACGTTTTTCTCTCTTTCTCTCTCTCTCCATCTTTCCCTTCCAGTCCTCTATAAAAATCAACCAGAAAAATATCCTTGGGTGAGGATTCACCAAGAAAATAAAAAATGAAGAAGAAGAAGAGGAAGATGGAGGAGAAAGAGGAGGAGGAGAAGGAGGAGGAGAATATGAAGAAGAAGATGGAGGAGAAAATTGAGAAGAATAAGAAAATGAAGAAGGAGAAGAAGATAGAGAAGGAGAAGAAGATGGAAAAGGAGAAGGACAAGGGAAAGGAGATGGACAAGTGGAAGGGGAAGGAGAAAGAGAAGAAGGAGATGTAGAAGGAGATGGTCATGGAGAAGAAGAAGGAGAAGAAGATGGAGAAGGAGAAGGAGGAGGTAGAGAAGAAGTTGAAGAAGGAAAAAGAGAAGGGGAAGGAGAAGAATATGGAGATGTACAAGGAGAAGGAGAAGAAGATGGAGAAGGAGAAGGGAAAGGAGAAGGAAGGAAGATAGAGAAGGAGTAGGAGAAGGAGAAGAAGAAGGGGAAGGAGAATGAGAGGAAATGGGGAAGGAGAAGAAGATGGGGAAGGACAAGGGAAGGACAAGGACAAGAAGAAGAAAATGGAGGAGAGGGAGATGGAGAAGGAGATGTGAAGAAGAAGGGGAAGGAGAAAGAGAAGAAGATTGAGAAGGAGAAGGAGAATAAGATGGAGAAGGAGAAGGAAAAGGAGATGGAAATGGAGAGGAAGAAGAAAATGGAGCCGAAACCTGTTTGGCTCAGTGGATAGAGCGACAGCCTGCGGACTGAAGGGTCCCAGGTTCGATTCTGGTCAAGGGCATGTACCTTGGTTGTGGGCACATCCCCAGTAGAGTGGTGTGCAGGAAGAAGCTGATCAATGTTTCTCTCTCGTCGATGTTTCTAACTTTCTATTCCTCTCTGTGAAAAATCAATAAAATATTTTTTTAAAAAGAAAGAGAAGAAGGTGGAGAAGGAGAAGCAGATGGAGAAGGAGAAGAAGAAGAAGATTGAGAAGAAGAAGAGATAGAGAAGGAGAAGGAAAAGGAGAAAAGGAAGAAGGAAAAGGAGAAGAAGGAGGTGGAGAAGAAGGAGAAGGAGAAGGGGAAGGGAAAAAAGGACAAGAGGAAGAAGAAGGAAGAGGAAGAGGAGGAGGACATTCAGGTCTGCTCTTCTGCCATCTCCCTGAACCCTTCCTCTTCCTTCCAAAAACCCCTGAGATGGAAATGTTTTTGTTTTATTTATTTTTATATTGTTATTGATTTCAGAGAGGAAGGGAGATGGAGGGAGAGACAGAAACATCAATAATGAGAGAGAACCATGGACCAGCTGCCCAGTAGTGCGCCCCCACTGGGTTCGAGCTAACAACCCTGGCCTGTGCCCTGATCAGAAATGGAACCCAGACGTCTGTTCCTAGGTGGAGGCTCACCCACTGAGCCAGGCCGGCCGGACTTGCTTTATTTGTCATTTCCCCCAAAGGGCGTCTCTCCCGACAGGGCTGCACTGCCTGGACTCACAGGGGAAGCCCTGGGCCTGGTCTACTGCCAGAGCTCAGGGGGAGGGAGGGCTCACTGGATAAGAGGAGCTGTCAATCAGAGGGCTGTGTGCTCCGCCCTCCCTGTGTGGGAGGCACCACCCACCCTCAGAACCAAAAGGGGAAGAAGGAAGGGCTCATTCTCCCTGGAGCTGGGCGCCTGCCAGTCCTGCCTGCCTGTCTCTCCTGCCCTGGCATGGACATCAAAGCTCCTGATTCTCTCACCCCGCGGCCCTCGTATTCCGGGCCTTGGACTTGGGCTGAACTGCACCACTCCTTCTCTGGGTCTTCCTGCAGAAGGTGTTGGGGGGACTTCCAGCTTCCACAGCCGGTGAGCTATTCCTGAGCTCAATCCCCTTCCTTAGCTCTCTGGGCCCCATAGCTCAGAACCTATGGGTTCTGTTTACCTGGAGAACCCAGACTGATAGGCTAATAGGTGAAAAGTAACAGGAGATGGAGAGAGAGGGAGGGAGAGAGAGGGACTGGGAGGGAGAGAGATATATATTGTAGGGAGGCGGGAAGACAGGAGGGAGGAAGAAGGGGAGGGGGAGGGGAAGGGGGAGAGAGAGATTTAGAAATTCAGTACAGGATGTAACCCCATGATAACAAATATGAAAACTGTAGGGTGAGGCCCCAGCTAGTTTGGCTCAGTGAAGGGTCCCGGGTTTGAATCCCGGACAAGGCACAGGTCGGGTTGCGGGATCAATCCCTGGTTTGGGGGGGGCAGGAGGCAGCGGGCCAATGATTCTCTCTCCTCATTGATATTTCTATCTCTCTCCCTCCCCTTCCTCTCTGAAATCATTAAAAATACATTTTTTAAAATACAATAAAATTGAGTCTGAAGGCTGGGTACCCACCTCTCTGAGGTGCATGGCCTGTGACTCAGAACAGTGACTCGGGCCCCCCACGCGGCTGTGCACTCCATGCCACTGAGCTCCCCGACCTTCGGCAGCTCAGGGAATGTTCACTCCCTGGTTTTTCCAAGAAAAACGGAGGAAGGACTAGAGTGGACCTCAGAAGTTTGACCCAGCATTCAGTGTATAACGTTTGACAGCACGAAAATAGCAGTTGCACCTGATTGTAACATCTGGCTGGGTCGTGGTTGAACTTTTAAAAAAATATTGTTTTAATGTAGAATAACATGTTTAATGCCTGCGACGACCATGCACGCCTCTTACCTTTTCTATTAAAACAGCAAACACACACACAATTAATCTGAACGAGACTCTGCCGCCCCCTAGCTGTTATCAGGGTAACATCTCATTTTAACCTGATGGGGCCACTGGGTCTGACCCCATTGGAGGCAGGAATGTGGGCACTTCCTACCTCAGGGGCTCTGTCTCCAAGTTCTCCTGGCGAGGGGTCCCGCTCTGGGGTCGGGGTGCCTCAGACCCCAAATGCTTCTTTGTGGAGACAGTGCTGTGCAGCGTCCTATGCAAGTCCTAAGGCCACCAGCAACCTTGCTAAGCACACAGTGGGCAATGGTGAACTGCATTGGATTAACAGAGGGGCTCAGCCACCTGTGGCATTGGAGAACACAGGAGAACTCGACCCCATGTGGGGAGGGACAGAAGAGGAAGAGCAGATTCAGGAAAAGAGGGTACACAGCACAGGTGTGGGGTGCCTCTGGAGCAACAGCCACAATACAGCCATGCCCCTGCCCAGGGCAGAGACCAACTGTCAGAATGTGTATGTGATCAGGGAGTGTGACTTACTGCCAACAGGCCCCCAGGGATGAGGACTCACCTGGATGGAAGGCAATTACCCACCCAAGGCAATAAGTGAGGGTCAGTGCAGCTCCCAGGAGGCCAGGCCTTAAACCCCTTGACAAACAGGAAGTGTGAGGGGAAACAAGGCCCAGAGACAAGGAGATGGTGGGCCACTGGAGACAGACTGTCACTCACAGTGATGGAGATGGGGCACCTGGGAAGCCCCAAGCTGGTCAGAGGAGAAGGGAGGGGATGGGGGATCACATGCAAAGGCCTTTGATGTGGTTTCATGGGGAAGAATTGGGGAGCAGACTTACCAGGGGCTGCTTTAATTCTTGCAGTGGGCTCTTGGGTAGAGGGGGTGGTGCTAAGTGCCTGGCCCCTAGTGGGGGCATGATTAGGGCAGGGGGCTCCTGTCTCAGAGTGTGAAAACCCCACAAAAGGGGTGGTGGGGTGTAAGTTCAGGATTGGCAGATTTGTACATGAAGGGTGACCCCAGGAAGAGGATTCCTATATATACACTGAGTGGCCACATTATGAGAGCACATAATAATCTGGCCACTCAATGTGTGTGTGTGTGTGTGTGTGTGTGTGTGTGTACACATACTTATATTAGAGGCCCGGTGCATGAATTCGTGCATGGGTGGGTACAACCAGCCTGGCCAGGAGGAGGGGAAATAGGTGGTTGGCCGGCCTGCCTGCCAGTGGAACTCCTGGATGAGGGGACAATTTGCATATTAGCCTTTTATTATATGGGATATACATTGAGTGGACAGATCATTATACGTTCAGAGATCATAGCAATCTAGCCACTCAGTGCACATATTTTTAATTCTCACCCAAGGACATTTTTCCATTGATTTTTAGAGTGAGTAGGAGAGAGAAGGAAAGACAGAGAGAAACATCAACGTGGGAGAAACACATTGATTGGTTGCCTTCCACTAGAGCCCTGACCAGGCCCAGGGCTGGGGAGGAGCCTGCAACCGAGGTGCATGCCCTTGACTGGAATCAAACCTGAGACCCTTTGGTTTGCAGGCCGTCGATGCTCTATCCTTGAGTCACACCAACTGGAGCAGGAAGAGCACTCTTGCTCAGGGGTTGGGGCAGCAGTGAGGGAGACAGGAGGCCAGTGCTAGGTGACACAGGCATCTTACACAGTCATCTAGGACAAGGTATGCCTGACAGACACCTATAGGACTGGTATTAAAGCATCAGATTGACAGACACCTGACATGTGGCTGATGCAAGGAAGCACAACAGGCTCTGCTCCATGCAGTCCTTCAGGGAACCAAGGGACAGCTTCAGTGGGGGCTTCCAGGGTCACCCAGGACATCGGTGTACAGCAGCAGAGGGGAGAGCCTGCCAAGGGGCCCTGAGGAAGCCCAGGGACAGACATGGTCCTGAGGACAAAATAACAGCCCCCAACGGTGTTCTCAACCTATCTGGTATCTGCAGATCAAAAGATGATCCCTGGGTCCAGGTGGACCCATGTCACCACCAGGGTCCTTCTCAGAGGGAGGCAGGAAGGTCAGAGACGGAGAGAAGAAGATGTCCCAGTCAGAGGGTGGGATGTGAAGGAGCTGCTGCGCTCTTTGACGCCCCCTTGAAGCTGCCAAAGATAATGTGACAGATTCTCCCTTACTGCCCCCCGAGGGAGTACCGCCCTGCCAGCACCTTGATATCTCCGACTGAATAGGGTTCAGGCTTGTGGCATCCTGACCTGGGAGATAATACACTGTCTTCTCTGCAGGCACGGATTGTGTGGTGATTTGTTACAGCAGCAACAAGAAGCGAATACTCTCACTTTAAGGGCGGAGTCGATTCAAACATACTGGGCAAAACATCATCCAATCCCAGCCTAGAAGGGCCTTAGCTAGGCTGGAGAGCTGGGTAGGTGCGTTTTCTGTGGAGAATGCATGGTGTCCAGTGGGGAGGGACCTGGGGTGGGCACGAGGAGTGGGAAAACACCAGGTCCCTCAGAGTAGACTAACAGCCTGAGTGACCCTACCGTGCCATCAAAATGGTCTTGCGAAGCCTCTGCCCAGTCTACATGTGTCCAAAATGTGGGTGTATGCATTTATATGCCTTTGTACGAGAGAGAGAGAGAGAGAGAGAGAGAGAGAGAGAGAGAGAGAGAGAGAGAGAGAGAGAATGTTCATTTGTGCCTTCACGGGCATGTGTGTGCATGTGGGGTGGGTGGGGGTGTGCACTCTGCACCCTCACCCAGCCAAATGCCCTCTTAGATGCCTGCTCATTCATGAATAAGAACGGCACTCAGATCAGAAACCATCGATGCCATTTTTTTCTATCTTTATTCTCTTACTATGTTTTGAGCATCTGTGGAGGCAGAGACTGGGGACCAGGTACCTTGTACCTCAGCTCCTCGGGCAGGGCTGCCACAGCTGGGTGTGTGAGAACATTTATTGATGAACAAGGTGAAGCAGGATTCAGAGACAATGAGGCATCTGAGATTCGCTGCATCAATAAGGTCCAGGTGCAGGTCAACAAGAGGAAAGACTTTAGAGTCGGATAAGAAGGTGGTTCCAACAGTCGCTGGGGGACGGGGGAAAGGTGGGGATGCACAGGACATGTCTGCAGTCAGCAAGGTGGCTGTCAGACTGTTAGCTGGGTCTCTGGAAACAACCCACCAACTGTAGCTGGGTCTCTGAACATTGCTGAGTAACAGCGGTTGGGTCTCTGGAAACTGCTGGACAACTGTAGTTGGGTTGCTAGAAACTGGTGGACAATTGTGGCTTGATCTCTGGAAGCAAGTGTTATATGGGTGGTCCAAGGAAATGGTGGATTGTAGGAAGGGCCACCCGCTTAATGAAGCTCCTAGGTGTTTAGGAGGGGTCCCCTGACTCCAGCTCTCGCATCCAGGAGAAATGACCAGATGGCTGTCAAGAATGGGGTGATTACCCAGGGAAGCCCGCCTAGTGGTGCTTCCTGCTTTTGCAAGAGTGATTTTTGTCGGGGGTGGGTTGGCTGGGGAGAGGTCAATGTGGGGGAAAGGAGACTTATGTAATACTTTAAACAATACAGAATTTAATTTTTTTTTAAAGGAGTGACATGGGTCTGTAGTTGCAGAGGCCAAGTGTCCAGTCAGCGTCTGGGGAGTTCGGCGTATTTGCTGGCAGCAGCTGTGGGCTCCTTGGTCGGTGGGGACACAGCTTGGGCTGCTCTGAGGGTGAGGGCACGCTGGTCCAGCTCTGCGTATGTCACCTCCTGGGTGTCTCCTACAGCAGGGCTCTGAGGGCGAGAGCCAGGGGGGGTTAGTGTGGCGGGGGCAGAGAAGAGGGGGCTGTGGGAAGGACACACTATGGTGGCAGGATTCCACCTGGCCCCTGTGGTCCCACCTCCCCAATCTCCATTGTGGAATTCCCATCCACCTAGAAACAGTGTTGGGCTGTTTGACCCTTAGAATATGACAGAAGGGAGGGCATGCCACGTCCATGGAGAGGCCACATGACATATTGGGCTTCTGTCCTCCCTCCCTGAGACCCTGCCTCTTGGGGAGGTGGCTGCCAAGGAGAAGCCCACGTGTGGAGGAACGGAGGCCCCTGCCCACAGCTTAGGGGAGGCCATCTCGCACGTGGGCCTGCAGCCCCAGTCCAGCCTTCAGATGAACGCAGCCCGTCACCCTGACAGCAGCCTGGTGAGAGGCCGAGAGCCGGGACCACCCAGCAGCCCCTCATCATGACAGCAGCCTGGTGAGAGGCCGAGAGCCGGGACCACCCAGCAGCCCCTCATCATGACAGCAGCCTGGTGAGAGCCCGAGAGCCGGGACCACCCAGCAGCCCCTCATCATGACAGCAGCCTGGGGAGAGGCCGAGAGCCGGGACCACCCATCAGCCCCTCATCATGACAGCAGCCTGGTGAGAGCCCGAGAGCCGGAACACCCAGCAGAGTCAATCTGCTCCCAAATTCCGACCAAAGACACTGAGATACTTGTGTGAAGCTGTTCAAGTCGGGGGACTTTGGACCTGGCTGTTGTGAGTCAGTGGTTAGAGCACTGGCTGCAGTACACCAAAGGGTCACAGGTTCAATCCCGGGCCCTGGTTGAGGCACATGTGAGAGATATCCAGTCGATGTGTCTCTATCACATCGAAGTGTTCCTCTCTCTCTCTCTCTCTCTCTCTCTCTCTCTCTCTCTGTCTCTCCCGTCTCTCTGTCTCTCCCTCCCTCCCTCCCATTCCCTCTCCCCTACTCTCTTTGGAATATCAATGAAAAAATATCCTGAGGTGAGCATTAAAAAAATGTTGGGGTACAATGTGGTTACACAGAAATAGGTGATTAATGCAACGACTTACTGGGCTCTGCAGCTCCCTCTTTTTCTCAGGAAGTGCATAGGCCGTGGCCTCTTCTAGGGGTGAGAAAACAGCGGTCAATTCTTGGGAGTGAACCTTTGAAGGCAAATTTGCCTGCAACCTCACGGATTTAGGTCTCAACCTCTAGCTACAACATCCAATCATCTTGCCTTCTCCCCATTGCTTCCTCAATGGGCTCCATGCCAGTCCCCTTTCCCCAAGCAGTTACCCCTCTTTGTACCTTACCTGGTGTGCTCTTTGTGATATCATCAGTCGGTGTGAGCCTTAGGAGAAAGAACAAGTGAGCACGGGATTGGGGCAGAGGACTAGAGGCTGAAACCTGGAAGGGGGTCCATGGGTCATTCTCGGGGGTCCTCACCTCTCGTGGGGCCTCTGCTCATCGCCTTTGCTGTGGGGGGACTCTGAGGACAATCAGGGTGAGAATTAGGAGGGAGGCCATCTCCCCAGCACCCCACACAGCCTTCCCAGGTCACTCCAACCTGACCCTGAGACCTACTGTGTTTTCTCTGACGCCGACGGAGGACGAAGAGGAGGACCAGCAGGAGGAGACAAAGGAGAAAGGCCACCAAGGTCCCAACAAGGATGTAGACATATTTGCTCGGCAGGCCTGGGAGAGCAGGGAAGATCAAACCACAGTATCCACAGGATGCATGTATGGAGCACCAACTGCATACCATGCATGTGCGGGGGCCTGTCATGTTTACACTCATGTATCTCATCTCCCACATGCCTGGTAGTCCTCTGGCATGGGACCTCCAGAAGCCAATGCCAGCATGTCATAATTGTAAGAGTTTCATCAAAAGATTGATGAAATGGGGACTCAACAAGTGCTGAGTCACACATGTTATCACCTGTTGGCAATGGCTAAAGGTAATTCCCCCAAACCGGAATAGGGCGATGGTTTGCTGCCAGACAGCTCAGGGCTTCTCAATCTACATGTTATTGCCTCCTGCTGGCAAAACACTTGAACAGCCATAGGCTATTCCCCAATCTCACAATGTCTCCATCTTGCCTTAGGACAGTTTGTGTTAATAAAAAGCAAGGGGTCTTGAGACACAGAGAACCTGGTTTCTTCAGCCAAGCTCCTCTGACCCCCAACGCCTGTCAACATTTTCTTTCTTCTCTGGACTCCTCCTTAATCCTCACAGCCTTTCTCCAGAATGCTGAACCCTCCTTAATGCTGGAACAAGAACCCTGTCAGGAACCCATCATCCCCATTTTTCTAAACCAGGTCCTGAGTGTGGACGCCCTCTGTCCCCAGGATGTCAACAGAGCTGATGTGTGACAACACCCAAGCCCATTCTTTCTCTTCCCCACCAGGCACGCTCTGGGTCCAGGTCCTCTGTCTCCATCACTCACCTTGAATGGTACTGTCCGGTGACTGGTTCCGTGTGTCTCCTAGGAGTGAAGAACCAGGAGGACACGTGTCTAAGGACCAAGCCGGACAGAGGAGGCTCTGAGCCTCCAGGTTCCCCCTGGCGGGGGGGGTTCCTCTGCTTTGGACCCTCACCTGCTTCATCCAGGACTGTTCTGCCTGTGGGACTTTCTGTGAGGGTGCAAATGCCCTACATGTGTGCTGTTCAAATTAGTACCCACTCATCACTGTATCCACTGGCATTTAAGTGAAATAAATTTAAGAGCCAGATTCTCAGCCCGGCTCACGAGGCTCAATGGCTGTTGACCTATGAACCCAGAGGTCACAGGTTCAATTTCCTGGCAGAGCACATTCCAATGTTCTGGGCTCAATTGCCAGTGTGGGGCGTGCAGGAGACAGCCGATCAATGATGCTCTCTCCTCATGGATGTTTCTCTCTCTCCCTCTTTCTTCCTCCCTCAACTCAATAAAGACATAAGACTCTCAGCTGCACTAGCCTCATTCCCAGGGCTCCGTGGCCACACCTGGCGAATGCTGACCTCACTGGTTACAGGTAGACCACACCCACTAAGAACAGGTAGTGCTGACCTCCTCCTGGGTCCCCACCCCCAGAGAAGGAATCCCCATCCCTGATTTCTTCTTTCTTTCTCACACCAGCCTCTGCTAGGGGTGGACGGCCCTTCTTGGAGTGAGGAAGCCAAGTGCTGAGGGTCTTCCTGCAGTTTGTAGCCCTGGAGTTAGCTGGGGAATTGAAGGAGCACCAGCCCTGGTCTGAGCTTGGCGCATGCGCTGTGCATCCATCCCGCCTTTACCAGGTACCTGCTCTGCTCATGCACACAGCACCTCGTATTTCACAGGCGATCAGATTGAGGTCCAGGGCTCAACCACCCACAGTACGTGAGCCCCCCTGTTTCCTCTTCTGGTGCAGGGCTCCCCTCATCCTCACTTCCCATAAGAAAGCAGGAGACTTCCCCTTCCTGGTCCTCCTTCCCGGACACCTGTGACAGCCCAGGACTCAGGGCCTACCCCTGTTCCACACACCTCTGCCTTTCATTTGCTTGAAGACATTCAGCAAAATTTACACTTAGATGCATGTGTCATATGTGTATCATGTATGTACTATGTGTAACATGACCTATTTATATATTTGTAACAAAATTATATAATTATAATCTAAATATAGTGGGTATAAATATATATTTAAAATTATGTGATTTCACTTATGCATGTATAATTTGAACTACATAAATATTTTAAAATAAAATTTAAAAGAACTTATACTGTGTAAGATATATATCAATTATACATGTTAATATATAATATATGTTGCATATTTATGTTCACATTTGCATATATTGATTTGAGTAACCCATGATATAATTTATCATAATGTACTATATATTATTTGTAATGTGCTTATTGTATCAACATATTATTGATATATTTAATATATAATCAACTACATACACTAACATAAATTATCGATCTTAAACTTTACCTTGTAAATTGTTTATTTACTAGTGGCCTGGGGCACAAAATTCGTGCATGGGGGAGGGGTGTCCCTCAGCTCCACCTGCACCCTTTCCAATCTGAGACCCCTTAGGGGATGTCTGACTGCCAGTTTATGGCCAATCCCCCAGATATCTGGCTTAAATGGGCAGTCAAACATCCCTCTCAAAATCTGAGATTGACGGCTTTTAAGGATCACCTGCCAGCCTAATTGCCCCTAACCACTTCTGCCTGCCAGCCTGATCCCCACTAACCACATCCTTGCTGGCCTGAATGATGCCTAACTGCTCCCCTGCTGGCCTGATCACCCCCAACTTCCATACCCTGCCACCGCAATTGCCTCCAACTACACCCCCCACCTACCTTATTGCCACCAACTGCTCCACCCCACCAGCCTGGTTGCCCCACTCAGCCTGCTGTTGGATTATTACTGTTACTGTGAGGGCATCCCAGACAATTTTCATACTCCTCTATTATTAGAATAGATATTTGCACATATAGGCATACTAGAGGCCCAGTGCAGAAATTTGTGCACTCAGGGTGGGGAATGGTCCGTTCAGCATGCCTGCCCTCTCTCCTAGTCTGGGAGCCCTCAAGGGATGTCCAACTGCATGGAGGCAGGAGAGGTTCCTGGTACCTTCACTGTGTTCGCCAGGCATGAGCCTGGCCTCTGACTGAATGGCGCTCCCCTGTGGGAGCACACTGAACAGCAGGGGCCAGCCCCTGGTGGTCAGTGCCCATCATAGCAACTGGTCATTCCGCTGTTTGGTCAAATTGCATGTTAGCCTTTCATTATTTGTGTTTTTGTTGTTCATTCTAATTAATTCTCCCCATTAGAATTGGGAGAATAGAGCATGAGTCATAG
The DNA here is from genome assembly GCA_027563665.1 of Antrozous pallidus. Lineage (NCBI taxonomy): Eukaryota > Metazoa > Chordata > Mammalia > Chiroptera > Vespertilionidae > Antrozous > Antrozous pallidus. Next base: position 4,002,752 of record CM050525.1, on the reverse strand, counting down.
CATGGAGACCCCTGAAACCCTTCCAAGCTGAGGTCTCTACTCACCAGCTGAGGAGTGGGTCTTTGTGTGTGTGATGGGAGTGAAGTTGGGGATGAAGCTTCGGGTGGAGCTGAGGGTAGAGCTGAGAAATCCGGGGGCTCCTATGAACAGGGCAGAGGAAGGGCTGATGCTCTGTGGGGGCTACCTGGGTTCCTCCAACTCAGCCTGGCCCACCTCCACCCTGAGTGTCCACCCACAGGTCCCACCTATCTCTCACTCAGTCCCTGACAGCACCCTGTTCTATGGGCAGGGGGGCAGGAGAGGAGGGGAGCCAGCAGCTCTTGGCCTCACAGAACCACCCGGGATCAGCTCCCCTGATCACAGGACATGAGGGGGGTGTCTCTGATGGACCCAGAGTCCAGGAGGAATCTGGGGCTGAACACATACAGGAAGGACAGCTTCATTGGCCCAATCCCTCAGAGGACTGTCCCATCCTGGCCATGCCCCCCAGACAATACCACTCGTCGATGGAAGGATGGACCCCAGAGGATACATTGCCTGGGCCCCACAGAGCTTGGCCAGGGAAAAGGGCAGGGCACCCCCATTCTGAGGAGAAGGACTAGGGGCTCCTAGAAGGGGTTTTTCCCCACCTGGTGGATGGAAGTTCAGGCCCCACCCAACCAAGAAGAAGAGCTCTGTGTCCCCTCTGAGGTGGGGCTGAGGGTCCAGGCCACCGTGGTGTCCAGATGGGACCAGACTCCAGGGCCCTGAGCCAGGGGTGAAAGCCGGAGGTCCTGTGTGCTGAGTGAGGGGAGCCCCAGGGCTGAGGGTGAACAGGAGGTCAGGGAGCCAAAAGAACAGAGATGCAGCTGGAACAGGGTGCAGGGCCCGGGGACCCACCTGAGGTCGGAGTGGAGACGTCCTCCTCTGTCACCTGCAGCTGCAGGGGCTCACTGCGCTCAGACCAGTCAGACCCTTGGCGATAGAGGCAGCGATAACGCCCAGCAGTGTTGTTACCCACCTCAGGGATGTGGAATCTGGCCTCTTTCTCCCCACCTTGTGACGCACTTGTATGATCAAGATGTACAGGGCTTCCAACCTTCTCCAGGCGGAAGAACTTAGCCCACAATGAAGAGTGGCACACGAAGGTCACAGGTTGTCCCGGGGTAATCACAGAGCCTGGCTCAGCCCTGAGGGATGGTTTGGGCAGGGGCCCTGGGAGGAAGTAGAGCAGGATCTCAGACTCCACCGTGAGGAAACCTCCAAACTCACACCCCCGTATTTTAAGCGAGCAGCTCAATGGTTTATAACAAAAAATGCAAAATTCCACAACCCTCACCACAACCCAATTCTAGACCATTTGTACCTCCCCTTTCCCAAGAGACTACCCCATACTCCCCTCCAGGGGATTGAGTTCTCATCCCTCCAGTGACTTCCCCAGGTGACCTGGTGACATCCCGGGCTTTTCTCAGGGAAACATGGGAGGTATCAGAGCAGCTTGGAGGCCCAGGCACATCCCCTCACCAAGACCACTCTCCAGGGTGACAGAGAGGGATGGGGGGAGGCAGAGGGTGAGGATGAGCAGGTCATTCGAGGTAAGAGGGGGCAGGAGTCTGAGAGAGTGTTTCTGAGTGTCCCCAACTTGGCTCAGCCAAATGGAGTGTCTGCAATGGGTTCTAAGGACGGAGTCTGATCCCACAATGCCCCGGGGTATGTTTCTTGGTAACTCTATGGAACTCAAATGGAAAGCCCTCCCCACAAGTCACCATAATTAACTCACTTCACTCCTTCTACTGGGCCAAGTCTGCAGGCAGTTGGGGAGATTGTGGGGACCAATGGGGGATGCAGGGATCAATTGAAAGACTAGTGAGCATGGGGGTGCAGCTTCAGCCCAAACTTACTCACAGGACCCCAGTGGGTAAAGACCCTGAATCCTCAGCATGTCCTCTGAGCAGGACTCATTCAGGTTCCCTCTGCAGTTCCCACCTTCCTCTCAGCCCACATGCGTCCTTGTGATGGAGGCTCCTGGAACCCCAAGTGTCTAAACTGGTCTGGGCAGGGGAAGTAAGGGCTCTAGCCCTGACACAGGAAGAAGGCCTCCCAGTTACCCAATCTTTGAGAGAGATGAGCTGGCCGAGCCCAAACATGCATTCCCTCCTTAGTTCCTTCCCTCCTTCCTTCAGCCACAGCTTAACTCCCATCTCTCCCTTTACAGATGCCTCCTGGTGCCATTAGCCCCACAAACAGGAGAAACATAGGAGGACCCCTCCCTACTTGGACAGAAGAGAAGAGGGAGCACAGGGCTGAGGGGGCAGTGTGCAACCCACAGCCACCCACTCTGACACTCGCCCAGAGCTGATTGTGGGAGGCCCAGGGCGAAGGGGGCAGCGCTGACCTCTGAGAGGCAGTGGGAGAAGGCCCTGAACTGAGACCAGAGGGTAAGGGGGGAATGAGCCACGCTGAGAACAGGAGCCCTCAGCCTGGGAGGAGACTGTGGTCCAGGTGGAACGGGATGTTTGTGGAAGTGAAAGAGAAGCTGTGTTTCCTAAGGTGACTTAGCCAGAGGGCATGAGAACAGACAGACCCACACAAAGAGAGAGGCTCAGGCTCATTCCAGCTGAAGACACCCCAGGAGAGGATTCTAAGGAAAAGCAATCTTTTGCTGAATATGAAACTTGTGGGAAAACAGCGTTTAAAAAGATGGACTCACCCTTCTGTGTGTGGATCTTCTGGCCCAGGCAGAGCACTGCAAGGGAAAGTCTGGTGAGGACAATGCCCAGCACCCGGTCCTCCCCGGACTGCAACCAGGGGGCCTTCCTGAAACCAGCGGGCCAGCCCAGAGAATTTCCCAGGCTCCCTCCTCAGCATCCACTCTCAGCACAATCCTGCTTCCTCCTCTGAGTTTCCAGAAAATCCCACTCTCCCTTTTACAATCAGGCCCTCAGTCAGACCCTGTCCCCATGCCCAGGCACCTGCCTCTCGGAATGATCCTCCCCGGGTCACACACAGGTCAGGGCCAGACCTCCATGAGGTACCATGAGTCTCCTGGGCTGGAGTCAGAGTGAGCAGGGATGGAGACACCTCCCCCAGCCACCACCCCCTGGGACCCTGGGATGTGGTTCCTGCATCCAGGACTCACTGAGGCACAGGAGGGTGGAGGGTCGGGGGCTCATGGCCAGCCTGTCCCAGTCTTCTCTGTCCTTGTCCACAAAGAGGAGGTGTGTCTGCCTGGGTGAGGGAGGACAGGGTCCTGCAGGTCAGTGAATGTGCTGGAAGGGATCACGTGGCCCTGTCATGTGCCTCATTGCCGTGGTTTCTCAGGAAGTGAGGCGGGTGCTCAGCCCCAAATTCAGTTTTCCCCTTTTGGGTCCAAAGTGGCTTCTGTGAAAATTTATGTAAAACTAAGTTTCTCCTTTTTTCATGAAGAAGCTACTCTTGAGATTTGTCCTAACCAGGCTAAACTGGTGACCTGATGAATCCCACATGGTATTAATTCACCAGATAGACAGACACAGATGATAGACAGGTAGATAGATAGATAGATAGATAGATAGATAGATAGATAGATAGATAGACAGACCCTAGATAGACCATACATAGCAGGATATTCAAATAGATAGATGTATAAGTTGTTACATAGATAAATGCATAGATGGAAAGATGGATATAAACGTACAAGGATACTTAGATACATAAACCGATATTGGAAACATAGATGTAAAGATAGTAAGATAGATCATTATATACCTACAGTGTTGAATAGATATTTAGACAGATACACAGATAGCTATGTAAATACATAAATATGTAGGTAGATAGACAGACAGATAGATAGATGATAGATAGATAGATAGATAGATAGATAGATAGATAGATAGATAGATACTTACATACATAGAATCATAGATAGTCAATCCTGACAGGGAAACTTAATGTCTTGCCCTCTGGCCCTCACAGGCTGACTGTCCCCAAACCACACATTTCCTTATGCAAATACTTCCCTTTCTCAGTGCAAAGGGGAAACCATAAAACTCTCTGACTCCTGCATGCTGTTCCGGGACAGCACAGAACTGAGGGGCACCCTGCAAGTGCTCAGCTTGCCCCCTCTGCCCCAATGCACCAGAGCAGGCAGGACCCGGCTCAGTCTTGATGCCCTTGTCTCTATGCCCAGTGACCCGAGGCTGCCAGCTGCCTCTGGCTGTTTCAAACTGAAAGCCCTGAAGTACACAGGGGCAAATGCACTAAAGAAACAGTCATGTTGTCCCTATGTTGGTGGGCGGGGCTTCTGGGAAGGTTGTTTGCACAGAACCACATGGGTCCACGCTGGTGGCTGGAATCCCATCTGGATGATGATGGGCATTCGTGGGTCCATTTGGGCACACTACCCAGACACTGTGCCTGGGGAAGGTGGTCCCATAACCTCCTCACTCACAACACCGAGGCACATCCTAGTGACCTCCCAGGGGAGGGATCCCCAGGAGGAGGAGGCACAGGAGAGTCAGAACCAGGAGGGAAAGGCTGACACTCTCAGGTCTTGGCCCAGGGATGGCTGTGAGGCTGCAGCCCCACGAGGCCCCCGGCAGAGCTGGGCCATCAGGAGGGCAAACGTGGGGGAATGGAAGGATGGGGAACCTCTGTAATAGTGTCAACAATACAGATAACATCGGCTGGAGAGGGAAATGGGTACTATCGAGTGGCATTTTGTACATTCACTATCTTGTGCAACTATTGCCTCTACCTCATTCCAAATTATTTTCATCACCCCCCTACCCACACAGAAATGGTGTCCCTATTGTATCCATGTAGGTCTGTCCCAGTCACTGGACCAACAGGATGTGTCTATATGGAGACATGCATGTAGCAAGATTGGCTCTCACAATTCAGGAGTCTGGCAAGTGCAAGATCCGCAGGGAGGGCTGGTGGCTGGAGACCAGGAGAGCTGCTGTTGCAGCTCAAGCCCAGGGAGTTAGCCCCCAGCATCCGGGGTCAGTCCTCTTATCTTCAGCCAAGCTGAGGAGACCCACCCACATAGTGGAGGTCAGTGTGTTTCCCTCCCATTACTAGAGGCCCTGGTGGGCTGTGCTGGGGATCACAGTGATACCCAGAACATGGAGCCAAGAATTGATCCTCCCCAGATTTTGTCTTCTGCACCCAAAGAAAGAATTTCTCAACCACAAGATTGAAGCAAAGGTGTGGTGAATTTATTGAAAGCAGATTGAGACTCCCACATGGGGAGAGGGTTCAGTCATGTTTGCCACTAAGGCCTGTGGTCTAGGGGTATATATGTGCTACAAACCTGCTCTCTATCTCCCCCTGTGGCCATCCAAGTGATTCCCTCAATTGCTCTGGCCCAGTAGCAGACCTGAACCTTCTGGGTTCCTCGGCCTCAGTTCACCTTATCATTGCAGCCCCTCCCTAGTTTCCCATGCCTCCTGTCTGCGTCTAAAATCATTCTGTTTTTTCTGAGTGGTTGAATTCCCTGATAAGGTTGGCTCACGTAGGTATGCCTCCACCTGGCTTTGTTTCCCAGGTGGTACTGCTCTGTCTGCCTGCTTCTCAATAATGCTGACTCCTCTCAATGGTCTTCTGAAGATAAAGGTTGAAGGTTGATGCCAAGCATCCTGTCCCACGGGGGCATGGGTTCTCCTGTCCTTGAACATCAACGGGGGCAGCTCTGGGTCTCATGGCCTCCAGCATGAGCCTTGGGGCTCTCGGGGAGCTCCCTGCTGGGCCCCTGGGCTCCCCACTCTCTGGAGGATGCCCTCGTGTCTACTCCTGTGGTCCCTGCGGGGCCTTGCGCTGACTGAGCCCAGCTTCCACCAGAATTGCCACCAGGATCAGCAAGACCATGCCCGCCAAGCCCATGCGGATGCTGTTCTCCGCCGTGTAGTCCTGGGAGGCGGGGCCTGGAAGCAGAGGGCAGGGGTCACTGACAGGTGGACACAACCAGCCAAGCCAGGCCCGAGAAGGCAGCAGCCCATGCCCAGGAGAGTCTGAGAGGGGACACCCCAGGCTGAGGTCCCCTATTCCCTACCTAGGCTCCTGGTGGGTGAGCTGATTACCTCAGGGGCTCCTGTGAACGGAGTGAAGCAATCACTGAGCTAAAGTTCCTCTCCATCTATCCCACTCACATAGTCCTTTGACACCCACAGCACCCACACCTGGCCTATTTCTCTGCGGCTCCAGTAGGGCACAGGAAGACGAGGACACCGGATGGCACCCTCTCTGCTTCCACTTGTCTCAGCGGTAGCCACCCCTCAGAACGTCCCACCATCCACCATACATTAGCACAGGCAGCTGGTCCTGCCTCCTGGAGACACTGGATGGGAGTCGCCTGACCAGGCCACAGGTTCCCAAGGCCTGAATACTGAGTTCAGCACACCCGGCCGCTCTGCCATCTACAGTCCCCCATGGCAGGGTGTTCACAGGTCAGGATGAACTGGGTGGACACCCCCAGGCCTGGTGGATGAGGGCCACCTGTGTCCATGTGCTTCCTCCCCCATGGAATGTCTGAGTCCCAGCAGGATGAAGAGAGGAGGGAGAAGACACTCGGACTTAAAGGAAGAATCCACTTCCCCCCTTCCTTTCCTCCCTCTCTCCCTCCCTTCCTCCCTCCCTCCCTCTCCAAGGCCTTCCTGGACATTGACTCCAGGCCATCTCAGGGTCTGACCACAGTAGGCCAGTCGCAACCTCATGCAATTGTGCCCCGTGGCATCGTCCCACCTGTCAGCAACTCCATGGACCACAGGACTTGTCCATGAAGGGTGGACCCGTGGGGATGCATTGCCCAAACCCCACAGAGCATGGAAGGGGAGAGGGGAAGTCACCCCATCCTGAGGGGAAGGATCCAGGGCCCTTTGAAGGGGTCTGTCCCCACCTGGTGGCTGGAAGCACAGGCCCCACCCAGCACAGCAGGGACATCTAAGTGTTGCCTCTGAGGCAGGGCTCAGGGTCCAGGTGGGACCAGAGTTCATGGTCCTGAGCCAGAAGTGAAGGCTCCGGTCCTGTGTGCAGACCGAGTGGAGCCCCAGGAATGGGGGTGAACAGGAGGGCAGGGAGCCCAAGGACAGAGAGGTGGCTGGAACAGGGTGCAGGGCCCGGGAACCCACCTGAAGGCCGAGTGGAGACGTCCTCCTCTGTCACCTGCAGCTGCAGGGGCTCACTGCGCTCAGACCAGTCAGACCCTTGTTGATAGATGCAGCGATAACTCCCGGCTGAGTCTTCACTCGCCGTGGAGATGAGGAATCTGGCCTCTATTTCCCCACCTTGTGACACACTTTTATGATCAGGATGTGCACATCTTCCATCCTTCTCCAGGAGGAATAACTCAGCCCACAATGAAGAATTGCACACGAAGGTCACAGGTTGTCCCCGGGGAATCACAGAGCCTGGCTCGGCCCTGAGGGACGGTTTGGGCAGGAGCCCTGGGAGGAAGCAGAGCAGGATCTCAGACTCCACTATGAGGAAACCTCCAACCTTACACCCCTGTTTTTTAAGCGAGCAGCTCAATGGTTTATAACAAAAATGCAAAATTCCACAACCCTCACCAAAACCCAATTCTAGACCATTTGTACCTCCCCTTGCCCAAGAGACTACCCCATACTCCCCTCCAGGGGATTGAGTTCTCATCCCTCCAGTGACTTCCCCAGGTGACCTGGTGACATCCTGGGCTTTTCTCAGGGGAACATGGGAGGTATCAGAGCAGCCTGGAGCCCCAGGCACATCCTCCTCACCAAGACCACTCTCAAGGGTGACAGAGAGGGCTGGAGCGAGGCAGAGGGTGAGGATGAGCAGGTCATTCGAGGTGAGAGGGGGCAGGAGTCTGAGAGGGTGTTTCTGAGTGTCCCCAACTTGGCTCAGCCAAATGGAGTGTCTGCAATGGGTTCTAAGGACGGAGTCTGATCCCACAATGCCCTGGGGTCTGTTTCTTGGTGATTCTATGGGACTCAAATGGAAAGCGTCCCCACAAGTCACCATAATTAGCTCACTTCACTCCTCCTGCTGAGCCGGGTCTGCAGGCAGTTGGGGAGATTGTGGGGACCAATGGGGGATGCAGGGATCCATTGAAAGACTAGTGAGTTTGGGGGTGCAGCTTCAGCCCAATCCTACTTCCAGGACCCCAGTGGGTAAAGACCCTGAATCCTCAGCATGTCCTCTGAGCAGGACTCATTCAGGTTCCCTCTGCAGTTCCCACCTTCCTCTCAGCCCATGTCCACTTCCTTGTGATGGAGGCTCCTGGAACCCCAAGTGTCCAAACGGGGATGGGCAGGGGGAGTGAGGGCTCTAGCCCTGAAACAGGAAGAAGGCCTCCCAGTTACCCAGTCCTTGAGAGAGACGAGCTGGCCGAATCCCAGCAATCATTCCCTCCTTGGCTCCTTCCCTCCTTCCTTCAGCCACAGCCTAACTACCATCTCTCCCTTCACAGATGCCTCCTTGTACCATTAGCCCCACAAACAGGAGAAACATAGGAGGACCCCTCCCTACTTTGACAGAACAGAAGAGGGAGCACAGGGCTGAGGGCGGAGTGTGCAATCCACAGCCACCCGCTGTGACACTCGCCCAAGGCTGAGTGTGGGAGGCCCAGGGCGAAGGGGGCAGCGCTGACCTCTCTGAGGCAGTGGGAGAAGGCCCTGAACGGAGACCGGAGGGTCAGGGGGGAATGAGCCAAGCCGAGCACAGGAGCCCTCACCCTGGGCGGAGACTGTGGTCGAGGTGGAACAGGGTGTTTGTGGAAGTGAAAGAGAGGCTGTGTTTCCTAAGGTGACTTAGCCAGAGGGCATGAGAACAGACAGACCCACACAAAGAGAGAGGCTCAGGCTCATTCCAGCTGAAGACACCCCAGGAGAGGACTCTAAGGAAAAGCAATATTTTACCGAACATGAAACTTGTGTGAAAAACTGCATTTAAAAAGACGGACTCACCCTCCTGTGTGTGGATCATCTGGCACAGGCAGAGCACTGCAAGGGAAAGTCTGGTGAGGACAATGCCCAGCACCCGGGTCCTCCCCGGACTGCAATCAGGGGGCCTTCCTGGAAGCAGCGGGCCAGCCCAGAGAATTTCCCAGGCTCCCTCATCAGCATCCACTCTCAGCACAATCCTGCTTCCTCCTCTGAGTTTCCAGAAAATCCCACTCTCCCTTTTAGAATCAGGCCCTCAGTCAGACCCTGTCCCCATGCCCAGGCACCTGCCTCTAGGAATGATCCTCCCAGGGTCACATGTAGGTCAGGGCCAGACCTCCATGAGGGACCATGAGTCTCCTGGGCTGGAGTCAGAGTGAGCAGAGATGGAGACACCTCCCCCAGCCACCACCACCCTGGGACCCTAGGATGTGGTTCCTGCATCCAGGACTCACTGAGGCACAGGAGGGTCGAGGGTCGGGGACTCATGGCCAGCCTGTCCCAGTCTTCTCTGTCCTTGTCCACAAAGAGGAGGTGTGTCTGCCTGGGTGAGGGAGGACAGGGTCCTGCAGGTCAGTGAATGTGCTGGAAGGGATCACGTGGCCCTGTCATGTGCCTCATTGCCTTGGTTTCTCAGGAAGGGAGACGGGTGCTCTTAGCCCCAAATCCAGTTTCCCCTTTTGGGTCCAAAGTGGCCTCTTTGAAAATATATGTAAAACTAAGTTTCCCCTTTTTTCATGAAGAAGCTACTCTTGAGATATGTCCTAACCAGGCTAAACTGGTGACCAGATGAATCCCACATGGTATTAATTCACCAGATAGACAGACACAGATGATAGATAGATAGATAGATAGATAGTTAGATAGATAGATAGATAGATAGATAGACAGACTCTTGATACACCATACATAGCAGGATATTCAAATAGATAGATGTATAAGTTGTCACATAGATAAATGCATAGATGGAAAGATGGATATAAACATACAAGGATACTTAGATACATAAACCGATATTGGAAACGTAGATATAAAGATAGTAAGATAGATCATTATATACCTACAGTGTTGAATAGATATTTAGACAGATACACAGATAGCTATGTAAATACATAGATAGGTAGATAGATAGATAGATAGATAGATAGATAGATAGATAGATAGATACTTAGATACATAGAATCATAGATCTTCAATCCTGACAGGAAAACTTCATGTCTTGCCCTCTGGCCCTCACAGGGTGACTATCCTCCTACCACACATTTCCTTATGCAAATACTTCCCTTTCTCAGTGCAAAGGGGAAACCATAAAACTCTCTGACTCCTCCATGCTGTTACTGGGGCAGCACAGAGCTGAGGGGCACCCTGCAAGTGCTCAGCTGGCCCGCTCTGCCCCAATGCACCAGAGCAGGCAGGACCCGGCTCAGGCTTGATGCCCTTGTCTCTATGCCCAGTGACCCGAGGCTGCCAGCTGCCTCTGGCTGTTTCAAACTGAAAGCCCTGAAGTACACAGGAGCAAATGCACTAAAGAAACAGTCATGTTGTCCATATGTTGGTGGGCGGGGCTTCTGGGAAGGTTGTTTGCAGAGAACCACATGGGTCCGCGTGGGTGGCTGGAATCCCATCTGGATGATGATGGGCATTCGTGGGTCCATTTGGGCACAGAACACAGACACTGTGCCTGGGGAAGGTGGTCCCATAACCTCCTCACTCACAACACCGAGGCACATCCTAGTGACCTCCCAGGGGAGGGATCCCCAGGGGGAGGAGGCACAGGAGAGTCAGAACCAGGAGGGAAAGGCTGAGACTCTCAGGTCTTGGCCCAGGGATGGCTGTGAGGCTGCAGCCCCACGTAGGCTCCTGGCAGAGCTGGGCCATCAGGAGGGCAAACGTGGGGGAAGGGGAGGATGGGGAACCTCTGTAATAGTGTCAACAATACAGATAAGATTGGCTGGAGGGGGAAATGGGTACTATCGAGTGGCATTTTGTACATTCACCATTTTGTGCAACCATTGCCTCTACCTCATTCCAAATTATTTTCATTACCCCCCCTCCCCCCACAGAAATGGTGTCCCTATTGTATCCGTGTAGGTCTGTCCCAGTCACCGGACCAACAGGATGTGTCTATATGGAGACATGCATGTAGCAAGATTGGCTCTTACAATTCAGGAGTCTGGCAAGTGCAAGATCTGCAGGGAGGGCTGGTGGCTGGAGACCAGGAGAGCTGCTGTTGCAGCTCAAGCCCAGGGAGTCGGCCCCCAGCATCTGGGGTCAGTCCTCTTATCTTCAGCCAAGCTGAGGAGACCCACCCACTAGTGGAGGGCAGTTTGCTTCCCTCCCATTACTAGAGGCCCTGGTGGGCTGTGCTGGGGATCACAGTGATACCCAGAACATGGAGCCTAGAATTGCTCCTCCCCAGATTTTGTCTTCTGCACCCAAAGAAAGAATTTCTCAACCACAAGATTGAAGCAAAGGTGTGGGAAATTTATTGAAAGCAGATTGAGACTCCCACATGGGGAGAGGGCTCAGTCATGTTTTCCACTAAGGCCTGTGGTCTAGGGGTATATATGTGTTACAAACCTGCTCTCTATCTCCCCCTGTGGCCACCCAAGTGATTCCCTCAATTGCTCTGGCCCAGAAGCAGACCTGAACCTTCTGGGTTCCTCGGCCTCAGTTCACCTTATCGTTGCAGCCCCTCCCTAGTTTCCCATGCCTCCTTTCTGAGTCTAAAATCATTCTGTTATTTCTGAGCAGTTGAATTCCCTGATAAGGTTGGCTCACGTGGCTATGCCTCCACCTGACTTTGTTTCCCAGGTGGTACTGCCCTGTCTGCCTGCTTATCAATCATGCGGACTCCTCTCAATGGTCTTCTGAAGATAAATGTTGATGCCAAGCATCCTGTCCCACGGGGGCCTGTGTTCTCCTGTCCTTGAACATCAACGGGGGCTGCGCTGGATCTCATGGCCTCCAGCATGAGCCTTGGGGCGCTCGGAGAGCTCCCTGCTGGGGCCCTGGGCTCCCCATTCACTGGGGGATGCCCTCGTGTCTACTCCTGTGGACCCGGCGGGGCCTTGTGCTGACTGAGCCCAGCTTCCACCAGAATTGCCACCAGGATCAGCAAGACCACGCCCGCCAAGCCCATGCGGATGCTATTCTCCACCGTGTAGTCCTGGGAGTCAGGGCCTGGAAGCAGAGGGCAGGGGTCACTGACTGGTGGACACAAGTGGCCAAGCCGAGCCAGAGAAGGCAGGAGCCCATGCCCAGGAGAGCCTGAGAGGGGAGGCCCCACGCTGAGGTCCCCTCTCCCCAGAACAGGCTCCAGGTGGGTGAGCTGATGTCCCCAGGGGCTCCTGTGAAGGGAGTGAAGCAATCACCGAACTAAAGTTCCTCTCCATCTATCCCACTCACCTAGTCCTTTCCCACCCATAGCACCCACACCTGGCCTCTTTCTCTGTGGCTCCAGTAGGGCACAGGAAGACGAGGACACCAGATGGCACCCTCTCTGCTTCCACTTGTCTCAGCAGCTAGCCACCCCTTAGAACTTCCACCACCCACCATACATTAGCACAGGCAGCTAGTCCTGGCCCCTGGAGACACGGGGTGGGAGCCGCCTGACCCGGCCACAGGTTCCGAAGGCCTGGATACTGAGTTCACCACACCTGGCCACTCTGCCATCCACAGTCCCCCATGGCAGGGTGTTCACAGAGACAGGATGAACTGGGTGGACACCCCCAGGCCTGGTGGATGAGGGCCACCCCTGGCCATGTGCTTCCTCCCCCATGGGATGTCTGAGTCCCAGCAGGATGAAGAGAGGAGGAAGAAAACACACGGACTTAAAGGAAGAATCCATTTCCCACCTTCCATTTCTCCCTTCCTCCCTTCCTCCATCCGTCCCTCTCCAAGGCCTTCCTCGACCCTGACTCCAGGCCATCTCAGGGTCTGACCACACTAGGCCAGGGGCAACCTCATGCAATTGTGCCCCGTGGCATCGTCCCACCTGTCAGCAACTCCATGGACCACAGGACTTGCCCATGAAGGGTGGACCCCAGGGGATGCATTGCCTGGGCCCCACAGAGCCTGGAAGGGGAGAGGGGAAGTCACCCCATCCTGAGGGGAAGGATCCAGGGCCCTTTGAAGGGGTCTGTCCCCACCTGGTGGCTGGAAGCACAGGCCCCACCCAGCACGGCAGGGACAGCTCAGTGTTGCCTCTGAGGCAGGGCTCAGGGTCCAGGTGGGACCAGAGTTCAGGGCCCTGAGCCAGAAGTGAAGGCTCCGGGTCCTGTGTGCAGAGGGAGGGGAGCCCCAGGAATGAGGGTGAGCAGTTGGGCAGGGAGCCCAAGGACAGAGAGGTGGCTGGAACAGGGTGCAGGGCCCTGGGACCCACCTGAGGTCGGAGTGGAGACGTCCTCCTCTGTCACCTGCAGCTGCAGGGGCTCACTGCGCTCAGACCAGTTAGACCCTTGGTAATAGAGGCAGCGATAACTCCCTCCTGAGTCTACACTCGCCATGGAGATGAGGAATCTGGCCTCTTTCTCCCCTTCTTGTGACACACTTTTCTGATCAGGACGTGCAGGGATTCCATCCTTCTCCAGGCGGAAGAACTTAGCCCACAATGGAGAGTTGCATACGAAGGATCACAGGGCCTGGTTTGGCCCTGAGAGAGGGTTTGGGCAGGAGCCCTGGGAGGAAGCAGAGCAGGATCTCAGACTGCACCATGAGGAAACCTCCAACCTCATCCCCTCATGTTTTAAGCGAGCAGCTCGGTTGTTCTTAACAAACTTGCAGAGCTGTGCAACCCTCACCACACCCCAGTGCTAGACCATTTGCACAGTCTGTTCCCTATCAGACTACCCTTTCTCCCCCTCCAGGGACTCAGTTCTCATCCCTCCAGTGACTGGCCCATGTGACATGAGGACCCAAGTCATGTTGAAATTGCAGGCTTCTCCAAAGGAGACAGGACAGATCCTCACATCACCCTGTTTGGCACCGGAGGATGGCTGGTTAGCCAGACAGGTAAGATTCCTCAGGGAAGGAACAACCTAAGACAGGCACAGTCACAGAGGGGCCAACAGGAGAGAAATAAAAGGTCAACAGAGGTGGGGCACAGACCCTCATCCACAAACCTTGCAGGGGCTTGAATTCTCACCCCTCCTGAGGGAGGTCTCCTACCCCCACGGCTGCCTCGCCTCCCACGCAAACTCAGACTGGGACCCAGGTGGCAGACAGAGACTCGGCCAGCAGTAGCTGCTCTATATCTAAATTCAGTCTGTTACCAGGAAGGCTCAGAACCTACTCAAAAATGCAAATATTTTTTCCACTAGTATTTACAGGGTAAACTAAGATTTCTGCTTGAGTATTAAAATTGACAGGAAAATAGTAATCAAGTTTTCATATTAATTTAAATTGGCCAAGTGAAATAAGTGAATACTCAAGAAAATTTAAGTGTACTGGACAAAAAGCTTTTCCTAAAACATTAACTAAAATATCTATTAGTAGCTCATCTCACTGTAAAATTGCCTAACATCCAAAGAACCTAAAGCAGTCATATTTGTGTGCAAAAATTTAAATTTAAAATTACCAAGACTGCAAGTTAAAATTTCCAAAAGCTCTCATTAATCCAAAAAGGGGGGGGGGGGGCGGGCGCAGTGGGGTAATATCATGTAAGGAAAAATATCCTGTAAGTCAAATACATCTAGAAAATTCTTACTCCAGAAAAGTAAATTCCATTTGTAAAACCAACTGCAGGACACCCATTAAAAAAAACACATGGTGTCAAAATAAGCCAAAGGAAAATCATTTAGGCAAAAATAAAAAGAATCCCAAGTCTATTTTGCAGAGAGGATCCCTTTGTTAACTTTTGGTCGAGAATGTGTTTGTGTGTTTTCAGAGAACAACTCCAAGACCATGTGGGTTCCTGCGACTGTGAGGAACTGATGGATCTGTTCCAGTCAGGAGGATGGTCCGGAGATGGGGGACACTGACAACACCTTGCCATGCTAGCAGTTGGCAGCTGTGCATGGCTGCAGGCAGCCCAGGACTATACCACAGAGGATGGATCTTGCATTGCTATGATGTGTCTGCCATCTGGATACCACTGCTGACATGTACACATAAAGAACTATTTGACACTGAAACTGGGACTCAGAACAGTTGGACATTGAAACTGAGACTGAAACATTTTTTGTTCTTTTACACTTATTTCTAGTATGCAGAGGCAAGATATTTTTGAAGAAAAGAAACAGGGGAGAGTGATTGATACAGAGGCAGGGAGGCATTAAACAGGCTGTCAAGCTACAGGGGGAAGGCTTGGATGGATGGAAGGTGAATGTCAGGGGAGACCAACCAAAGGACTTGTATGCATGCATAATGAGTGTAATCAATGAATGAAAGACACTGGGGCGGGGAGGGGGGTAGGTGGGGACCTGTGCCAAGGGTAGGGGAGGATGGGAGGAAGGTAATGGGGAGGGGAGAAAGGAAAACATGTACTACTATTAAATATATGTTAGACTGCAAAAAAAAAATTAAAAAAAAGAAAAAAAAAGAAATTGCGGGCTTCTCTCAGGGGACATGAGAGTTATCAGAGCAGCCAGGGGCCCAGAACACCTCCCCCTCCCCACGGTCACTCTCTAAGTGGAAAGAGAGGGCTGGAGGAGGCAGAGGGTGAGGATAAGCAGGGCACTCGTGGTGAGAGGAAGACAGGAGTCTGAGAGGGTGTTTCTGAGTGTGCCCAGCTTGGCTCAGCCAAATGGAGTGTCTGCAATGGGCTGTCAGGATGGACACGTGTGTGTCTGACCTGTCCCCTTCCCAGTGTCTAGAAAAGTCTGGTTCCCTCCCCTGGAACTGGGGACCAGGTGACACAGAGGAAGCAGGGCCTGCGGGCTGAGGGGCTCACAAGGGCTGGGCTGAGGTGGGGCCAGGGTGCCCTCCGGAGTCTCACTCTTCTGCTCTGTGGCCATCCCCCCTGTGTTCTGACTCACCCAGGCCCAGGAGGATGATGGGATGGGAGTACATGAGCAGCCTTTCAATGTCTTCTCTGCCCTTGTCCCGGGTGAGGCTGGCAGTGCCCGGCCGGTGAGGAAGTGTGCAGGGGCCGGGTTACGGGCTCTTTTCCGTGGCCTCTCAGGAAGGGAGTGTGGCTGCTCCCAGACCCTCGTTCCCCTATTTGTAGAACCTGAGAGACCTCAGTTTCCGGGAGGCATTGCTAGTGGGATGTTTCCTCACTAGGCCGAGCTCGTGCCCAGATGAAAGCCACACAGAAGTAGTTTATCAGAGACAGACACACAGATGTCAGAAGGATGGATGGGTGACACATAGATACTGAGACACATAGACATACAGTAACACTGACACACAAAGTGATGTTGACATGGGTGGATCCATAGATAGATAGATGATGTCCAACTTAGTTACATGGATACACAGACAGAAACTAACATCCATCCATCCTATCTAATAAAAGAGTAACATGCAAATGTGACTGTACCTTGGCTCCTGATTGGCTATGCTACCAGCCAGTCAGGAGCGGAGCACGGGACCATACAGTGCGAGATCCTCCCTCTCCCAACCCCTCTTCATGGTCTGGGGAGAGGACACTGTTCTGGTGGTCCCGGCAAGCCTGTAATGCCAGTTCCCCAGGCCGCTTGGAGGCAGACGGGAAGGCCGGCCACCACAGTACTTTGCCATGGTTGCTTGGGGTCTGAGATCTCGAAGGGCATGAGGGCAGGGGTCACAGATCGCTGGTGCGCTCGTGAAGGGTGGGGCCATGGGAGGCCGGGGGTAAGGCCGGGTACCGCCATGCTTCGCTGCAGCCGCCGGGGGTCCCAAATTGTGAAGGGCATGAGCTCACAGGGGTCCTAGTTCACCATGGTGGAGGGGCCAAGGCAGAGGACATGAGGGGTGATCAGGCCAGGAGGGAAAGGCACTTGGGGGTGATCAGGTCAGGAGGAGTGGGCAGTTGAGGGTGATCAGGCTGATGGTGGGGGGCAGTTGGAGCCGAGCAGACCGGCAGAGGGGACCAGTTGCAGAGTGGTTAGCAAGCAGAGTGTTTAGGAGTGATCAAGCATTCAGGCAGGTGAGCCGTTAGGAGCAGATTGCGAGGGTGTTGTCCCAGTGCCAGTTTAGGCCCAATCCCACAGGGATCTCAGATTGGAGAGGATGCAGGCTGGACTGAGACACAATCCCCACCCCCACCCCCCCGAGTGCACGAATTTCGTGCACCGGGATATATATATATATATATATATGCCTAAATGACTGAACAACTGTTTGACCAGTTTCAATGACGCGCACTGACCCCCAGGGGACATGTGCATGATGCAGGAGCTTCCCCCCGGTGGCCAGTGCGCTCTCACAGCTAACCTCCTGTGGCCGGCCATCCTCCGGCACTGGGCAAACTCCCACCAGGGGTCCCTCCTGCCAGCTGGCTGAACCCCCTTCCCCCATTGGCCCTAATTGCTGGCCAGGCCAAGGGACCTCTCCTGTGCACAAATTCATGCACTGGGGCCCCTAACAGATATATAGATGCTTAGACACATGATACTTAATAAATAGCTAGTTACTGCCACAAGCCAATCAATCCTATCTAATAAAAGAGTAATACGCAGATTGACCATCACTCCAACACACAAGAGGGCCGCCCCCATGTGGTCAAAGATCCTGCCCCCATGTGGACACAAGATGGCCACCACAGGATGGCCAGCAGGGGAGGGCAGTTGGGAGGGACCAGGCCTGCAAGGGAGGGCAGTTGGGGATGATCAAGCCTGCAGGGGAGGGCCATTAGGGGGGAACAGACCAGCACAGGAGGGAAGTTGGAGGCCAGCAGGCTGGCAGGGGAGCAGTCAGACATCAATTAGTCTGGCAGGGTAGTGGTGAGCGGGTGATCAGGCTGGCAGGCAGAAGCAGGTAGGGGCAATCAGGGAGTCAGGCAGGCGAGCAGTTTGCAGCCAACAGTCCTGGACTGTCAGAAGGATGTCCAACTGCCCATTTAGGCCCGATCCTACCAGGATCCTACCAGGATCAGGCCTCGAGGGGTCCCAGATTGGCGATGGTGCAGGCTTGGCTGAGAGACACCCCCCTTGCACAAATTTTGTGCACTGGGCCTCTAGTGTTTTAATAATAGAAAGCTGTGGACAGGGAGTTTGGAGGGCTGGTCAACCTTGATTGCTCTGAGGGGTTGGAGCTGGTTCCTGGGATGTCGGTGGTTGAAGCAACCCCCACTTGTTAGTCCTAAGGAGATCTACTGATTGACTTTTACTGGTGTTTCTAGCCTGGGGGAGACAGGTGTATCTTATGATTTTAACCTGAATAAAAGGAGTGGTAAAACCAGAGCGAGGGGAGCTCTGCGAATAGAGCTGAACTACCGCCTGGCCCCCATTTTCCAAATTGATATTTTCCTGAGTCTCTTTATTCATTTGTGTGTGGCCTCCTCCAGAATCCTGAACCCTGAACCGGGGACCCTGAATCTCACGGGACATGAAAAGGGGTTCCCACAAGTTACATAGATAGGAGGATACACAGTTAGATGCATCGTTGCATATATAGATATAGAGATAAATAGATAGTTACATAGATCGATTTACAGATACAATGATAGATACTTAGGTAGACGTCACAGGCCGGGAACTTGAATGGCTTGTACTCTGACCCTCACAGGCCGACTGACCCCCAAACCACACATTTCCTTATGCAAGTGCTTCAATTTCTCACCTGCAAACAGAAAACCATGAAACTCTCCAGAAACTTCCATGCCTTTCCTG
>CM050525.1:3889121-3974121 GCA_027563665.1 Antrozous pallidus | reverse complement strand
GGGCAGTGGTGAAGGGGACAGTGGAATAACTGAGGGGGCTGGCCCATGGGGCTCAGTGGTTAGAGCGCGGCCCGAGAACCAAGGGCTCCCAGGTCCGAATCAAGGGCACGTGCCTGGGTTGCAGGTTCGATCCCCAACACTGTCGGGGGGTGGGGGGTGTGAGGCAAGCAATCCATGTGTCTCTCTCACATCCATTCTCTCTCTCTCTCTCTATCTATCTATCTATCTCTATCTCTATATCTCTCCCTCACCCTCTCTCTAAAAATCAATGGAAATGTCACCCTGGGGCGAGGATGAAATAATGAGAGGGCAAAGGTCTATGGGAAAAAGGAGACGTATGTAAAACTTTAAACAATGAGAATTTGTATTCATTTTAAAAAATATAGTTTATTATTTTTTTTTTACAGAGAGAAAAGGAGAGGGAGAGAGAGTTAGAAACATCGATGAGAGAGAAACATTGATTGGCTGCCTCCTGCATACCTCCTACTGGGGATTTGCCCACAGCCAAGGTACATGCCTTTGACCGGAATTGAACCTGGGACCCTTCAGTCCGCAGGCTGACGCTCTTTCCACTGAGCCAAACTGGTCAGAGCAACAATAAGATATTTTTTTTTCTTAAAAAAAAGAAAGAATGAGAGGACCCAGGAAATAGGGTGGATGTGTTCACATCACTGATTCCTGAGGTCTGCCCACCTGGTCAGTGAGTCCGGGGTCAGGGAGGTGAGGGGGTGCAGGTCACCTGTGGCATTTGAGAACACGGGGGCCTGGACCACATGTGGGGAGGGACAGAAGAGAAAGAGCAGATTCAGGAAAAGACGGTACACAGCACAGGTTGGGGGGGTGCATCTCTGGGGCAACAGCCACCATGGGGGCCACCCCCCTTCCCTGGGCAGAGACCAACTGTCAGAATGTGTGTGATCAGGGAGTGTGACTGTTACAGACAACAGGCCCCAGGGGTGAGGACTCACCTGGATGGAAGGCAATTTCCCGCCCATGGCAACAGGTGAGGGTCAATGTAGCTCGCAGGAGGCGGGGCCTAAACCCTGTGAGGAACAGGAAGTGTGAGGGGAAACAAGGCCCACAGGCAAGGAGATGGTGAGCCACTTGAGACAGACTGTCACTCACAGTGCCCCGTGGGAGGGGCACTGGGGGAAACCCCAGGCTGGTCAGATAAGAGGGGTGGAGGTGGGGGAATCCAAGAAAAGGGCTTTTGATGTGGTTTCTATCGGGAAGAATTGGGGAAACAGGGTGAGGAGGCTTAGCAATGGCTGCTTTAATTCTTGCAGTGGGCTCTGGGGTTTAGGGGGTGGTGCTAGCTGTCTGGCCCCTAGTGCGGGCGTGATTAGGGCAGGAGGCTCCTGTCTCAGAGTGTGAAAACCCCACAAATAGGATGGTGGGGTATAAGTTCAGGATTGGCAGATTAGTACATGAAGGGTGACCCCAGGAAGAGGATTCCTATATATACACTGAGTGGCCAGATTATGATGATCTCTGAGCACATAATAATCTGGCCACTCAATGTATTTGTGTGTGTGTGCGCGCATGTATGTGTGTATACACATACTTATATTAGAGGCCTGGTGCATGAATTCGTGCATGGGTGGGTACAACCAGCCTGGCCAGGAGGAGGGGAAATAGCTGGTTGGCTGGCCTGGCTGCCAGTGAAACTCCTGGATGAGGGGACAATTTGCATATTAGCCTTTTATTATATGGGACATACATTGAGTGGACAGATTATTATATGTTCAGAGATCATAGCAATCTAGCCACTCAGTGCACATATTTTTAATTCTCACCCAAGGACATTTTTCCATTGATTTTTAGAGTGAGTGGGAGAGAAAAGGAAAGAGAGAGAAACATCAACATGGGAGAAACACATTGATTGGTTGCCTCCCGCTAGAGCCCTGACCAGGGCCAGGGCTGGGGAGGAGCCTGCAACCGAGGTGCATGCCCTTGACTGGAATCAAACCTGCGACACATTGGTTTGCAGGCTGATGCTCTATCCACGGAGTCACACCAACTGGAGCTGGAAGAGCATTCTTGCTCAGGGGTGGGGGCAGCAGTGAGGGAGACAGGAGGCCAGTGCCAGGTGGCACAGGCATCGTACACAGTCATCTAGGACAAGGTATGCCTGACAGACACCTATAGGACTGCTATTAAAGCATCAGGTTGACAGACACCTGACATGTGGCTGATACAAGGAGGCACAACAGACTCTGCTCCATGCAGTCCTTCAGGGAACCAAGGGACAGCTTCAGTGGGGGCTTCCAGGGTCACCCAGGACATCGGTGTCCAGCAGCAGAGGGGAGAGCCTGCTAAGGGGCTCTGAGGAAGCCCAGGGACAGACATGGTCCTGAGGACAGAATTACAGCCCCCAACGGTGTCCTCAACCTATTCCCTCAACCTATCTAGTATCTTCAGATCAGAAGATGATCCCTGGGTCCAGGTGGACCCATGTCACCACCAGGGTCCTTCTCAGAGGGAGGCAGGAAGGTCAGAGACGGAGAGAAGAAGATGTCCCGGTCAGAGGGTGGGATGTGAAGGAGCTGCTGTGCTCTTTGATGCCCCCTTGAAGCTGCCAAAGATAATGTGACAGATTCTCCCTTACTGCCTCCTGAGGGGGTACCGCCCTGCCAGCACCTTGATTTCTCCAGCGGAACAGGGTTCAGGCTTCTGGCATCCTGACCTGGGAGAAAATACACTGTCTTGTCTGAAGGCACGGATTGTGTGGTGATTTGTTACAGCAGCAACAGGAAGCGAATACTCTCACTTTAAGGGCGGAGTCGATTCAAACATACTGGGCAAAACATCATCCAATCCCAGCCTAGAAGGGCCTTAGCTAGGGGAGAGGAGGAAGGTCAGACCAAGGACAAGGCTGGAGAGCTGGGTAGGTGCGTTTTGTGTGGAGAATGCATGGTGTCCAGTGTGGAGGGACATGGGGAGGGCACGAGGAGTGGGAAAAGTCCAGGTCCCTCAGAGTAGACTAACAGCCTGAGTGACCCTCCCGTGCCATCAAAATGGTCTTGCCAAACCTCTGCCCAGTCCACATGTGTCCAAAATGTGGGTGTATGCATTTATATGCTTTTGTACGAGAGAGAGAGAGAGAGAGAGAGAGAGAGAGATAGAGAGAGAGAGAGAGAGAGAGAGAGAGAGAGAGAGAGAGAGAGAGAGAGAGAGAATGTTCATTTGTGCCTTCACGGGCATGTGTGTGCATGTGCTGTGGGTGGGGGTGCACACTCTGCACCCTCACCCAGCCAAATGCCCTCTTAGATGCCTGCTCATTCATGAATAAGAACGGCACTCAGATCAGAAATCATCGATGCCATTGTTTCTATATTTATTCTCTTACTATGTTTTGAGCATCTGTGGAGGCAGAGGCTGGGGACCAGTTACCGTGTACCTCAGCTCCTTGGGCAGGGCTGCCACAGTTGGGTGTCTGAGAGCATTTATTGATGAACAAGGTGAAGCAGGATTCAGAGACAATGAGGCATCTGAGATTCGCTGCATCAATAAGGTCCAGGTGCAGGTCAACAGGAGGAAAGACTTTAGAGTCGGATAAGTAGGTGGTTCCAACAGTCGCTGGGGGACGGGGGAAAGGTGGGGATGCACAGGACATGTCTGCAGTCAGCAAGGTGGCTGTCAGACTGTTAGCTGGGTCTCTGGAAACAACCCACCAACTGTAGTTGGGTCTCTGAACATTGCTGAGCAACAGCGGTTGGGTCTCTGGAAACTGCTGGACAACTGCAGTTGGGTTGCTAGAAACTGGTGGACAATTGTGGCTTGATCTCTGGAAGCAAGTGTTATATGGGGAGTCTAAGGAGATGGTGGATTGTAGGAAGGGCCGCCTGCTTTATGAAGCTCCTAGGTGTTGAGGACGGGTCCCCTGACTCCAGCTCTCGCATTCAGGAGAAATGACCAGATGGCTGTCAAGAAAGAGATGATTACACAGGGAAACCCACCTCGTGGTGCTTCCTGCTTTTGCAAGAGTGATTTCTGTCGGGGGGGGGGCTGGCTGGGGAGAGGTCAATGTGGGGGAAAGGAGACTTATGTAATACTTTAAACAATAAAGAATTTAATTTTTTTTAAAGGAGTGACATGGGTCTGTAGGTGCAGAGGCCAAGTGTCCAGTCAGCGTCTGGGGAGTTCTGCGTATGTGCTGGCAGCAGCTGTGGGCTCCTTGGGCGGTGGGGACACAGCTTGGGCTGCTCTGAGGGTGAGGGCCCGCTGGTCCAGCTCTGCGTATGTCACCTCCTGGGCGTCTTTTGCAGCAGGGCTCTGAGGGCGAGAGCCAGGGTGGGTTAGTGTGGCGGGGGCAGAGAAGAGGGGGCTGTGGGAAGGACACACTATGGTGGCAGGCTTGCACCTGGCCCCTGTGGTCCCACCTCCCCAATCTCCATTGTGGAATTCCCGTCCACATAGAAACAGTTGGGCTGTTTGACCTGTAGAATATGACAGAAGGGAGGGCATGCCACGTGTGTGTAGAGGCCACATGACATATTGCGCTTCTGTCCTCCCTCCCTGGGACCCTGCCTCTTGGGGAGGTGGCTGCCACGGAGAAGCCCACGTGTGGAGGAACGGAGGCCCCTGCCCACAGCTTAGGGGAGGCCATCTTGCACGTGGACCTGCAGCCCCAGTCCAGCCTTCAGATGAACGCAGCCCGTCATCATGACAGCAGCCTGGGGAGAGGCCGAGAGCCGGGACCACCCAGCAGCCCGTCATCCTGACAGCAGCCTGGGGAGAGGCCGAGAGCCGGACCACCCAGCAGCCCGTCATCCTGACAGCAGCCTGGTGAGAGTCCGAGAGCCGGACCACCCAGCAGCCCGTCATCCTGACAGCAGCCTGGGGAGAGGCCGAGAGCCGGACCACCCAGCAGCCCGTCATCCTGAC
This sequence comes from Antrozous pallidus, assembly GCA_027563665.1. NCBI lineage: Eukaryota > Metazoa > Chordata > Mammalia > Chiroptera > Vespertilionidae > Antrozous > Antrozous pallidus. The sequence goes on along the minus strand of CM050525.1, from coordinate 3,969,234 downwards.
AGCAGCCTGGTGAGAGGCCGAGAGCCGGAACCACCCAGCAGCCCGTCATCCTGACAGCAGCCTGGTGAGAGGCCGAGAGCCGGAACCACCCAGCAGCCCGTCACCCTGACAGCAGCCTGGTGAGAGTCCGAGAGCCGGACCACCCAGCAGCCCGTCACCCTGACAGCAGCCTGGTGAGAGTCCGAGAGCCGGAACCACCCAGCAGATTCAATCTGCTCCCAAATTCCGACCAAAGAAACCGAGATACTTGTGTGAAGCTGTTCAAATCGGGGCACTTTGGACCTGGCTGTTGTGAGTCAGTGGTTAGAGCACTGGCTGCATTCCAACAAAGGGTCACAGGTTCAATCCCGGGCCCTGGTTGCGGCACATGTGAGAGATATCCAGTCGATGTGTCTCTATCACATCGAAGTGACTCTCTCTCTCTCTCTCTCTTTCTCTCTCTCTCTCTCTCCTCCCCGTCTCTTTCTAGCTCCCTCCCTCCCTCCCAGTCCCTCCCCCCTACTCTCTTTGGAATATCAATGAAAAAATATAATGATGTGAGCATTAAAAAAATGTTGGGGTACAATGTGGTTACACAGAAATAGGTGATTAATGCAATGACTTACTGGGCTCCGAAGCTCCCTCTTTTTCTCAGGAAGTGCATAGACCGTGGCCTCTTCTAGGGGTGAGAAAACAGCGGTCAATTTTTGGGGTGAACCTTTGAAGGCAAATTTGCCTGAAACCTCACGGGTTTAGGTCTCAACCTCTAGCTACAACATCCAGTCATCTTGCCTTCTCCCCATTGCTTCCTCAATGGGCTCCATGCCAGTCCCCTTTCCCCAAGCAGTTACCCCTCTTTGTCGCTTACCTGGTATGCTCGCTGTGATGTCAGCAGTCGGGCTGAGCCTGAGGAGAAAGAACAAGTGAGCACGGGATTGGAGCAGAGGACTAGACGAAGAGACCTGGGAGGGGGTCCATGGGTCATTCTCGGGGGTCCTCACCTCTCCTGGGGCCTCTGCTCATCGCCTTTGCTGTGGGGGGACTCTGAGGACAATCAGGGTGTGAATTAGGAGGGAGGCCATCTCCCCAGCACCCCACACAGCCTTCCCAGGGCACCCCACCCTGACCCTGAGACCTACTGTGTTTTCTCTGACGCCGACGGAGGACAAAGAGGAGGACCAGCAGGAGGAGACAAAGGAGAAAGGCCACCAAGGTCCCAACAAGGATGTAGACGTATTTGCTCGGCAGGCCTGGGAGAGCAGGGAAGATCAAACCACAGTATCCACAGGATGCATGTATGGAGCACCAACTGCATACCATGCATGTGTGGGGGCCTGTCATGTTCACACTCATGTATCTCATCTCCCACATGCCTGGTAGTCCTCTGGCATGGGACCTTCCAGAAGCCAATGCCAGCATGTCATACTTTTAAGAGTTTCATCAAAAGATTGATGAAATGGGGACTCAACAAGGGCTGAGTCACACATGTTATCACCTGTTGGCAATGACTAAAGGTATTTCCCCCAAACCGGAATAGGGTGATGGTTTGCTGCCAGACAGCTCAGGGCTTCTCAATCTACATGTTATTGCCTCCTGCTGGCCAAGCACCTAAACAGCCATAGGCTATTCCCCATTCTGACAATGTCTCCATCTTGCCTTCAGACAGTTTATGTTAATAAAAAGCAAGGGGTCTTGAGACACAGAGAACCTGGTTTCTTCAGCCAAGCTCCTCTGACCCCCAACGCCTGTCAACATTTTCTTTCTTCTCTGGACTCCTCCTTAATCCACACAGCCTTTCTCCAGAATGCTGAACCCTCCTTAATGCTGGAACAAGAACCCTGTCAGGAACCCATCATCCCCATTTTTCTAAACCAGGTCCTGAGTGTGGACGCCCTCTGTCCCCAGGATGTCAACAGAGCTGAGGTGTGACAACACCCAAGCCCATTCTTTCCCTTCCCCAGCAGGCACGCTCTGGGTCCAGGTCCTCTGTCCCCATCACTCACCTTGAATGGTACTGTCCGGTGACTGGTACCGTGTGTCTCCTAGGAGTGAAGAACCAGGAGGACATGCGTCTAAGGACCGAGCTGGACAGAGGAGGCTCTGAGCCTCCAGGTTCCCCCTGGGGGGGGGTGGTCTCTGCTTTGGACCCTCACCTGCTTCCTCCAGGACTGTTCTGCCTGTGGGACTTTCTGTGGGGGTGCAAATGCCCTACATCTGTGCTGTCCAAATTAGTACCCACTCATCACTGTATCCACTGGCATTTAAGTGAAATAAATTTAAGAGCCAGATTCTCAGCCCAGCTGATGTGTCTCAGTGGCTGTTGACCTATGAACCCAGAGGACACAGGTTCAATTTCCTGGTAGAGCACATCCCAGGGTTGTGTGCTCAATTGCCAGTGTGGGGCGTGCAGGAGACAGCCGATCAATGATGCTCTCTCCTCATGGATGTTTCTCTCTCTCCCTCTTTCTTCCTCCCTCAACTCAATAAAGACATAAGACTCTCAGCTGCACTAGCAACATTCCCAGGGCTCAGTGGCCACACCTGGCGAATGCTGAGCTCACTGGATGCAGGTAGACCACACCCACTAAGAACAGGAAGTGCTGACCTCCTCCTGGGTCCCCACCCCCAGAGAAGGAATCCCCATCCCTGATTTCTTCTTTCTTTCTCACACCAGCCTCTGCTGGGGGTGGACGGCCCTTCTGGGAGTGAGGAAGCCAAGTGCTGAGGGTCTTCCTGCAGTTTGTAGCCCTGGAGTTAGCTGGGGAGTTGAAGGAGCACCAGCCCTGGTCTGGGCTTGGCGCATGCGCTGTGTGCCCATCCCGCCTTTACCAGGTACCTGCTCTGCTCATGCACACAGCACCTCGTATTTCACAGGCGATCAGATTGAGGTCCAGGGCTCAACCACCCACAGGATGTGAGCCCCCCTGTTTCCTCTTCTGGTGCCGGGCCCCCCTCATCCTCACTTCCCATAAGAAAGCAGGAGACTTCCCCTTCCTGGTCCTCCTTCCCGGACACCTGTGACAGCCCAGGACCCAGGGCCCACTCCTGTTCCACACACCTCTGCCTGTCATTTGCTTGAAAACATTCAGCAAAATTTACACTTAGATGTATGTGTCATATGTGTATCATGTATGTACTATGTGTAACATGACCTATTTATATATTTGTAACAAAATTATATAATTATAATCTAAATATAGTGGGTATAAATATATATTTAAAATTATGTGATTTCACTTGCGCATGTATAATTTGAACTACATAAATATTTTAAAATAAAATTTAAAAGAACTTATACTGTGTAAGATATATATCAATTATACATGTTATTATATAATATATGTTGCATATTTATGTTCACATGTGCATATATTGATTTGAGTAACCCATGATATAATTTATCATAATGTACTATATATTATTTGTAATGTGCTTATTGTATCAACATATTACTGATATATTTAATATATAATCAACTACATACACTAACATACATTATCGATCTTAAACTTTACCTTGTAAATTGTTTATTTACTTGTGGCCTGGTACACAAAATTCGTGCATGGGGGAGGGGTGTCCCTCAGCTCCACCTGCACCCTTTCCAATCTGAGACCCCTTAGGGGATGTCTGGCTGCCAGTTTATGGCCAATCCCAAAGATATCTGGCTTAAATGGGCAGTCAAACATCCCTCTCAAAATCTGAGACTGACGGCTTTTAAGGATCACCTGCCTGCCTAATTGCCCCTAACCACTTCTGCCTGCCAGCCTGATCCCCACTAACCACATCCTTGCTGGCCTGAATGATGCCTAACTGCTCCCCTGCTGGCCCGATCACCCCCAACTTCCGTCCCCTGCCACCCCAATTGCCTCCAACTTCACCCCCCACCTGCCTTATTGCCACCAACTGCTCCACCCCACAAGCCTGGTGCCCCACACAGCCTGCTGTTGGATTATTACTGTTACTGTGAGGGCATCCCAGACAATTTTCATACTCCTCTATTATTAGAATAGATATTTGCACATATAGGCATACTAGAGGCCCAATGCAGCAATTTGTGCACTCAGGGTGGGGAATGGTCCCCTCAGCCTGCCTGCCCTCTCTCCTAGTCTGGGAGCCCTCAAGGGATGTCCAACTGCATGGAGGCAGGAGAGGTTCCTGGCACCTCTATTGTGCTTGCCAGGCATGAGCCCGACCTCTGACTGAATGGCGCTCCCCTGTGGGAGCACACTGAACAACAGGAGACAGCCCCTGGTGGGGAGTGCCCATCATAGCAACTGGTCATTCCGCTGTTTGGTCAAATTGCATGTTAGCCTTTCATTATATGTATTTTTGTTGTTCATTCTAATTAATTCTCCCCATTAGAATTTTGAGAATAGAGCATGAGTCATAGCATGGAGCCCCCTGAAACCCTTCCAAGCTGAGGTCTCTACTCACCAGCTGAGGAGTGGGTCTTTGTGTGTGTGATGGGAGTGGAGCTGGGGATGAAGCTTCGGGTGGAGCTGAGGGTAGAGCTGAGAACTCCGGGGGCTCCTATGAACAGGGCAGAGGAAGTTCTTGTGCTCTGTGGGGGCTGCCTGGGTTCCTCCAAGTCAGCCTGGCCCACCTCCACCCTGAGTGTCCACCCACAGGTCCCATCTATCTCTCACTCAGTCCCTGACAGCACCCTGATCTATGGGCAGGGGGGCAGGAGAGGAGGGGAGCCAGCTGCTCTTGGCCTCACAGAACCATGCGGGAGCAGCTCCCCTGAGAACAGGACATGAGGGGGGTGTCCCTGATGGACCCTGAGTCCAGGAGGTCTCTGGGGCTGAACACATACAGGAAGGACAGCTTAATTTCCCAAATCCCTCAGAGGACTGTCCCATCCTGGCCATGCCCCCCAGACAATACCACTCATCGATGGAAGGATGGACCCCAGAGGATACCTTGCCTGGGCCTCACAGAGCCTGGCCAGGGAAAAGGGCAGACCACCCCCATTCTGAGGGGAAGGACTAGGGGCTCCTTGAAGGATTTTTTCCCCACCTAATGGATGGAAGCTTAGGCCCCATGCAGCCCAACAGGACAGCTCTGTGTCCCCTCTGAGGTGGGGCTCAGGGTCCAGACCACCGAGGTGTCCAGAGGGAACCAGACTCCAGGGCCCTGAGCCAGGGGTGAAGGCCTGGGGGGTCCTTTGTGCAAAGGGAGGGGAACCCCAGGGCTAGGGGTGAGCAGGCGGGCAGGGAGCCCAATGACAGAGATGCAGCACAGACAGGGTGCAGAACTCTGGGACCCACCTGAGGTCAGAGTGAAGACATCCTCCTTTATCACCTGCAGCTGCAGGGTCTCACTGGGAACAGACCATTGATTCTGGTTGTGTGCGCTGGGTCCTTTAAGATAGCGGCAGAAATAATTCCCAGCATCGTCTTCAGTGATATTATTGAAGTGGAATCTGGCCTCTGTCCCCTTCGAACCACGTTGAGGTGCACTTGGCTCATCCTTGTAACCATTTTGTTTATTCTCCAAGCGAAATGACTCAGCCCCAACTGGCCCCTGGCACACGAAGGTCACAGGCCTTCCCCGGGGGATCACAGGGCCTGGCTCAACCCTGAGGGAAGGTTTGGGCAGGACACCTGGGAGGAAGCACAGCAGGATCTCAGGCTCCACCATGAGGAAATCACAGCTCACACCTCCCGTGTTTTAAATGAGCACCTCGATGGTTCTTAACAAACCTGCGGAGCTGTACAGCCCTCACCACAGCCCAATACTACACCATTTGCACCAGCCCTTCCCCAAGAGACCACCCTTTTCCCTTCCAGGGACTCAATTCTCAACATTCCAGTGACTTCCCAGGTGACACTAGGACCGGAGTCCTGGTCACATCCTGGGCTTTTCTCAGGGGAACACGGGAACTGTCAGAGCAGCCTGGAGCCCGGGCATGTGTCCGTGCCCACAGCCACTCCCCAGAGGGACAGAGAGGGCTGGGGGGAGACAGAGGGTGAGGGTGAACAGGTTACTCGAAGATAGAGGGGGCAGGAGTCTGAGAGAGTGTTTCTGAGTGTCCCCAGCTTGGCTCAGCCAAATGGAGCATCTGCAATGGCTTCTAAGGATGGAGTCTGATCCCACAATGTCACAGGGTCTGTTTCTTGGTGATTCCAGGGCACTCAAATACAAAGCCCTCCCCCCAAGCCACCCAAATTAGCCCACTTCACTCCTCCTGCTGGGCCGGGTCTGCAGGCAGTTGGGGAGATTGTGGGGACCAATGGGGGATGCAGGGATCCATTGAAAGACTAGTGAGTTTGGGGGTGCAGCTTTAGCCCAAACATACTCCCAGGACCCCAGTGGGTAAAGACCCTGAATCCTCAGCATGTCCTCTGAGCAGGACTCATTCAGGTTCCCTCTGCAGTTCCCACCTTCCTCTCAGCCCATGTCCACTTCCTTGTGATGGAGGCTCCTGGAACCCCAAGTGTCTAAACTGGGCTGGGCAGGGGAAGAGAGGGATCTAGCCCTGAAACAGGAAGAAGGCCTCCAAGTTACCCAATCCTTGAGAGAGACGAGCTGGCCGAGCCCCAGCACTCATTCCCTCCGTGGCTCCTTCCCTCCTTCCTTCAGCCACAGCTTAACTCCCATCTCTCCCTTCACAGATGCCTCCTTGTGCCATTAGCCCCACAAACAGGAGAAACATAGGAGGACCCCTCCCTACTTGGACAGAAGAGAAGAGGGAGCACAGGGCTGAGGGGGGAGTGTGCAACCCACAGCCACCCGCTGTGACACTCGCCCAGAGCTGAGTGTGGGAGGCCCAGGGCGAAGGGGGCAGCGCTGACCTCTCAGAGGCAGTGGGAGAAGGCCCTGAACGGAGACCGGAGGGTAGGGGGGAATGAGCCAAGCTGAGCACAGGAGCCCTCAGCCTGGGCGGAGACTGTGGTCGAGGTGGAACAGGGTGTTTGTGGAAGTGAAAGAGAAGCTGTGTTTCCTAAGGTGACTTAGCCAGAGGGCATGAGAACAGACAGACCCACACAAAGAGAGAGGCTCAGGCTCATTCCAGCTGAAGACACCCCAGGAGAGGACTCTAAGGAAAAGCAATCTTTTGCTGAACATGAAACTTGTGTGAAAAAAAAACCCATTTAAAAAGACAGACTCACCCTTCTGTGTGTGTATCATCTGGCACAGGCAGAGCACTGCAAGGGAAAGTCTGGTGAGGACAATGCCCAGCACCCGGGTCCTCCCCGACTGCAATCAGGGGGCCTTCCTGGAAGCAGCAGGCCAACCCAGAGAATTTCCCAGGCTCCCTCCTCAGCACCCCCCCATCAGCACAATCCTGCTTCCTCCTCTGAGTTTTCAGAAAATCCCACTCCCCCTCTTCAGAACCTGTCCCCATGCCCAGGCCTCTGCCTCTAGGACTGACCCTCCCAGGGTCACACTTAGGTCAGGGCCAGAGCTCAGGGGCCAGACCCCCATGAGGGACCATGAGTCTCCTGGGCTGGAGTCAGACTGAGCAGGGATGGAGACGCTTCCCCCAGTCGCCACCCTCTGGGACCCTGGAATGGGGTCCCTCCATCTAGGACTCACCGAGGCCCAGGAGGGTCGAGGGCCAGGGGCTCATGGCCAGCCCGCAGCCTGCGCAGCCCCGGAGTCAGGAGTAGATGGGCAGAGCCTGCAGCTGGCACAGGGCACAGGATGTGTGGGTCAGGCGGTCCCGTTGTTGCTACACCAACGTCTCTCCCCAAAGGGGAAGAGCTTGCTCCAGGCCGTTCTACTGCTTCCCGCTTGAGACAGGGGTGGGTTGTGGCTTCCTCAACCATTTCTCCTCCTCTCGTCTCCTCCCTCCTTCCCCCGCCCCCGTCGTCCAGCGTGGATGTGGCTGAGCTCACCTGCAGATGAGCCCTGAGTGTGGCCCTCCCTCTGATCTGTGGGAAGAGGCTGAGTGTGGGTTTGTGCAGCCAGCTGACTTCATTTGGGTTCCAGCCCCACTAACGGACCAACCCCTCTGTGCTTGTGCAAAGCATTACTCCACTGCACACAGCCATGACCTCGTATTAAAAACTAGAGGCCCGGTGCACGAAAATCACGCATGGGGGTGGGCGGGGGGGGGGGGAGTCCCTCGGCCCAGCCTGCACCCTCTCCAATCTGGGAGCCCTCAAGGGATTACCGACTGCCCGTTTCAGCCTGATCCCTGTGGAATCAGGCCTAAAGGGGCCGTCGGACATCCCTCCCACAATCCAGGACTGCTGACTCCTGACTGCTCGCCTGCCTGCCTGCCTGATTACCCCTAACCTCTTCTGCCTGCCAGCCTGATCACTCCCTAACCACTCCCCTGCCAGCCTGACTGATGCCTAACTGCTCCCCTGCCAGCCTGTTTGCCCCTAACTGCCCTCCCTGCAGGCCTGATCGCCCCCCAACTGCTCTTCCCTGCAGGCCTGGTCCCTCCCAACTGCCCTCCGCTGCTGGCCAGCTTGGGTGATCATTTTATGTCCACATGGGGGCAGCCATCTTATGTGCTGGAGTGATGGTCAACCTACATATTACTCTTTTATTAGACAGGATGGGAAGCCTGCCCTCTCCCTCCACGTAGGTGAAGATAGGCCACATTCCCCACCCAGTCAGCAGGGCTCAGTGGATGAGCATCAACCTGTGAACCAGGAGGTATCGGTTCCAGGGCAGATGCCCCGGTTGTGGGCTCGATCCCCAGTGTGGGGCATGAGGAGGCAGCCGATCCATGATTCTCTCTCATCATAGAAGTTCCTATCGCTCTCCCCCTATCCCTTCCTCTCCGAAATCAATAACAAATATATTTTAAAAAGAAATAAAGATATGTTAAATTCCTGGCAAGGTACCGAGCGCATTCAAAATAGACCGTGCCCTGCCCTAGCCGGTTTAGCTCAGTGGATAGAGCGTCAGCCTGCGAACGGAAAGGTCCCAGGTTCGATTCCAGTCAAGGGCACGTGCCCGGGTTGTGGGCTCAGTCCCTAGTGAGGGACTTGCAGGAGGCAGCTGATCCATGATTCTCTCTCATTATGCATGTTTCTCTTTCTCTCTCTCTCTCATCCTTCCTCTCTGAAATCAATAAAAATATATTTTAAATATATATATATATAGTACCCTGGCCTCTCTTGGTCAATAGTTAGGGCATCCAACCAGGAACCCAAGTTCAATTCCCCATCAAGAGCACCATGCCTAAGTAGCGGGTTCCATCCCCAGCCTGGGGCGGGATGCACGTGGGAGGCAACCCATCCATGTGTCCCTTTTGCATCGATGTTTCTCTCTCTCTCTCTTTCTCTCTCTCTCTCTTTCTCTCTCTCCTCCCCCACTTTCACTCTCTCTAACAACATCCATGGGAAAAATATCCTCAGGTGAGGATTAACAACACAAAAAAATTTTACAAAGAAAAAACACATATCCTACTGCCTTAGCTGGTTTGGCTCAGTGGCTAGAGCGTCAGCCTACGGCCTGAAGGGCCCAAGGTTCGATTCTGGCCAAGGGCACATGCCTGGATTTGGGGCTCGATCCCCTGCCCCCACCACTGAGTGCAGGAGGCAGCCAATCAATGATTCTCATCATTGATGTTGCTATTTCTTATTCTTCCTCTCTGAAATTAAAAAACAAAACAAAACAAAACAAAACAAAACACATATGCTGCTAACAAGAGTTCTCTTCCCATCTTTTCCCAACCCCTCTCCCCAGGAAAGGGTGACCTGTGGGCAAATATAAAATCCTAAATGGATGGAAGAGTCAGGAGAGACACTGTGGGAGCTGGGCTTGGGGGTGGGGCCACCTGGAGCCCCGCCTCCCCCGCTGAGCGCTGGGAGAAAGGGCGGGGCTTGGGGTAAGGGGCGGGGTTCCTGCCCTGCCCTGGCAATTCTATTGCAATCAAAGCGCATCAAATTAACGCTGGGCACTTTAAGCTTACACAATGCTCTATGCATTTGCTTCTCAGTTTTAGGAAGAGAGACATGCTTGCGTCAGAAGGCTTGGCATTATTGAAACACCCTGGCGTGGGCCCCAGGCTGAGTGGGCCTCCTCTGGGGATTACGATGGGGTCATGGCGCCCCCTCCCCCCATGGACCCAGAGCCGACCTGCAAGCTGCAGCCCTGGGTTTGGCCCTCGCGCACAGAGGGAAGGTAGGGTAGCAGTCAACTCAGGTAGAAACTGCTGTTTGAGTTCTGTACTTGTTTGCTAAAACAATAGAAAGTGACTTTGATTTTCTGAACTTATGTGTGCTATCCCAACACTCCACCCTGGGTGGCAGTTTGAACACCCCATTGATTGTGGTCTCGCTGGTCATCGGAGCCCATTCCTCTGGGAACCAGGACAGCGCAATGACCCTAAACTGCCTCCGTAGCTACAGAGAGCGCATTCCTGTTGACTCAGTGACCCCAGAATCTGGACAGCACAATTCTTCTAAATTGCCCCAGTGGTCCCAGAGAATGTGTTTCTGTGGATTCAATGATTCGTAGATACTTTAGATAACTGACTTGCTCAATTTTTGCTTCTGTAAAAAAAAAAAAAAAAAAATGCTTTTCAAGTAACAGATTCCTCATTCCAGACCCAAAGATGTAATTGTGATATGCTGCCCACATAAGCCAGATGTGGGGAGCTGTTCGGGGCTGCGAGGTTTGGAGCGCTGAATGCCTCCCTCCTATGCCGCCGGCTTTTCATAAATGACTCCATAATTCGACGTCTTGAGGCGTCCTTTGTAAGATGGGGGTACGCTACAACAAGAGCAGCTCCTCAGAGCTCAAAGAGCCCTGCTTCCTTTTTGTAAAACATACTTTTATTGATGTCAGAGAGGAAGTGAGAAAGAGAGAGAGAGGGAGGGAATCATGGCTCGGCGGCCTCCTGCACGGCCCACACTGGGGAGGGAGCCTGCAACTGGGCATGTGCCCTGACCTGGAATCCAACTGTGACCTCTTGGTTCCTGGAGCAAAGACCCCAGTTTCTGAGCATTCTCCAATGGGAGTGTCTGCAGCGGGCTCTCCAGGACAGGGTCTGATCCCACAAAGCCCCAGGAGTCTCTGTGTCTTGGCGATTCCAGGAGACACTCATGCAAAGCCTCACCCTCACCACCCTCAAGTCATCCTGATGAGCCCTCTCCACGCACATCACCCTCCCGCCGGGAGAACCTGTGTGCTCAGCCCAGAAGCAACCTCGAGGTGTCGGTAGCAGGGATAGGGAGGTGGACTTACCCACTTGCATCCGAATCCCCCAGCCTCGATGGAACCAGGAAGGAGGACTTCACTACTGCACACCCACCTTGGTCTGAGGCCCAGGCTCCAGAGGGCTTGGCAGCCTGGCCTGCACTTGGCGGTTCGCAGGCTCGGCTTCCCACGGGCTCCCACCTGTAGCCCTGAGCGCTACAAGCCACGTGCTCAGGTGATCGGGACAGGGTTTTCCACCAGCACCCCCTCCTTCCTTCGCTTCCCTGACTCCCGGAGGAGACACGCAGGCCATGGGCGGGCGTGGGGGGTGCAAAACGCTTGGGCTGCTCCAAACTAACACAGGAGGCAGCACCCCGGACAAGTGCACAGGATGTGGTGCGCCTGCAGCTTAAACAGAAATCGCACCCAGGAAGCGGATTCTCACCCACCTTGGGCGAGTCCCTGAGTCTCCTCCTGAACAGGAACCCGGGCCGTGCGAGGCACCTGCTCTCCTAACCGGGGCCTCACAGAGGGCAGCTCTGCCCAAGCCCATCTGTCTCTGTGTCTTGGCGATTCCAGAAGAGGCGCATGCAAAGCCTCATCCCCAGCCCCCCAAGTCATCCGGATGAACCCCCTCCTCTCACGTCACCCTCCTGCTTGGAGAACCTGTGCACCCAGGCTGGAAAGCAACCTTGAGGGGGGGGTGTTTGGCAGGGGCAGGGGGTGGTTGGACTCACCCACTTGCATCTGGATACCTCTGCCTCTATGGAACCAGGAAGGAAGACCTCACCACCGCGCACCCACCTTCGTCTGAGCTCAGGCTCCAGAGGGCTTGGCAGCCAGGCCCAGCGCTGCCTGCACTTGGCCTGCACTTGGCAGTGCGAAGGCTCAGCTTACTTCCCACCGGCTCCCATCTGCCCGCCTGGGCACTGCAAGCCACGTGCTCAGGTGCTCAGGGCAGGTTTTTCCACCAGCACCCCCTCCTTCCTTCGCTTCCCTGACTCCCGGAGGAGACACGCTGGCCAAGGGTGGGCGTGGGGGATGCAAAACACTTGGGCTGCTCCAAACCAAGGCAGGAGGCAGCGCAGCCGACAAGTGCGCAGGATATGGTGCGCCTTCCGCTTAACAGAAATCGCACCCCAGGAAGCGGATTCCCCACACCTTGGGCGAGTCCCTGGGCCTCCCCTGGTCGGGCCCTTCCTGAACAGAAGCCCCAGGCGTGGTGCCAGGTACCTTCTCTTCTAACCCGGGCCTCACAGGGGGACAGCTCGGTCCCAGCCCATCTCCCACCTGCACACAGTGTGGTTTTATCAAGTGCTAGACTCATATCAACACTTCATTTTTTAAAATATATATATATATTTGTTGTATTGATTTTAGAGAGAGAAAGGGAGAGGGAGCGAGAGATAGAAACATCAATGATAAGAAAGAATCATGGATCTGCTGCCTCTGGCACGCCCCCCTACCCCACCCACTTGGGATGGTGCCTGCAACCTGGGCATGTGCTCTTGACCGGGAATCCAACGGTGACCCCCTGGGTCATGGAGTCAATGCTCAACTACTGAGCAAAGACCCCTGTTTCTGGATGTTCCCCAATGGGAGTGTCTGCAGCGGGCTCTCCAGGACAGGGTCTGATCCCACAAAGCCCCAGGAGTCTCTGTGTCTTGGCGATTCCAGGAGACCCTCACTCCCATCCCCCCAAGTCATCCGGATGAGCCCCCGCCTCCCATGTTACTCTCCTGCTGGGAGAACCTGTGCGCCCAGGCTGGAAACCAACCTTGGGGTGTGTGTTTGGAGGGGAGGGGGTGGACTCACCCAGTTGTGTCCAGATCCCCTTGCCTCTATGAAACCAGGAAGGAGGAGTTCACTACCGCGCACCCACCTTGGTCTGAGGCCCAGGCTCCAAGGGCTTGGCAGCCCCGCCTGCACTTGGCGGTTCGCAGGCTCGGCTTCCCACGGGCTCCCACCTGTAGCCCTGAGCGCTACAAGCCACGTGCTCAGGTGATCGGGACAGGGTTTTCCACCAGCACCCCCTCCTTCCTTCGCTTCCCTGACTCCCGGAGGAGACACGCAGGCCATGGGCGGGCGTGGGGGGTGCAAAACACTTGGGCTGCTCCAAACTAACACAGGAGGCAGCACCCCGGACAAGTGCACAGGATGTGGTGCGCCTGCAGCTTAAACAGAAATCGCACCCAGGAAGCGGATTCTCACCCACCTTGGGCGAGTCCCTGAGTCTCCTCCTGAACAGGAACCCGGGCCATGCGAGGCACCTGCTCTCCTAACCGGGGCCTCACAGAGGGCAGCTCTGCCCAAGCCCATCTGTCTCTGTGTCTTGGCAATTCCAGGAGAGGCGCATGCAAAGCCTCACCCCCAGCCCCCCAAGTCATCCGGATGAGCCCCCTCCTCTCACGTCACCCTCCTGCTTGGAGAACCTGTGCACCCAGGCTGGAAAGCAACCTTGAGGGGGGGGTGTTTGGCAGGGGCAGGGGGTGGTTGGACTCACCCACTTGCATCTGGATACCTCTGCCTCTATGGAACCAGGAAGGAAGACCTCACCACCGCGCCCACCTTCGTCTGAGCTCAGGCTCCAGAGGGCTTGGCAGCCAGGCCCAGCGCTGCCTGCACTTGGCCTGCACTTGGCAGTGCGAAGGCTCAGCTTACTTCCCACCGGCTCCCATCTGCTTGCCTGGGCACTGCAAGCCACGTGCTCAGGTGCTCAGGGCAGGTTTTTCCACCAACACCCCCTCCTTCCTTCGCTTCCCTGACTCCCGGAGGAGACACGCAGGCCAAGGGTGGGCGTGGGGGATGCAAAACGCTTGGGCTGCTCCAAACCAAGGCAGGAGACAGCGCAGCCGACAAGTGCACAGGATATGGCGCGCCTTCCGCTTAACAGAAATCACACCCCAGGAAGCGGATTCCCCACACCTTGGGCGAGTCCCTGGGCCTCCCCTGGTCGGGCCGCTTCCTGAACAGGACCCCGGGGCGTGGTGCCAGTCTCCTCCTCTTCTAACCCGGGCCTCACAGGGGGGCAGCTCGGTCCCAGCCCACCTCCCACCTGTACACAGCGTGGTTTTATCAAGTGCTAGACTCATATCAACACTTCATTTTAAAAATATATGTATATATATATTTGTTGTATTGATTTTAGAGAGAGAAAGGGAGAGGGAGCGAGAGATAGAAACATCAATGATAAGAAAGAATCATGGATCTGCTGCCTCTGGCACGCCCCCCTACCCCACCCACTTGGGATGGTGCCTGCAACCTGGGCATGTGCTCTTGCCCGGGAATCCAACGGTGACCCCCTGGGTCATGGAGTCAATGCTCAACTACTGAGCAAAGACCCCTGTTTCTGAATGTTCCCAAATGGGAGTGTCTGCCACGGGCTCTCCAGGACAGGGTCTGATCCCACAAAGCCCCAGGAGTCTCTGTGTCTTGGCGATTCCAGGAGACCCACATGCAAAGCCTCACTCCCATCCCCCCAAGTCATCCGGATGAGCCCCCGCCTCCCATGTCACTCTCCTGCTGGGAGAACCTGTGCGCCCAGGCTGGAAACCAAACTTGGGGTGTGTGTTTGGAGGGGAGGGGGTGGACTCACCCAGTTGTGTCCAGATCCCCTTGCCTCTATGGAACCAGGAAGGAAGACCTCACCACCGCACCCACCTTAGTCTGAGCTCAGACTCCAGAGGGCTTGGCAGCCAGGCCCAGCGCTGCCTGCACTTGGCCTGCACTTGGCAGTGCGCAAGCTCAGCTTCCTTCCCACCGGCTCCCACCTGCAGCCCTGGGCGCTGCAAGGCCACTTGCTCAGGTGCTCAGGGCAGGTCTTTCCACCAACACCCCCTCCTTCCTTCCTTGTCTCCCTGACTCCCGGAGGAGACACGCAGGCCAAGGGTGGGCGTGGGGGAAGCAAATCGCTTGGGCTGCTCCAAACCAAGGCAGGAGGCAGCGCAGCCTCAGACAAGTGCGCAGGATGTGGTGTGCCTGCGGCTTAAACAGAAATCGCACCCCAGGAAGCGGATTCCCCACACCTTGGGCGAGTCCCTGGGCCTCCCCTGGTCGGGCCACTTCCTGAACAGGAGCCCGGGGCGTGGTGCCAGGCTCCTCCTCTTCTAACCCGGGCCTCACAGGGGGGCAGCTCGGTCCCAGCCCATCTCCCACCTGCACACAGAGTGGTTTTATCAAGTGCTAGACTCATATCAACACTTCATTTTTAAATATATATATATATATATATATATATATATATATATATATATATATATATATATTTGTTGTATTGATTTTAGAGAGAGAAAGGGAGAGGGAGCGAGAGATAGGAACATCCAGGATGAGAGAGAATCACACATCGGCTGCCTTTTGCATGCCCGACACTGGGGATGGAGCCTGCAACCAGGGTATGTGCCCTGACTGGGAATTGAACTGTTACCTCCTGGTTCCTAGGTCCATGCTCAACCACTGAGCCACACTTGCTGGACAACACTTGATTTTATATTATTATTATTATTATTATTATTATTATTATTATTATTATTATTGCCCGGCCGGTGTTGCAAGCTTGATTGGCATGCAGGAGGCAGCCAATCAGTGATTCTTTCTCATCGCTGATGCTTTTATCTATGCCTCTCTTTCTCTCTCTCTTCCTTCCTCTGAAATCAATTTTAAAATATATTTTTAAAGGCTTAATTTTTTAAACGCTACTCCTTTCCTTAACTAGTAGGTCTTATTACCACATACACTATTTTTTTAATATATATTTTATTGATTTTTTATAGAGAGGAAGGGAGAGGGATAGAAAGTCAGAAACATCGATGAGAGAGAAACATCTATCAGCTGCCTCTTGCACACCTCCTACTGGGGATGTGCCTGCAGCCAAGGTACATGCCCTTGGCCAGAATCGAACCTGGGACCTTTCAGTCTGCAGTTCGACGCTCTATCCACTGAGCCA
This sequence comes from Antrozous pallidus, assembly GCA_027563665.1. Classification (NCBI taxonomy): domain Eukaryota; kingdom Metazoa; phylum Chordata; class Mammalia; order Chiroptera; family Vespertilionidae; genus Antrozous; species Antrozous pallidus. Next base: position 3,953,204 of record CM050525.1, on the reverse strand, counting down.
CACCGGTTTCAGCTACACTGTTTCTTTACCGATGACACATGAAGCATGTTATTCTTGCAGAATAAAATAAAGCTTACAGCTCACAAACTCCATTGGTTACCAGGCAATGGGCCCATTACTGCCCGTCCCCACGAAACCAACAAGCAGAGGTTGAGTCTTACGTGAACTTTGATTAATCAGGTAGCCGGCACGCTTCCCTGGCCGGTGTGGCTCGGTGGATAGAGCGTCAGCTTGCAGATGAAAGGGCCCCGGGTTCGATTCTGGTCAAGGGCGCGTACCTTGGTTGCAGGTTCCCTGCGCACCTCCCCGCAACCTCTCCCCCCGCCCTAGCTGGGACTCATGCAGGCAGGAGGCAACCAATCAATGTGTTCCTCTCACGTCAATATTTCTCTCTGTCTTTCCTTCTCTCTTCCACTCTCTCTAATAATCAGTGGGAAAATGTGCTCGGGTGAGGATGAACACAAGAAAAAAAAACAGGGACCTCTTGGTTCATGGATTGATGCTCAACTACTGAGACACACTGGCCAAGCTGAATATCTTAATACATATTTCTTAATAAGCCTATATGTGCATTTCTGCTTGTATACACTGAGTGACCAGGTTATTATGATCTCTGAAAGCATAATGATCTGGCCACTTGGTATGTATATTTGTGTAAGTGTGTGTGTGTGTGTGTGTGTGTGTGTGCACGTGTGTGTGTGAGCGGGGGAGAAACATCCGTGTGAGGCCTGGTGCATGAATTTGTGCACTGATGGGGTCCAGCCAGCCTGGCCAGGGGGAGGGGACATGGGCAGTTGGCAGGCCTGCCTGCTGGTTGAACTCCTGGTTGAGGGAACAATTTGCCTATTAGTCTTTTTTTTACATAGGATATACACTGAGTGGCCAGATTATGATGATCTCTGAATGCCTAATAATCTGGCCACTCAGTATGTATATTTGTGTGTGTGTGTGTGTGTGTGTGTGTGTGTGTGTGTGTATGAGGCCTGGTGCATGAATTCGTGCACGGGTGGGGTCCAGCCAGCCTGGCCAGGGGGAGGGGACATGGGCAGTTGGCAGGCCTGCCTGCTGGTTGAACTCCTGGTTGAGGGAACAATTTGCCTATTAGTCTTTTTTTACATAGGATATACACTGAGTGGCCAGATTATGATGATCTCTGAATGCATAATAATCTGGCCACTCAGTATGTATATTTGTGTGTGTGTGTGTGTGTGTGTGTGTGTGTGTGTGTGGCCTGGTGCATGAATTCATGCATGGGTGGGGTCCAGCCAGCCTGGCCAGGGGGTGGAGATATTGTGCGTCCATTCATTTTGTTCATTGGAGTCCACACATGAATGAGGTCCTGTGAAGCTTGTTTTCCTCTGACTGGCTTATTTCACTCAGCATGATGCTCTCCAGGTCTCTCGATGCTGTCTCACAGGATTAGAGATCCTTTTTCTTTTTTTTTTTTAACAGCTGCATAGAATTCCATGGTGTAAATGTACCACAGCTTTTTCATCCACCCATCTGCTGTTTCCAGATCTTAGCTATTCTGAATAATGCTGCTCTACCTTTTCATTGTTAACCAGAGGCCCCCTGCACGTGATATTCATGCAAGAATAGGCTTTCCTTCCCCTGGCTCCACTCCCAGCCGCCTGGGAGCTGGACAGTCCTCACTTCTGTCCGGAGCACCAATCCTGTAGCTCCCTCCACCACCCCCTTTCCCCCTCATAACAGGCATCCCATCTCTCCTGGCCACTCCGAGCCTGCATATGCAAATTAACCTCCATCTTTAGTGGGTTAATTTGCATACTCACTCTGATTGGCTGTGGGTGTAGCGGGGTGATGGTTAATTTGCATGTTTCTCTTTTATTAGGTAATATGCTAGAGGCCTGATGCAAGAAATTCATGCATTGGGAGGGGGGGTCCCCTCAGCCGGGCCTGCACCTTCTTGCAATCCAGGAGGGTGTGTGCAGGAGACAGAGGATCAATGAGTTTCTCTCATTGATGTTTCTATTTCTCCCTCCTTCTCCCTACCTCTCTGAAATCAATACAAATATATTTTGAATTTTTTTAAAGAATAGAACAAAATACACATCCATGTTGTACTCGTTAAAGAAAACAGAAACAGCGTGGGTAGACCAGGTCAGGAGCTCTGCCCTCCAGTGCAGCGATGAGAGGCCTGGGACCATAGAGGTTTAAGTAAATGAACTGGGAAGTGCACACAAAAAATGCCAGTGAAACACTCACTGGTTTAGCTCAGCGGATAGAGCATCAGCCTGGAAACTGAAAGTTCCCAGATCCGATTCCGGTCAAGGGCATGCACTTTGGTTGTGGGCACATCCCTAGTAGGGGGTGTGCAGGAGGCAGCTGATTGATGTTTCTAACTCTCTCTACTTCTCCCTTCCTCTCTGTAAGAAATCAGTAATATATAGAGAGAGAAAGATATATAGATATAGATATATAGATATAGATATAGATATAGATATAGATATTTAAATGCTGATGAAGTTTCAGTTCCCATGTTTGATGAAGGGTTTTTAGACTAAACTTCCCACTGGAAACACACACACACACACACACACTAGAACATCTGTTTCTAGACCTCGACAGCTGCCAAGGCAGACAGAACGTTTGGCTGTGAGGTAGAAAAGGAGAAGGAAGCAAGAGAAAGAGGAATTTATTGTTTGGGGGTGATTCTGAAACTGAATGCAGCAGGTGGCAGCCCCGAAAACTGAGTGGAACTTTGGGAGGTCCCATTAAGCAAAAGCGTCAAGTGGGAAGAAGCATCAGCCAGAAGGGTCCACCGTGCATGAAGCGCCCCAGAAACACCCCCAGGATTTGGGCTGGGCCCCGAAGGGGCCACCTACAGGAATGGGCATCAGCAAGACTTGAGAGGGGCAGGGACCCGGGGTTTTGTTCTCATTTTGAATTTATTTTTTAATCCTCGCCTGAGGATCTTTTTCCATTGAGGAAGGGAGAGGGATAGAGAGTTAGAAACAGCCATCAGCTGAGAAACATCGATCAGCTGCCTCCTGCACACCTCCTACTGGAATGGTATCAGAAAGCAAACATTAAATCGGAAAACATACATTTTGATATATTTTTATTGATTTCAGAGAGGATGGGGAGAGAGGAAGGGAGGGAGGGAGGGAGAGAGAAACATCAATGATGAGAGAGAATCATCCATCGGCTGCCTCCTGAATGCCCTCTAACTGGAGATGGAGCCCACAACCCAGGCATTGCCTTGACCGAGAATTGAACCGTGACTTCCTGGTTCATAGGTAAATGCTCAACCACTGAGCCACACCGGCCGCGGTAAAAAAAAAACATATGTTTTGAAGCCCCAAGAATTTCTGCCTAACTTGTGAATGACAGTAACAAACCACACAACACACAGCTGTTATGCACTATTTCAATGCGCACAGAGACAGTGACTCATATGGAAACTTGTTAGATGCGCTCATGGTCATACTGAGAAGGAAATGTTCATTTCCTACTCAATTTTTTTTTTTTTTTGGAAAAAAAAGAAGGAACTATGAAGTTTGGGGAATTGCTTGCTGAGCATGCAACTCTTGGAGCGAGAAGAGGAAAGAGAGCAATGAGAGAGAGAGAGAGAGAGAGAGAGAGAGAGAGAGAGAGAGAGAGAGAGAGAGAGGGAATATGTGAGGGGCAAGGTGCCACGAATCAATTCCAGCATGTCACAATTGTAAGAGTTTCATCAAAAGGTTGGTGAAGCTAAGGCAGCTCAACCATGGCTAAGCCACATAGGTAGTTTACCTGTTGGAAACAGCTAAAGGCTAAACAGCACTTCCCCCAAACCTGAACAGGATTGTCTGCTGCCAGACAGCTCAGGACATTTTATGGCCTCCTGTTGGCCAAACACCAGAACAGCTATAGGCTATTCCCCAAACGGACAATGCTTCTGTAAACCCTTTCAAACCTTACCCTATGGAGTGTATTGTCTCCACCTCGCCTTAGAACAAGTCGTGTTAAATAAATAGCACGGGGTCCTTAAACAAGGTGAGTCTTCAGCTCCTTCAGCAGAAGATGCTCTGACCCCCCACCCCCGACCTGTTGAGAGCCAGAACAAAGAACAGCAAGGGCTGTGGATGGTCCCTAACGGTCAGCAGTCACAATCCACATCCACTATCGGCCACCAGCACCTGGTAGGAACTCAGAACTTCCCCGCCCCGGCAACTGCCACAATAGCCCGCCAGACAGATTGAGCTACATCCCTCTTCGCCCCTTACCCCACACCCTCACCTCCTCCCCTTCTGAGAGCATATATAAAGAACAACCAGAAATAAAATTTTGAGGCTTGATCAGAACACTTTGTCTTGCCTCCCTTCTTCGTGTCCCTGTCTGTTTTCCATTCCCTTAGGTGCGTCCCCTTGTTGTCCCTGTTGAATGACCCCGCAGGCCGGGGCACCGACCCCCACAAAGCCTTTCAAAATTAGCTTTCGTCTTCAGACTCTTTCTTGAATCTATGCATCAGCTCCTTCCTCCAAAATGATGAACTCTTTGTAAGGCTGGGACAAGAACCCCAGCCGCAAGGCATTCACCAAAGGGCATTATTATCATGACTGGGGGGGGGGGGGAGTCTCATTTTCAAAAATGGAGGGGGGAAAAAAACTCAACAGCTCCTCAGAGAGAGAAAAAAGACAACCATATTTAAGTATCAGATATCACCATCACACGAGGCTTCTCATCAACCACTTCGGACCCTGGAAGATCATGGAAAAGTGCATTTTAAAATAACCTATGTTGCCCTGGCCGGTGTGGCTCCGTGGATAGAGCATCGGCCTGCGGACTGAAGGGTCCCAGGTTCGATTCCCGTCAAGAGCACATGCCCAGGTTGCAGGCTCCATCCCCAGTAGAGGGCGTGCAGGAGGCAGCCGGTCCGTGATTCTCTCTCATCATTGATGTTTCTCGCTCTTTCCCTCTCCCTTGCTCTCTGAAATCAATAAAAATATATTTAACAAAAACAACAGATGTGTATTGTCTCTCTGTCCTGCAGGCTGGGTGTCCAAGGTCAAGGTGTCGGTAGGGCTGGTTCTTCCTGTGGCCTCTTTTTAACTTGCAGACAGCCCTTTTGTCCCCCTGCCCTCACAGGTGGTTCCTCTCTGCCCCCTCCCTCCACACACACACACACACACAGGGGACAGCCGTCTCTGCCTCTTCCTGTAAGGACACCAGTCCTATCAGATAAGGGCCCCATCCTTGTGACCTCAGGTAACCCTTGTCTCCTCCCTCTTTCTGGCCCCTCCTTCATGTTAATGGAGCTCATCTTAGTATTTTCACACGCATTGCTATTTGGACACAAATAGCCACACGTTGACCTCTTTTTTTAAAAAAATACATTTTTTTGTTGATTTCAGAGAGAAGGGGAGAGGGAGAGAGAAAGAATCATTGATCAGCCGCCTCCTGCACGACCCCTATTGGGGATCGAGCCCACAACCCAGGCGTGTGCCTTGACGGGGAATCGAACCTGAGACCTGGAGGCGCAGGGCCTGGACCACTCACCTGGGGCCACGGAGAACGAACGCGTGTCTCGCGCGCCCCCTAGTGGCCGCCACGGGGAACGCCTCTTCTAAGTCGAAGGAAAGGATGCTTTTGCAGGCGACAAATTCACTTTTGCGTGGGGTTAACGATGGACTGATCTTCCCCCGCCCCCCCCCCCCCGCGTGCAGACGGGGACCGGGGGCCCACAAAAGGCACGCGTCTTCACCGGAAAGCGGGGTCTCCTTCCCACCGCAGGAGAGGCGCCATCCCAGCGGCATTCACACGTCCACCCCCAGCAGTTCCCTCCCTCCTTTCTCAGAGTCAGGGCTGCGCAAGACAGGAACTGTGCCCCACCACCAGGTGCCGGGCATGGAGGGCTCAGGAGGCGCCTCCCTCGCCAAGGCTCTGGGGGGGCTCTGTCGGAAATGGAGCCTGTGGGGTCCAGCATCGTGGGGCCGCACAACCTACATGTTATGTGTGTGGAGACCCCTTACAATCTCCCCCTGTGTCCCGCCCACTCTGTGCTGGCTGCATCAGTTCTCAACTCCTCTTCTCCCAACAGCCTATACAGACGTTCTTTTATTATTGTTATTATTATTATTATTATTATTATCATCATCATCATATCATCATCTTCATTGACTAGAGGCCCGATGCACGAAGATTCATGCAAGAATGGGTCTTCCTTCCCCTCGCTCTGGCGGGAGCAGCCTTTCCACCTCCCCACGCTGTCCAGGGGCCCAGACCACCAGGGTGAGGTTGCAAGCGTCCCACCCCTACCCCAGCCAATCGGTGCCTGTGTATGCAAATTAACCCCTCCTGTTTGTTGGGTGAATTTGCATACTCATGCCTGATTGGCTGGTGGGTGTCGGGAAGGTGCAGCAATGGGCATGTTATTATTTTTTTTAATATATTTTTATTAATTTTTTTTACAGAGAGGAAAGGAGACAGATAGAAAGCCAGAAACATCGATGAGAGAGAAACATCCATCAGCCGCCTCTTGCACGCCCCCCTCCCCCACAGGAGATGTGCCCGCAGCCAAGGTCCATGCCCCTGACAGGAATCGAACCCAGGACCCTTCAGTACGCAGTCTGATGCTCTATCCACGGAGCCACACCGGTCTCGGCAGGCATGTTATAATTTATTAGAGATTTCCGTGAGGGAGAGAGAAACGGAAATATTGATCGTGAATCATTGATCGCTGCCTCTTGCATGCCCCCCACTGGGGACCCAGCCCGCATCCTGGGCATGTGCTCTGACTGGGAATCGAACCGTGACCTCTTGGTTCAGAGGTCGATGCTCAAGCCCTGAGCCATGCTTGCCAGCCTGGAGACATCGCTCTTCTCTCTTCTTCTGTTCTCCCCTCCCTTCTCTTCCCCTCTCCTCCCCTCTCTTCTCTCTCTCTCTCCATCTCCATCTCCATCTCCATTTCATCTCCATATCCATCTCCATCTCTGCCTCTATCTCTCTCCCACGTGCGGTCAACGCAAGCCAGGAGAAGGGGTTACCCCACCCAACCCCGAACCTGTGAGCACAGCAAACCACTTCCTTCCTGAAATGTTGGTCTCGCCGCACCTGGACGATAACAAAACCTACGTGTTCCATCACCCGGGTGCCTCCGAGGCCCTGAGCTGGAGCCGGTGAGGGAAGAGGGCGCGAGTCCCCACCGATCGAGGGCCCGGGGCCGGGGAGGAGGGCATTGGGAAGCCGAGCACCCATCACACCCAACGCGTAGCGGGAGCAGGCCTGACACTGCAGGAGCTGCCTGGCCGTGAGGACAGCCCGGGGGACTGCCTGGAGGAGGGGGCCCTCGAGGGTGACCTGGGGAGTGGAATGAGGAAGGTCACAAGGTCGCAAGGTCACAAGGTCACAAGGTAATGGCAGGACCGGGAGAGAGAACCTGTGAGTAACAAGCACCGCACAGAGGGGCAGCTTTGGGGGGCCCTGCAATGGAAAACCCCCACTTCAGAGGGTTGGCACTCAGTGTCTCCCTCGTGCAGGGCCTGCTGAGGGTGTTCCCGGGAAGGCCGGGCGTCCATGGCATTGGGGGACTCCAGTGCCGTCGCCAGAGAGGCGGGGCAAGGCTGGGAGCTGGGCCCCTCACCTATGCAGATGCCAAAGAGGCCCAACGCATTTAGGGGGCCTCAGAGGGAGGGAGGGGGGCAATCAATGCCTTACCTGGCGGCCAGGTCTCTTCCGGAGGGAAGGAAAACACAAAGGTCACGGATGTGCAGAATAGAAGTGAGCGTTGACCTCTGAACTAGAAGGTCACGGTTCGATTCCCCGTCGGGGCACAGGCCCGGGCTGCGGGCTTTGAGCTCGATCCCAAAACAGCTCATAGCGCCGAAATCGGTGTGGCTCGGTGGATAGAGCGTCGGCCTGCGGACTGAAGGGTCCCGGGTTCGATTCCGGTCAATTTCTGTTGCCATAGTGCGGGGGTCGTAACCCGTGAATCAGCGTGGATGGGCTTTGTTACCTAAAGAGTCCACCCTTGGTCCCTGGCTGGTGTGGCTCAATGGATAGAGCGTCGGACTGCGGACTGGAGGGTCCCGGGTTCGATTCCGGTCAAGGGCATGGACCTTGGTTGCAGGCACATCCCCAGAGGGGGGTGTGCAAGAGGCAGCTGATCCATGTTTCTCTCTCATGGATGTTTGTAACTATCCCTCTCTCTTCCTCTCTGTAAAACTCAATAAAATATTTATTTTTAAAAATCAATGGGAAAATATCCTTAGGTGAGGAGAGAGAGAGAGAGAGAGAGAGAGAGAGAGAGAGAGAGAGAGAGAGAAAGAGAAAGCTTCTAAAAAAAAAAGAAAAAGAGCCAAAACTGGTGTGGCTCAGTGGATATAGCCTCTGCCTTCGGACTGAAGGGTCTCAGGTTCGATTCCGGTCAAGGGCATGGACCTTGGTTGCAGGCACATCCCCAGTGGGGGGTGTGCAGGAGGCAGCTGATCGATGTTTCTCTCTCATTGATGTTTCTAACTCTCTATCCCTCTCTTCCTCTCTGTAAAAAAAATTAACAAAATATATATATATATATATTTTAAATCTCATAGAACATCTGATCCAGTCCACTGTGCTAATCACAGTCACCAATCCCTCCTCCTCCTCCTCATCCAAGAATTCCTGCTGCCTCTGTACCTCTACAGGCCCCTCTGGTCCTCACCTAGGGATTTTTAAAAATATATTTTATTGATTTTTTACAGAGAGGAAGGGAGAGAGATAGAGAGCCAGAAACATCGATGAGAGAAAGAAACATCCATCAGCTGCCTCCTGCACACGCCCCACTGGGGATGTGCCCGCAACCAAGGCACATGCCCTTGACCGGAATCGAACCTGGGACCCTTCAGTCCATAGGCCGACGCTCTACCCAGTGAGGCAAACCGGTTTCGGCATCACCCAGGGATTTTTAGAGAGCGTGGGGTGGGGGGGGGGGGGGGGTCGGGGAGAGAGAGAGAGAGAGAGAGAGAGAGAGAGAGAGAGAGAGAGAGAAACATCCATGTGAGAGAGACACATCACCTGGTTGCCTCCTGCACACGCCCCTGGGCTCTTGACTGGGCCTCGAACCCGAGGTCCTTCCCTTCAAAGGCCAACGCTCTAACCACGGAGCCACCCTGTCCAGGGTGCCCCGTGGGTGTTTTCGGCGTAAGTTGGGCTGGACTCCTGGCGCCCTGAAATAGAGGCTGTTGGAAAAAAACCCCGACGTGGCAAGAACATGAGGAGGACAGGCTCCCGCCTCAGCCGAGGAGGAGGACAGGGGGCCCAGGCAGATGGAGGGAGATCGAATAACGCCGCTTGCACCACTGAGCGCAGACTTTTTCTTAGTCTGCCATTTAAAAAACAAAAAAAAAGATTTTTTTTTTTTGGATTTCTTTTTTTAGGTAAGTTTTAAATTTAGAACAGTGTTCAATGTACAGGGAAGCTGTAGAGATAGTCGAGTTTCCCCTGCTGTTAACATCTTTCTGTTTCCACAGTGCAGGGATCGTCACCCAGGAATCAGCGTGGATGGGCTTTGTTACCTAAGGAGTCCACCCTTGATCCCTGGCCGGTGTTGCTCTGTGGATAGAGCGTCGGACTGCGGACTGAAGGGTCCCAGGTTCGATTCCGGTCAAGAGCATGTACCTTGGTTGCTGGCACATCCCCAGTGGGAGGTGTGCAGGAGGCAGCTGATGGATGTTTCTCTCTCATCGATGTTTCTAACTCTCTATCCCTCTCTCTTCCTCTCTGTAAAAAAATCAATAAAATATATATTTTAAAAAAAAGAATAAGAAGAAATGTGCTCCTACATTGAAACTGAGACTCCAACATTTTTTGTCCTTACACATTTATTTCCAGTATGCAGAGGCAAGATATTTTTGAAGAAAAGAAACAGGGGAGAGGGATAGATATAGAGGCAGGGAGGCATTGAACGGGCTGTCAAGCTACAGGGGGAAGGCTGGGGAGGGTGGGGGGCGGGTGCTGGGGAAATCAACCGAAGGACTTGTATGCATGCATATGAGCCTAACCAATGAATGAAAGACACTGGGGCGGGGGGGAGGAGGGGCAGGTGGGGACATGTGCTGGGGGGTAGAGGAGGCTGGAGGAGGACAATTGGGGGGGGGAGGAAAACATAGGTACCTCTATTAAATCTAAGGTATACCGCAAAATATAAATAAATAAAAAGAAAGGAAGAAATGTGCTCCTAATCCATGCACTCACAGCCATGTCAGGAAGCCAGCATTCACATCATGGGAGGCCATGCCAAGCCCCTGAGCCAGGACCCACCCCTGTCTTCTGTCCTGAGCGAGCGGCTGGCCAGGGTGCCTGCTTGGCGGCAGTGGCATTGCTGCCTCTCTCGGGCACCCTTCCCACCTCCCCAGCTGCTCCTTCTCAGGCTCTTTGGGCCCCACCCCTCCCTCTCCGCTTGCTTGCTGGAGCGTCTGGTTCAACCAGAGCTCTACAACGCAGCCAGCTCCGGCCCACGGGCAGGCTTTATTTGGCCCACCACGGCGTGGTTTTTTTTTTTTTTTCCGTTCGAATGAGTTTTAACATTTAAAAGCAGAGGGATGTTTGCTTTTAAAAATATCCAGGTTTCTGCCTTCGCTTGGAAGTGGGAACATCTGGTGAGGCTCGGTCCCTCTCCCCATGTGGCGAGGCTTGGCTGGGATGAAATAGCAACCGCCATGTGCTCAGAGCCCATCCTCCTGGGGGAGGAGGGGGTGGGGTGGGGGGTTCTTGGGCACCCACATCCTGAACGAACACCCATACAGCTTGAGGTGGTGTCGGGAGGGTATGTGGGGAAACCTCCAGGAATAATTGCTCGCAGACCAGCCTGGAAGGACCATCTGTCTTCCCCGGGAGAAGCTGGACGGGGAAACAAGGGCAGGAGAAGCCTGAGGCAGCACATTTCTACCAGGCAGCGTCTCAGGTCTCTCATGCGCGAGGATGGGTGTCTTGGGCTTACCCGGTGCAAGATAAAGGAATTCTGTAGCATTGTCAGGCTGCAGGCATCTGGGACCCAGACCCTGTGAGAGAGACAGAGAGCTGGACGCGAGAGAAAGAGCTGGAGTGAAGGAGAGAGGGAGAGAGAGAGGGAGGGGGGGAGAGAGAGAGAGAGAGAGAGAGAGAGAGAGAGAGAGAGAGAGAGAGAGAGAGGAGGCAGCTATCCTCACTTTTTTGGTTTAAAAAAGTTTTTAATTTTAATCTGGCCAGCTTGGCTCAGTGGTTGAGCATTTACCAATGAAACCGAGGTCACTGGTGTGATTTCCAGTCAGGGCACATGTCTTCATCGTCACCATCATCATCACCATCACTACCACCATCCTCCTCCTCCTCCTCATTATTATCACCATCATCACCACCAGTATCACCAACATCATTACCACCACCCTCACCATCACCTTCATCACCAACATCAACATCCTCACCATTATCACCACCAAAATCACCATCCTCACCATCACCGTCATCACCAACATCATCACCAAAATCACCATCCTCACCATCATCGTCATCACCAACATCACCATCCTCACCATCACCATCCTCACCATCATCATCATCACCACCAGTATCACCAACATCATCATCCCCATTATCACTACCCTCACCATCACCGTCATCACCAACATCACCATCCTCACCATCATCATCATCACCACCAGTATCACCAACATCATCCCCATTATCACCACTCTCACCATCCTCACCATCACCATTATCACCATCACTATCATAACATCATTATTATCATCAGCAGCACCACCGTTATCATCACGAACATCACCATCATCACCATCCTCACCATCATCGTCATCACCATCATCACCATCATCACCATCATCATCACCAAAATCACCATCCTCACCATCACCACCAGTATCACCAATATCATCCCCATTATCACCACCTTCACCATCCTCACCATCACCATCATCATCAGCATCACCATCCTCACCATTACCATCATAACATCATCATTATATTTTAAAATATATTTTATTGATTTTTTTACAGAGAGGAAGAGAGAGGGATAGAAAGTCAAAAACATGAGATGAGAGAGAAACATCGATCAGTTGCCTCTTGCACACTCCCTACTGGGGATTTGCCTGCAACCAAGGTATATGCCCCTGACTGGAATCGAACCAGGGACCTTTCAGTCCTCAAGTCGACACTCTACCCACTGAGCCAAACAGGTTTTGGCACCATCATCAACATTATCACCATCATCACCACCATCGCCAATATCACCATCATCATCTCCATTATCACCATCATCACATCATTATCAACACCCCTATTATCCCCATTATCCTCAGCAGCAGCAGCAGCATCCCCATCATCACCAACAGCTCCATCATCATCCCCATCACCATCCCCATCACCATCCCCACCATCACCATCACCACCACCACCATCACCACCATCATTTTTCTCTCTAGTAATGGCACAGGCACACACACCCCCAGCCCTTTTCATCACTCTAGGACAAAATATTGGTACAAACCTCCCCTTCTTCCACTCACCCATCTTGTTCCCCACAAGGGATACCTGATGTGGGGACCTCAAGTGCAAAGTCTAGCCCTGCTCCCCGGGAGTGGGGTTGAGGGGGGAGATCCCTGGGGCAGATTTCTGGGGAGCTTTGTTTTAGCTCCAACTGTGACTACCCGGATGATGACGTCATAGCCGCAGGTTCCCCTCCAAGGGTCTCAGCCCCAAAGAGACTGAGAAGGAGCAGCCCGGGAGGTGGGAAGGGAGTGGCAAGGGGCGGGGCAATCCCTCTAGACACAGAGCGATCCTTTGGAGAGGTTCTTCAACACCTGGGATGGACCTCATGAAGAAGGAATGAGTGGGCCCTAGCCGGTGTGGCTCAGTGGATAGAGCCTCAGCCTGGGGACTGAAGGGTCCTGGGTTCGATTCCAGTCAAGGGCATGTACCTTGGTTGCAGGCACATCCCCAGTAGGGGGGTGTGCAGGAAGCAGCTGATCCATGTTTCTCTCTCATGGATGTTTCTAACTATCCCTCTCTCTTCCTCTCTGTAAAACTCAATACAATATTTATTTTTAAAAATCAATGGAAAAATATCCTTACGTGAGGAATGAGAGACAGAGAGAGAGAGAGAGAGAGAGAGAGAGAGAGAGAGAGATTCTAAAAAAAAAAAAGAAAAGAAAAAGAGCCAAAACTGGTTTGGCTCAATGGATATAGCCTCTGCCTTCGGACTGAAGGGTTCCAGGTTCGATTCTGGTCAAGGGCATGGACCTTGGTTGCGGGCACATCCCCAGTGGGGGGCGTGCAGGAGGCAGCTGATCGATGTTTCTAACTCTCTCTCTTTCCCACTTCCTCTCTGTGAAAAAATTAGTAAAATATATTTTTTAAAAAATCAATAGAAAAATATCCTCAGGTGAGGATTTTTTTTAAAAAGAGAGAGAGAGAACTTCTAAAAAAAGAAAAAAAAAAGAAAAAGAAAAAGAGCCAAAACCGGTTTGGCTCAGTGGCTAGAGCGTCGGCCTGCAGACTGAAGGGCCCCGGGTTCGATTCCGGTCAAGGGCATGGACCTTGGTTGCGGACACATCCCCAGTAGGGCGTGTGCAGGAGGCAGCTGATCGATGTTCCCTCCCCCTTCCTCTCTGTAAAAAAAAAAAAAAAAAATCAATAAAATATATTTTTTAAAATAAAATCAATGGAAAAAATATCCTCAGGTGAGGATTTGGGAAAAAAGAAAAGAAAAGAAAAGAAAAAGATAAGGGACCCTCCTGCTGTAAGCTGACAGACACCACAGCAGGGGCGGCCTTCCAGGGCCCGGGATGGGGAGGCACCTGGGCAGCCGGCGGCGGGCGCCCTGGCGGAGGAGGGGACAGGAAGCTGGGGACCTCCCATAGCGACGCAGTGCCCCCCGCGGCCGCCAGGGGCAGCACCGAGCCCGCCCGTCGCGCCTCTCCTGCCTCTCCTCCCTCTCCTCCCCCCAATCCCCGCCCCCCGCCCCCTCCCTCCTTCGGGCCCCGCTCCCCTGAGCCCCGCCAGACCCCGCTCCGCCCGCGCCCCGCTCCGCCAAGCGAGGCTCCCGCGGCCCCGGCCTCAGCCCCGCACGCCCTCAGCCCGGGGGGCCATGGGGGAGCCCCCGGGCTACCGACCCTCGGCCTGGGTACATCTACTCCACCAGCTGCCCCGCGCCGACTTCCAGCTCCGCCCGGTGCCCAGCGACTTCGCGCCGCGAGAGCAGGGATACCAGCAGGTGGGAGCCGGGGCGCAAGGGGGGCGCAGGGGGGGAGCCAGCTGGTGAGGTCCTGGGGGGCGAAGGGGCCCGGGTGACAGATCCCTGGGCTCTCGGGCGGTTAGGGCTGGGCCCCAAGTTAGGGGTGTCTGAGGGAGGAAGCGTGTGGAGCCCCAATTTCTGGAGGTTCCCCTGGGACAGGCGCTGGGGGGACCAGACACCCCCACACACCCTGCTGCTTACATAAAGGGGGGGGAGGTCCGGACCACCAGGGGCCCCTGAGACTCCAGGGTCTGGGAGCTGCCTGAAGGGAAGGGGGGGTACGGCCAGGGCCATCAGGGGCGGGGGGCAGGCGCCCTGAAAGTGACCCCTCCCCTCCTGGGATGGACAGTCATGCAGGTGGGGCTGGGAGAGGGGAGCTGATGATTGGGGGGAGGGGAGAGGCTGGGGGGTGCCCGGTTCTGGTTCTGGGACAGGACTGAGCCCTGACATGGGGAAGGGGGTGAGGGGGTGAAGGCTGGACTGGGCAGAGAGGTGGGGGTGTTGGGAGAGGAGACTGGGAGGGGGGATCAGGGCGCTGGAAGGGCGCAGGTGGGTGAGTTGGGGGTGAGTGTGGTTTGGAGAGCAAAGGAGGACAGACACAGGTCCGGAGGGAGGCTGGGGGTGGGAGGCTTAGGGAACCCCAGTTGCCTGGGAAAGGGGGCCCAGCGCCTGTAGGGGCCCCAGAACCGTCCCCTGACCCAGTTTCAGTCAAGTCCTTGACTTTGGGATTAGAGGCAGGCTTGGCTGAGCCGCAGGCGGTGGGTGGGGGCTGGCGGGGCGGGATGGGTCCTGGGCCCTGCGCTTTGGGTCCAGAACCCCCGAGTTCTGGTCCGGAAGCTCCTGGGACTTGGGTTGGGAGCTGGAGCGCTCAGGTGGGGGTGGGGGTCCCAGGACGCGGGAGGAGGCTGTGCTGCGCTCGGAGCTATTTGGGTCAGGGCTGGGCCAGCCCGATCCGCTCCTCCCTGTGCTGCGCGCCCTCTCCCCACCGAACCGAACCGAGGCCGGCCCCTCTCCCGCTGCCTCCGGTTACACAATCGCAGCCGCCAGCTCTCCCCCGGCTGCTCGGGGCCAAGGAGACCTTCCCCCGCGGAGCCCACACAGCCACCCGCGGGCGGACCGTTACGGTTACCGCCTGACGCATCAGCAGGCTCACCCCCCCACACACACACACACAGCGGGAGGGGGACAGCTCTGGGACCCAGCCTGGGGGATGGGCACTGCCCCAGGGAGGTCACCGCAGTGGCATGGCTGGGACACCGTCAGGGACTGGGGTGACACCGAGCTGGGGACACACACACACACACACTCACACAGACACACTCAGACACACACACACACACTCACACAGACACACACACACTCAGACACTAACATACTCTCACACACACACACTCAGACACACACACATTCAGACACACACACACATACACTCAAACACAGACACACACACACATACACTCACACACTCAGACACTAACATACTCTCACACACACACACTCAGACACACACACACTCAGACACACACACACTCACACAGACACACTCAGACACACACACACACACAGACACTAACATACTCTTACACACACACACACACTCAGACACATACACATTCAGACACACACACATACACTCAAACACAGACACACACACACACACACACACACACTCAGACACACACACACACTCAGACACTAACATACTCTCACACACACACACTCGCAGACACACACACACACTCAGACACACACACATTCAAACACACACACATACACTCAAACACAGACACACACACACTCTCACACAGACACACTCAGACACACACACACACTCAGACACACACACACTCAGACACATACACACACATTCAGACACACACACATACACACACATACACTCAAACACAGACACACACACACTCTCACACAGACACACTCAGACACACACACACACTCAGACACTAACATACTCTTAAACACACACACACACTCAGACACATACACATTCAGACACACACACATACACTAAAACACAGACACACTCAGACACACAGACATACACTCAGACACTAACATACTCTCACACACACACACTCAGACACACACACACATTCAGACACACACACATACACTCTCACACACACACACACACACACACTCAGACACTAACATACTCTTACACACACACACACACTCAAACACACACATACACATACACTCTCACACAGACACACTCAGACACAGACACACACACATTCAGACACACACACATACACTCAAACACAGACACACACACATACACTCAGATACATGCATGCAGACACACACACAGACACACACACTAAGACACACACACACACATACACATACACTCTCACACAGACACACTCAGACACACAGACATACACTCAGACAATAACATACTCTCACACACACACACTCAGACACACACACATTCAGACACACACACATACACTCAAACACAGACACACACACACACACACACACACTCAGACACTAACATACTCTTACACACACACACACACTCAAACACACACACACACATACACATACACTCTCACACAGACACACTCAGACACACACACACACTCAGACACTAACATACTCTTACACACACACACACTCAGACACACACACATTCAGACACACACACATACACTCAAACACAGACACACACACACACACACATACACTCAGATACATGCATGCAGACACACACTCAGACACACATACATTCAGACACACACACATACACTCAAACACAGACACACACACACACATACACTCAGATACATGCATGCAGACACACACAGACACACACACTAAGACACACACACACACATACACTCTCACACAGACACACTCAGACACACACACATACACTCAGACACTAACATACTCTTATACACACACACACACTCAGACACTAACATACTCTTACACACACACACACACTCAGACACACACACATACACTCAGACACTAACATACTCTCACACACACACACTCAGACACACACACATTCAGACACACACACATACACTCAAACACAGGCACACTCACACACACACACACACTCAGACACTCACAGACACACACACTGACACACACATACACTCAAACACACACACATATACTCACACACACGCACACACAGTCAGATACACACACTCAGACACACACAGATACATTCAGATACATACACTCAGACACATACACATATAGCCAGACACACACATACGCTCGGACACACACACACATACACTCAGATACATGCACGCAGACACACACACAGACACACACACACTCAGACACACATATACACTCAGATACACACATACGCTCAGACACACACACACATACACTCAGACACACACACATTCAGACACACACACATACACTCAAACACAGACACACTCAGACACACACACACTCAGACACTCACAGACACACACACTGACACACACATACACTCAAACACACACACATATACTCACACACACGCACACACAGTCAGATACACACACTCAGACACACACAGATACATTCAGATACATACACTCAGACACATACACATATACTCAGACACACACATACGCTCAGACACACACACACATACACTCAGATACATGCACGCAGACACACACACATACACTCAGACAGTGACATACACTTACACACACACACTCAGACACTCACAGACACGCACACTGACACACACATACACTCAAACACACACACATATACTCACACACACGCACACACAGTCAGATACACACACTCAGACACACACAGATACATTCAGATACATACACTCAGACACATACACATATACTCAGACACACACATACGCTCAGACACACACACACATACACTCAGATACATTCACGCAGACACACACACACAGACACACACACATACACTCAGACACACACACATTCAGACACACACACATACACTCAAACACAGGCACACTCACACACACACATACACACTCAGACACACACATTCAGACACACACACATACACTCAAACACAGGCACACTCAGACACACACACACTCAGACACACACACACTCAGACACACACACACTCAGACAGTAACATACACTTACACACACACACTCAGACACTCACACAGACACACACACTGACACACAGATACTCAAACACACACACACATATACTCACACACACGCACACACAGTCAGATACACACACTCAGACACACACAGATACATTCAGATACATACACTCAGACACATACACATATACTCAGACACACACATACGCTCAGACACACACACACATACACTCAGATACATGCACACAGACACACACACAGACACACACACTCAGACACACATATACACTCAGATACACACATACACTCAGACACACACACATTCAGACACATACACATACACTCAAACACAGGCACACTCACACACACACATACACACTCAGACACACACATTCAGACACACACACATACACTCAAACACAGGCACACTCAGACACACACACACTCAGACACACACACACTCAGACACACACACACTCAGACAGTAACATACACTTACACACACACACTCAGACACTCACACAGACACACACACTGACACACACATACTCAAACACACACACACATATACTCACACACACGCACACACAGTCAGATACACACACTCAGACACACACAGATACATTCAGATACATACACTCAGACACATACACATATACTCAGACACACACATACGCTCAGACACACACACACACATACACTCAGATACATGCACACAGACACACACACAGACACACACACTCAGACACACATATACACTCAGATACACACATACACTCAGACACACACACACATACACTCAGATACATGCACGCAGACACACACACAGACACACACACTCAGACACACATATACACTCAGATACACACATACGCTCAGACACACACACACATACACTCAGACACACACAGATACATTCAGATACATACACTCAGACACATACACATATACTCAGACACACACATACGCTCAGACACACACACACTCAGACACTCATACACTCAGACATACACACTGACACACACATACACTCAGACACACATATACACTCAGACACACACACTCAGACACACACATACGCTCAGACACACACACACTCAGACACACACACACATACACTCAGACACACACAGATACGCTCAGACACACACATACACTCAGACACACACACACACATACACTCAGATACATACACGCAGACACACACACTCAGACACACACACATACACTCACACCCACACACACATACATTCAGACACACACACGCTCAGACACACACATACACTCAGACACACACCCATACACTCAGATACATACACTCAGACACACACACTCAGACACACACACACACATACACTCAGACACACATACACATACACTCAGACACACACACATACACTCAGACACACATACACTCAGACACACACACATACACTCAGACACACTGACATACACACAGATGTTCACTCATGCTCACGCAGATGCACACACACTCCTACACGCACAAACGTTTTCACGCTTACATGTACACACACACACACACACATTTACACACATGCCCTCACATGCGCGCATACACCTACACACCTATACACGCCCATACCCACACTTATATGTACACACACATATACACTCACACACACTCATATGTCCACACATTCTTGCACTCATCACACACACGCTCACACATACATCCCCACACTCACGTTCATATTTACACATCACACACCCCCTACTCACACACTCTTTTTCTCTCTCACACGCACTCCACCAGAGACCCACTTCCACTCAAGGAATTGTGCCAGCAACACAGGGACGCCCACAGATTACTCTCACACCTGGGGGTACACACACACTCTCACCCCCCCACACACATACACACTTAGCTGTATTATTAGCTCATGACAGACCAACTCAGTCAGAGATAACACACCCATAACAGTCATAAACACAAGCACGCCCCACACTGTCACACACACGCGCACACATGGACACGGACACACACACACACACACATACACACATGCACACACTCGGCGAGGACAAAGGCAGAGGCCTGCTTTGGGGGGAAACAGCATCACTGAGCCCAGACTCTGCTCTGGGGGGTGTCTTCCCCTCCCCCCCCCTGCTGTGTGGCCCCAGGTGAACCCCCGCCCCACTCTGGGCATCTGTGACCGCAGAGCCTCCACTGCAGAACCCCGCCCCTCGGAGCAGCCCATTCCCCTGCCGCTCCCCCATCACACACGCTTTCCCGCCCTGCCTCTGCCTCCAGCCTCGGCTGGCTCTCCACCTGTCTTCGCCTGCGTGTCTCCCCGTCTCTGAGTCTCTACCTCTCTCTATATATTTTTTAAAAATATATTTTATTGATGTTTTACAGAGAGGAAGGGAGAGGAATAGAGAGTTAGAAACATCCATCAGCTGCCTCCTGCACGCCCCCTACTGGGGATGTGCTCGAAACCAAGGTACATGCCTTTGACCGGAATCGAACCCGGGACCTTTCAGTCCACAGGCCAATGCTCTATCCACTGAGCCAGACCGGTCAGGGCTCTCTCTCTCTCTCTCTCTCTCTCTCTCTCTCTCTCTCTTCTCTCTTTCTCTCTTTCTCTCTCTCCCTACCCCCTACTCCCCTACCCTGAGTCTGCCTGCCCCCTGCTCCCTGCTCTGTGTTCACTCTGGTCTCCCGGCCTCTCTCTGAGTCTTGCACACACATGCACACCCTGGGTGACAGACTCACCCGTGGCGGGTGTGCAGAGCTCAGCAGCAGGGCCCAGAATGTCTGTGAGTGTCTGTGAGTGGGGAGGACCAGCAGGCAGGAGGGAACAGAAAGCCTCCCCGCCCCCAGACTCACTCATCTCCAGGAATAGGCACCCTCCTGCCCCCCCCCCCCCCCCCCCCCCCCCCGGCCCCACCAATTCCACAGTCCCTGACAGATGCTACATCCAACTACCTTGTGGGGAAGGAACCTGCTCAGTGGACAGAGCAGCACTGGAACCCAGGCCCTGGGCCTCGCTCCAGGGCCCCCTGGTTCCCCAATGACAGAGCCCAGCCACCAACCTGGGCAACTGGGGACCCCATCCTCCTCCTCTGACGCCGCCCCTTCCCCAGGCCCTGCTGCTGGTGGCCGCCTTGGCCGGCCTGGGTCTGGGCCTCAGCCTCATCCTCATCGCTGCCTACCTCATCCGCGTCTGCTGCTGCCGGCCCCCCGAGCCCCCCGGCGCCAAGAGCCCCCCGCCGGGGGGAGGCTGCGTCACCTGGAGCTGCATAGCTGCCCTTCTCGTCAGCTGGTAATGGGGCCCCGGGGTGGGTGGGAGTGGGCGCCTCAAGCTCTCTGCCAGCCTTCCGCTGGCGACCTTCAAGCCCGCCCCAGCAGCAGGGGGCGCTGTCCCCAGTGGATGGATGGAGAGACTGAGGCTCGGGAGCCTCCCCCCCCCCCCCCTTTTCCCAGGGCAGCCGGCCTGGCAGGATGAGGTTGCGGGGGACCAGAGCTGGGCGCGGTCAGACCGCCTGGGTTTGACGGCTCTGCCCTTCCATGGCGGTGCCGCCTGGGGGAGTGGCCTCAGTCTCCACATCTGTAAAATGGGTATCGTGGCAACACCCACCTCCTGGTGAATGAGAGAAGGCACCACGCACCTGGCTCACACACCAGTGACATCCTTCGTGAACTCATTCATTCAGCCGCCTCTCCTTGAGGGCCTACTGTGCGCCAGGAGATGCCGGGCCAGTCTGAGCAGGTCCTCCCCCACCCCACCCAGGAACCCTGCTGGACTCCGGGATGTTACCACCAGTTCTGAAAGAAGAAAGGCTGAGCCCTGACCAGTGTTGCTCAGTGGATAGAGCGTGGGCCTGCGGGCCAAAGGGTCCCAGGTTCCATTCTGGTCAAGGGCAGGTACCTCTCTGTTGCAGGCTCCTCCCTGGCCCCTGACCCTGGTCCGGCTCCTGCAAGAGCCAAACCATCGATGTGTTTCTCTGCCACTCTCTCTAAAAATCGATGGGAAAATATCCTCGGAGGAGTATTAAATGTTTATGTTTTAAAAATATATCTATTTTGTTGATTTTTACAGAGAGGAAGGGAGAGGGATAGAGAGTTAGAAACACTGATGAGAGAAACATCTATCAGCTGCCTCCTGCACACCCCTAACTGGGGATGTGCCTGCAACCAAGGTACATGCCCTTGACCGGAATCGAACCCGGGACCTTTTAGTCCGCAGCCAACGCTCTATCCACTGAGCCAAACCGGTTTCGGCTATTTTTTAAAAAATATATACTTTATTGATTTTTACAGAGAGGAAGGGAGAGGAAGCGAGAGTTAGAAACATCGATGAGAGAGAAACATCCATCAGCTGCCTCCTGCACACCCCCCACTGGGGATGTGCCCGCAACCAAGGTACATGCCCTTGACCGGAATCGAACCCGGGACCCTTCAGTCCGCAGCCCACATTCTATCCACTGAGCCAAACTGGTTAGGGCAAGTATTAATTTAAAAACAAAGAAAGTGGAAGGACCAGGCCACATCTCAAAGCCACGTGGTCCCCCCTTGGGAGTCCTGGGCCTTCTTCAGGGACAGCTCCAGGGGAGAGAGAAGGAGCACACTTGATACCCCATATACCCCAGGGCCCAGCTGGGTGCACAGCCTGCGGCAGGGCCACCCCCAACGGGGGCCAGACAGCTGTCCTGTCCCTCAGATTAGGGATCCGGGGGAGTGGCCAGGAAGCCGGACTCCCACCCCTCTGTCCATGGCCCAGGGACGGAGTCTGTGTTTGGAGGGGAGGAGAAGGGGTGGATGTGGAGGAGGCGGCTGGGTGGCCTGCGTCCAAGCTCTGAGGGGCTCTTCCCCTGAGTGGGGGTGGACGGGGAGGCGGACAAAGGCCCGGTGGGGGAGAGCCACGGCCGGCCCGGGCCCGGGGAACAAGGGCAGCTTTGTGGGAAGGGAACAATGGACGGGGGCGCAGGCTTTGAGTCCCAGGGTGGGGGCGGGCGGGGGCCTACGCACAAAGGGGGCGGGATTGGGTGTGTGGGGGGGGGGGGGGCGGGTGCCTGGGCTGCGAGCCTGGGAAGTTGGAGGGCGGCCCTGGCCCACCGTGGAGGGACTCTGGGGTGCGGGGGATGGGCCCCGAGGCCGGCCCACAATGGGGCTCTTGTGTTGGCCGCGGAGGGGGCGGGGGTAGCCCGGCCCGGCGGCGGCCCACATTCCCTCGCTTGGCTCCCAGCTGGCCAGAAGCTTGGGTCCCCGGGTTGGGGAGAGTGGGGGGTGGCCTGGTAGGAGCTCCAGGCTGGGGTCCCCCCAGGAAACCCCAGGCTGAGGGGGAGGGGCCGGCTGGACGGCGGAGGGACAGGTGCTGAGGACCCTGGGTGCGTGGGAAAGGATGGAGAGGGTGGGGGTGGAGGGGCTGTGCGTAACGGGGTTCTCTCCGGAGCGAGTTAAATCTGGGGCCCCCTCCCCTGGCCACCCCACCTACCATTAGCATCACAATGACGTCCCTCGGGCCGGGGGTGGGAAGCCTTCCTCCCGTTGCCCTGGCAACCGGGCTGGAGCCGTTCTTTTCCCACGATGGGCTGGACCAATGGGGAGGGCGCGGGATTGGGTGTGTGAGGACGTGGGGGGTGGGGGGGCTGGTTGGGGGGGGGCGCAACCGGCGGTCCCTCGGGTCCCGGGACCCCCGTTGTGATTTCCCATCCCTCCTTGTCACAGCGCCGGCATTGGCATCGGTTTCTATGGCAACAGCGAGACCAGCGATGGGGTGGCCCAGCTCAGCTCGGCCCTGTTGCAGGCCAACCACACGCTCAGCGCCGCGGACTACCTGGTGAGGGGCCAGGCAGCGGAATGCAGACTCCGAGCCTGGACCCCAGACCTGGCATGCGGGGCTCCGGGCTCAGAATTTTCCAGAATCCAGCTGCACGGCCGAGCCCACCCTGACTGTACAGATCAGGGCCTCCTTGGGAACCACACGCCGGACCCCACACTCCCACCCGGCCCAGGCCCCAGACTTCAATTCGGAGCCCAAACACCGGGGACCCCCCCCCATCCCCGCTCCACTCCCAGGCCAAATGGAGACCTGATTCTCGGCCCAAATGCAAACGTAGGGACCCCAGTGGGGAGCCCCAGGCGCCCCACTCCCATCCCAGCCCTAGGGCATGAGACCAGCCTGACCTCAACACCTCAGATTCCTGTCCCCCGGGCAGGTCTGGGACCCCAGTCTCAGAGAGCCAGGCGTGAATGTCACACCTGAGACCCCATACTGACTTCTCCTTCCCAGCCCTGGGGCTCAAGCAAGCCATCCCCTCCGCCCCCCAGAACTGGAGAGCCCCATTTGGCCCTTCCTCAGTCAGTTCACCCCCAGACCCCAGACACCAGCCATTGCTTATCCCTGATCTGGTCCCTGCGGGGGGGGGGGGGGGGAGACCGCTCAACAACTGAGGCCCCCAAGTTTGCATTCCTCCTTTGCATCCCCCCCCCCCCGCCCCTTGAGCATGCCCACCGCTGACCCAGCCCCATCCCTGCTCCGCCCCCAGGTGTCGGAGACCGGGGAGAGGCTGGGCGAGGCGGTGCGGACAGAGCTGACCAGCCTGGAGGAGGTGTTTGCCCAGCGCACGGAGCTGGTGGCCGCCACCCGGGGGGCTCGGCGGCAGGCGGAGGCTGTGGCCCAGCAGCTACAGGGGCTGGCCTTCTGGCGGGGGGTGGCCCTGAGCCCCCTGCAGGTGGCCGAGGACGTGTCCTTCGTGGAGGAGTACAGGTGGGTGGCAGTGCCCCAGCGGGGGGCAGCGGGCGATGTCTGGAGACACGGTTGGTGGACGCGAGGGGGTATCTGGGGGGGGGGGGGGGGTGGAGGCCCGGGATGCTGCTTGTGTCACATCCCGTAGTGCGTAGGGCGGCCCGTCCGGCCCCGTCTGCAGTGACAAGGTGAGGACGGCTGTGGAGAGACAGACTAAGGCAGTGGTCGGCAAACTGCGGCTCGTGGGCTCCATGCGGCTCTTCCACAAAATACCACGGCCTGGGCGAGTCTATTTTGAAGCGGCGGTAGAAGGATTTTAAGTTTAGCCAACCGGGTTGGCTCTGTGGGTAGAGCATCGGCCTGAGGACTGGGGTGAGGGGTGGGGGGTGGTTCCAGGTTCAATTCCGGTCAAGGGCATGTACCTTGGTTGCGGGCACATCCCCAGTGGGGGGTGTGCAGGAGGCAGCTGATCCATGTTTCTGACCTTGCTATCCCTCTCCCTTCCTCTCTGTGAAAAAAAAAAAAATCAATAATATATATATTTTTTAAAAGAAGAAGTTTAGCCGAGACCGGTTTGGCTCAGTGGATAGAGCGTCGGACGGCGGACTGAAGGGTCCCGGGTTCGATTCCGGTCAAGGGCATGTACCTTGGCTGCGGGCACATCCCCAGTGGGGGGCATGCAAGAGGCAGCTGATGGATGTCTCTCTCTCATCGATGTTTCTGACTTTCTATCCCTCTCCTTTCCTCTCTGTGAAAAATCAATAAAATATATATTTTTTTTTAAAAGAAGAAGAAGGTTTAAGTTTAAAAAATGTGGCTCCCCAAAGAAATGTCCGTCGTTGTACTGTTGGTATTTGGCTCTGTGGACGGATGAGCTTGCCGACCACTAGGTTAGGCTGACATCTGGGACAGCCGCCCTCCCCAGCAGCCCCCACGATGAAGTGCCAGTTACTTGGTTCACTAGGAGTTATTTCTCTCATTCACCCAAAAAGACACCCTCGCCCGGCTGGCGTGGTTCAGTGGGTGAGTGCCGACCTATGAACCAAGGAGTCCTGGTTCGATTCCCGGTCAGGGCACAGGCCTGGGTTATGCGCTCGATCCCCAGTGTGGGGTGTGCAGGAGGCAGCTGATCCATGATTCCCTCTCAGCATTGATGTTTCTCTCCCTCTCTCCCTCTCCCTTCCTCTCTAAAATCAATTTAAATATATATATATATATGCACTAGGGGCCTGGTGCACAAAATTCGTGCACTGGGGGTGGGTGGTCCCTCAGCCCAACCTGCCCCCTCTCACATACTGGGAGCCCTCAGGGGATGTCCTACTGATGGCTCACCCCCGTCCTGCTCAAGGCTGAAAGCCTCTGGCCAAGGCTTTTCAGCCTTGGACAGGAGACCCTGGCCAGGGGACCCCCAGTGATGGCTCTGCAATCGAGCAGCTCACTGGCTCCACCCTAGCCCTGGCCTTGGGCAGCAGCCATCTTGGTTGGGGGTTAATTTGCATATCACCCCTGATGGGCTGGTGGGCGTGGCTAGTGGGCGTGGCTTGTGGGTGTAGTGGAGGTACAATTTGCATGTGGTCAATTTGCATATTACTCTTTTATTAGATAGGATATGTATATATATATTAATATGTTTTATTGATTTTTTTACAGAGGGGAAGGGAGAAAGAGAGCTAGAAACATCAATGAGAGAGAAACATCCATCAGCTGCCTTCTGCACACGCCCCACTGGGGATGTGCCCGCAACTGGAATCGAACCTGGGGCCTTTTCGTCTGCAGGCCGACGTTCTATCCACTCTGGGGGCTGGACCTAGGTGTGCGGGCAGAGATGGGAGACTGGGTCCTGGGTTCTGTGCTGCGGATGGAGGCAGCTGGGGCAGGAGTGGGCCCAAAGGGTTAGGTTCAAGTCCCCTAAGTCCAGGCCCTGCGTGGTGGTGGCTGAGCCAGGGGCCGCATAGCTGGCCTCAGACCCTTCCAGGTGCCTGGGGGTGGCCCTGCCCACAGGACAGGGGGAGGTGGGCCCACCAGCACAGGAAACAGCTTCTGGACGCAGCAACTCGAGTGCCTGGCACTTCTGTCCGTTTCCTGGAAGGATGTCGGCCTGGAGGAGAGAGGTTTGCTGGCAGGTGCTCAGGCCCCTGAGTGCCCCATGGCCGCCTGCCCACGGAGGAAGGGGGAGCGGAGCTGGTGGCAGGAGCTAGCCTCAGGGATGTGGAGAGGGAAGGCCTGTGGTCACCTGGGCACCCCAGCCCCTGCACAGCTTTGGGGGGGGGGCACTCAGAATATGCTGTTTATCCAGCACTTGCTACATGCCACAGGTTCTATGCACTCTCCTCTCACCTGTTAATTATTATTGGCTGACGTTGAGTTTTGTGGGGGTTTTTTTTATTGGTTTTTTACAGAGAGGAAGGGAGAGGGATAGTTAGAAACACTGATGAGAGAGAAACATCCATCAGCTGCTTCCTGTACACTCCCTACTGGGGACGTGCCTGCAACCACAGTACATGCCCTTGACCGGAATTGAACCTGGGACCTTCCAGTCCGAAGGCCGAGGCTCTATCCACCGAGCCAAACCAGTTAGGGCATAACACTGAGTTATTAAGTACCATCTAAAGATCCCTTATCCATGTTCAAGCTGATACTCAGCTGCGTCCACGTGCCTGGCTCCCTTTGGAGCCGTTTACGGGTTCTCACTCATTAGCCTAATGCAACCTTTTAAAAAGTATATTTTTATCACCCTAACCCAGCGGTCGGCAAACTCATTCGTCCGCAGAGCCAACTATCAACAAACAGCACAGCGATTGAAATTTCTTTGGAGAGACACATTTTTTTTAAAACTTCAACTTCTTCTAACGCCGCTCCTTCAACGTAGACTCGCCCAGGCCGTGGTGTTTTGTAAAAGAGCCACCCTGAAGGAGCCGAAGAGCCGCAGGTGGCTCATGAGCTGCAGTTTGCCAACCGCTGCCCTGACCAGTTTGTCTCAGTAGGAAGAGCGTCTCAGTCTATGGACTGAAAGGTCCCGGGTTCTATTCCGGTCAAGCGCATGTACCTTTGTTGTGGGCACATCCCCAGTGGGGGGGGGGGGGGGGGGCGAGCAGGAGGCAGCTGATTTATATTTCTCTCTCGTCACCCATGTTTCTAACTCTTTATCCCTCTCCCTTCCTCTCTGTAAAAAATTAATAATATATATATATATATATATATATATATATATATATAGTTATTGATTTCAGAGAGGAAGGAAGAGAGAGGGGGAGAGATAGAAACATCAATGATGAGAGAACCATGGATCGGCTGCCTCCTGCTCACCCCACCCTGGCCATTGAGCCTGCAACTCAGGCCTGTGCCCCGACCAGAATCGAACCGTGACCTCCTGCTTCCTAGGTTGATGCTCAACCACTGAGCCACGCCCGTAGAATCTCTGGAAGTAGATGTTGCTGTCTCTCTTCCCCTGTTACAGGCGGGGAAACTGAGGCAGGGTTACTGAGACAATGTTGCACACAGCTAAGGAGCGGAGGCCGGGCAGGCTGCCCCAGACACCATGCCCTTAGGCCCTGCAATAAACAGAAGCCTGGGTCCTCCCCTCTGGCCTCTGTGGGGTGGGGGCTGGGCCCCTGAGGCCGGGTTACACGTGCAGGGTCACAGGTCACGAGCTCCTGCACGGTACCGTCTGGTCAGGCCATGGTCCCAGGTGCCCCGACCCCGGGACCTGTGCTCTGGAGAGAAGGGGAGGGTGGCCAGCCTCCCACATACCCATTTCATGGATGAGCTGAGCAGGGGCCTGGAGATTTGGTGATGATGTGGGGGGGGGGGGGGGGGGGGGGGGCTATGGCCTTCTGCCGGGTTTGAGGCCTGGGGCTGGGAGGCTGCATTTGCTTCCTCAGCTGCACCCCCCCACCCCTCGTTCCCTCCCCCAGGTGGCTGGCCTACGTCCTCCTCCTGCTGCTGGAGTTGCTGGTCTGCCTCTTCACCCTCCTGGGCCTGGCGAAGCAGAGCAAGTGGCTGGTGATTGTGTGAGTCCGGGGCACCCTCGAGGCATCCCAGCCCCTTCCTGCACAGCTTTGGGGGGCACTCAGAATATGCTGTTTATCCAGCACTGGTCACGTGCCAGGCTCTGTGCCCGGGGGCCTCACCTGCATTCTCCTCTGGTCTGTGAATTATTATTGGCTGACACTGAGTTATTTTTTTAAAAACATATTTTACGAAGGGCCCGGTGCACGAAATTCATGCACGGGGGGTGGGTGGTCTCTCAGCCAAACCTGCCCCCTCTCACATCCTGGGAGCCCTCAGGAGATGTCCTACGGATGGCTCACCCTTGGCCTGCCCAAGGCCAAGAGCCTCTGGCCGAGGTTTTCATTCTTGGGCAGGGGACCTTGGCCATCGATCGCCCTGTGATTCGGCTGATTGCTGGGATGCCAGCCAGCAGTCATCCTACGATCCAGCTAACGCTGGCTGGCTCTGCCCCAGCACTGGCCCAAGTCCGCCCCAAGGCCAGGGAACCCAGCAGATCGCCCTGCCATGTGGCCGATCCGCTAGCTGGCCCTGGCCATCATCCTGCCATGGGCGGCAGCCATCTTGGTTGGGTGTTAATTTGCATATTGCTCCTGATCAGCGTGTGGGTGTGGTTTATTTGGTGTAGCGACGGTACGGTCAATTTGCATATTGCTCTTTTGTTAGATAGGATTGATTTTTTTACAGAGAAGAAGGGAGAGGGATAGAGAGTTAGAAATATCGATGATGAGAGGGAAATATCAATCAGCCGCCTCCTGCACACCTCCCACTGGGGATGTGCCCACAACCAAGATCCATGCCCTTGACCAGAATCGAACCTGGGACCTTTCAGGCCCCAGGCAGAGCTCCATCCCTCTGTGCTCTTAAGCAAGGGACCCCCCAGCCTCCTCCCCCGATCCCTCCCACTGGCTCCTTCCTGCATCCCATGAGCTACCATGACCTCCGTGGAGTTCCCAGGGGGCGGGGCGGCACAGGGACAGACACCAGACCTGGAGCCGCCAGGAGGGGTGGGCCAACCTGCCAACAAGCCGCCTTATGGGGGAAGCCCTCGTGTGGACGCCAGTGATGCTGGCTGATGCTGAGGATGCCGGCAGTGGCTGACATCCGCTGCAGACCGTGCGCCTGCCCCCTTCCGCCATCCCGACAACCTGGAAACGGGGAGCCGTCAGGAGCCCGCCGACGTGGCCACACACGAAGCTGCGTGGCCCTGATTAGGCTTCTGGGCTCATTCTATGTGCCCCACGCTTGCTTTTCTTCTGGAACCCTCGAGCTTCCCGAAAGAGAAGGCATTTTCCTTCCATTGAAGGGGGAGCGGGGAGAGATTCGGGCTCAGAGAGGTTGAGCCACTTTGCCCAAAGCTGCCCAGCCTGGCAGTGCTGCCCCCTGGGGTCCACTCGCTCGGCCAGCCTGTCCCATTTGGAGGAGTCCTGCCTCCTGCCTGCCCCTGACCTGCTGTCCCCAGTGGGGAGGGGGCTGTACCGGTGCCTACGTGGTCTCCACTCTCCCCCAGGGCCTTGGAGATGGTAAAACCTGGCCCTGGTCAGTCCCAGGGCATGGATTGGACCCCCCCCCCAGATGCCCATCATGCCCGCTGCCCACCCTCCAGTGCAAACCCAATCCCCAGAGAGAAACTGGGAGGCGATTTCAGCTCCGGAGCTGTCTCCGCTGCTGGGAGGAGCAGTCTTGGGGGGCAGGTGGTTACCCAAGGGAGAGCCTGGGGATGGGCTCGGGGATGGTGGGGGTCCGGCGAAATTCACAGCTGGGAAAGGGGCCCAGCAATGGGCAGAAGGCCGCTCAGGGTCCCAGAGGATGGGGCAGAGCTGGGATGGGTCTTGCCGGCCCAGGGCTCTTCCCACTGCCCCCCGCCCCTTAGTCAGGGACCGGATGTTCAGTCTGACATCAACGACCTCAAGTCCACCCACCTCTCCAATGTCTCTGCCCCTAATTCTGACCCTCCAGGCCCCAGAGGTCGGGGGTAGAGCTGTGATGGGATTTGTGGTGGGGAAAAGGACGAGGCCGGGTGAAGAGACTCAGAACCCCAAATTCAATTCCTCCCCGCCCCCCCCCCCCCAGGATGACGGTGATGAGCCTCGTGGTCCTTGTCCTGAGCTGGGGCTCCCTGGGCCTGGAGGCAGCTACTGCTGTGGTGAGTCAGAGGCTGGCCACCCAGATCTGGGGTCATGGGGGCCAGGGTCACAGGTTCTGAGGTTAAGGGGCTAGTTTTCTAGGTCCTGAAGGCCTGGGGGCCTAGACGTCTGAGGGAGGAGGCTGGGGGCCTGGACTCCTGGGTCTGAGGGAGGAGGACTGGGGGACTGGACTCCTGGGTCTGAGGGAGGAGGACTGGGGGCCTGGACTCCTGGGTCTGAGGGAGGAGGGCTGGGGGTCTGGACTCCTGGGTCTGAGGGAGGAGGGCTGGGGGCCTGGACTCCTGGGTCTGAGGGAGGAGGGCTGGGGGCCTGGACTCCTGGGTCTGAGGGAGGAGGCTGGGGGGCTGGACTCTTGGGTCTGAGGGAGGAGGCTGGGGGTCTGGATTCCTGGGTCTGAGGGAGGAGGGCTGGGGGCCTGGACTCCTGGGTCTGAGGGAGGAGGGCTGGGGGCCTGGACTCCTGGGTCTGAGGGAGGAGACTGGGGTCACTGAGTCCATTGGGATGTGGCATTGGGGCAGCTTCTGGTCTGAGCCCCCTTTCCGGCTGCCTCTCTCAGGGCCTCAGCGACTTCTGCTCTAGTCCCGACACCTACATCCTGAACCTGACTCAAGAGGAGACTGGGCTCGACTCAGGTGACCCCAGTGGCCGGGTGCACCCCTTGGATGCTCAGGCCTCTGTGTCCCATCCTGCCTGGGGTCGAGTGGGGTGGGGGTGCCACGCTGTAAGCCAGGCCCATCCAGTCCCTGAAGCTCTCAGCACCTCCCGCGTGGGCTGGAGAAGACGGAGGGGGTGAAGATACCAGGAGGGGGAGGAGCCTGAGGGATGGGGGATCTGGCCACTTGGAGGAACTGGGGGCCGCACGGTGTGGTCCAGGCAGAAGGGCCTCAGCAGCAGCAGGAGTGTGGAGACCAGCATGTTTCTGGCTGTGCCCCCCCCCCCCCCAGCAGAAGCTTTTAGGGTTTTGGAGAGTGGCCGGTCCCCGAATGCCAGGCCCCTGGGAGCTCAGGGGGGTCCTGAGCTGGGGAGGGACCCCACCCGGCTCACGGCCTCCCCCTCTTCCCTCCCACCTCAGACATCCTGGGCTATTATTTCCTCTGCAACCAGGCCATCTCCAACCCCTTTCAACAGGTGAGGGCTGAGGTGAGGGAACCGGGTGGAGGGGGCAGGGCTGGAGCCTGGACTTTGGGGTCCTGGGGAAGGATGAAGGCGCCAGGGACCCCAGTCCTGCGTCCCCTGGGAGGAGCGCGCTGGGGGCGTGGACCACGGGGTGCTCCTCCCTCTCTCTCTGTGTTCCCGCAGAGGCTGACCCTGTCCCAGCGAGCTCTGGCCAACATCCACTCCCAGCTGCAGGGCCTGGAGCGAGATGCTGTGCCCCAGTTCCCTTCCGCGCAGGTTGGCGCTGCGCCCACACAGGGCTCCCAGGGAAAGGGCGGGACCAGATCTGTGGGTGCGGGCGGGACGGGTCCATGGGCGTGGTTATGAGCTATGGGCGGGGCCACAGAAATGACCTGGACACCGAAAGGGCGTGTTTTGTGGGCGTGGCCAGGATGCGGGCGAGGTCAGGGAAGTCAGTCGGTGGGCGTGGCCCTGAGCTGTGAGCGGGGCCCGCTGAAAGGACAGGTCAGTGGGAGTGGCCCTGAGATGTGGGTGGGGCCACAGAAAGGACCGGGACACCGAAAGGATGTGTTTTGGTGGGCGTGGCCAGGATGTGGGCGGGGTCAGGGAAGTCGGTCGGTGGGCGTGGCCCTGAGCTGTGGGCGGGATCCGCTGAGAGGGCGGGCCGGTGGGCGTGGCTGTGGGTGGGGCGTGGGAATTAATAGGTCTGGGCGTGGCCTTTGTGGTGTGGGCGGGACCCAGAGGGTCAGGTCCTTGGAAATGACCTGAATAAAAGGGGCGTGATCTGTCTGTGTGGGCGGTGTCTGAAGAGGTGGGCGGGGCTCCCACCAGGGATGGGTCCCAGGTGGGATAAGGACCCCCTCCCACCGCAGAAACCTCTGCTGTCCCTGGAGGAGACGTTGAATGTGACGGAGGGAAACTTCCACCAGCTGGTGGCGCTGCTGCACTGTCGAGGCTTGCACAAGGTGACCCGCGACCCCGCCCTGCCTCATGCTCTGCCTGGACCCTGCAGGCCTGCTCCCTCTCTCCCACCAGCTCCCCAGTCTTTTCCCCTGGCCACCCTCCCCCCAGAAATCCAGCTGTCTGTCTTAAACTATTGTTTATATATCCTATACTATTCTCTACCCGTTAACCATCTGTCCCCCTGTCGTCTAGAATCCTTCTTTATTTCCCGCCCTCCTCTCTCTCCACATCTCTCATCCCAGCTCTGTCCTCGCCCCCTGCTTCCCCCTCCAACTCACCCACTCTCCTCCCCGTCCTCCCCTATCTCCCTCCCTCCCTCTCTGTCTCCCCATCTGCCTCCTATAAAAGCTGTGCACTTAGCTCTGGAGGGAGGCGGCCTTGGCTCCAGCCCTAGCTCTGGACCTCAGGCAAGTCCCCGACTTCTCTGTGCCTCAGTTTCCTCACTCACGGGGCTGGGATGCCAGGGTGAATGCCTGCCAAGCTCTCATGTGGTGCGTGCTGTCCTCCTTCCCAGGCAGGGAGGGGCAGGACACCCAGAAGAGAGAGAGACTGGGTTCCCAGACTCCTTCCAGTCTGGGCTATGATGCCGGCAGTGTGTCTCCCCTCCCCCCACACCCTGCCCCGCAAGTGCACCTCCTGAATCTCCACCTCCTCACCTGTGAAATGAGGTCGCCTGGACCTGCTTGGCTGGGCGGTGTGAGGGTTCAGGAGAAAATCAGCCGTCCCCCGCATGCCGTGGGCTTCTGGACTAAGTCGGGGCTCTGGGCTATTTTAGGGGTGGTGACTCACCTCGTTAGTAAATGCCGTGAAGAGCTAACTGCTGTTATTGTCTGCCTTGCAGACTTGGATGATAAGGTACACAGGGCTGGGTCACCCCAGGTCGGACCTAGCCCCAGGCCCTCCAGCCAGAGGTCCCCAATGTTGTCCCTTCTGCCTCTTCAATGTTCACCCACTGTCACCCCGCCCCCAACCCCGGGGCTCTGCTGTGGCTCAGGCCCACTTGGCCTGGGGGACACAGGGCAGTGCATGGAGTGTGTTTGGTGTCACAACTGGCGTGTGTGTGTGTGTGTGTGTGTGTGTGTGTGTGTGTGCTACTGGCATCTAGTAGGTGGGGCTGGGGGCGGGGAGAGGGTTGTCAGACCAGCAAGAGGCCTTGATTTGAGGTCCTACCTTATGGGTGTGATAATGACAGTGACCACAGCCCCTACTGTGTGCCAAACGCTTCCCGTGTGCTAGGCCGGGGAGGAAACTGAGGCACAGAGAGGCTGAGGGACCTGTCCAGCATGGCACAGCCGGCGTGGGGACGGTGTGAGTGGCGTGTGTGGGAGGAGAAGGGGCCCGGCCTGCTGACGGGCTCCCCGCCCTCCCACCTCCCAGGACTACAGCGCCGCCCTGCGGGGCCTGTGCGAAGACACCCTGGAGGGTCTGCTCTTCCTGCTGCTCTTCTCCCTCCTGTCTGCAGGGGCCCTGGCCACCGCCCTCTGCAGCCTGCCCCGCGCCTGGGCCCTGTTTCCACCCAGGTCAGGGGGGGACAGAGGAGGCGGGAGGAGGCCACAAGACAAGGGGGTGGGGCTGTCCTCTTGGGGGGGACAGCCTCCTGATGCATTACCCATCCTCCTCCCCTGCCACTCCCCCCCATACCCCCCAGTGACGACTATGATGACACAGACGATGACGATCCTTTCAACCCTCAGGTACTGGGCTCCTGGGTCTGTGGGAGAAGGGGCAGGGGGACTGGGCTCCTGGGTCTGAGGGAGGAGGCTGGGGGCCTGGACTCCTGGGTCTGAGGGAGGAGCCTGGGGGCTGGGCTCCTGGTCTGAGGGAGGAGGCTGGGGGCTGGGCTCTTGAGTCTGAGGGAGGAGGGCTGGGGGCCTGGGCTCCTGGGTCTGAGGGAGGAGGCTGGGGGCCTGGACTCCTGGGTCTGAGGGAGGAGGAAGCTGGGGGCCTGGACTCCTGGGTCTGAGGGAGGAGGGACTGGGGCCTGGGCTCCTGGGTCTGAGGGAGGAGGGACTGGGGCCTGGACTCCTGGGTCTGAGGGAGGAGGCTGGGGGCTGGGCTCCTGGGTCTGAGGGAGGAGGCTGGGGGCCTGGACTCCTGGGTCTGAGGGAGGAGGGCTGGGGGCCTGGACTCCTGGGTCTGAGCGAGGAGGCTGGGGGCCTGGACTCCTGGGTCTGAGGGTGGAGGGCTGGGGGCCTGGACTCCTGGGTCTGAGGGAGGAGGCTGGGGGCCTGGACTCCTGGGTCTGAGGGAGGAGGGCTGGGGGCCTGGGCTCCTGGGTCTGAGGGAGGAGGGCTGGGTCCTGGACTCCTGGGTCTGAGGGAGGAGGAATGGGGGCCTGGACTCCTGGGTCTGAGGGAGGAGGGCTGGGGACCTGGACTCCTGGGTCTGAGGGAGGAGGCTGGTGGCCTGGACTCCTGGGTCTGAGGGAGGAGGGACTGGGGGGCTGGACTCCTGGGTCTGAGGGAGGAGGGCTGGGGGCCTGGACTCCTGGGTCTGAGGGAGGAGGAGGCAGGGGGCCTGGACTCCTGGGTCTGAGGGAGGAGGGCTGGGGGCCTGGGCTCCTGGGTCTGAGGGAGGAGGGACTGGGGGCCTGGACTCCTGGGTCTGAGGGAGGAGGGCTGGGGGCCTGGACTCCTGGGTCTGAGGGAGGAGAGACAGGGGACCTGGACTCCTGGGTCTGAGGGAGGAGGCTGGGGGCCTGGACTCCTGGGTCTGAGGGAGGAGGGCTGGGGGCCTGGACTCCTGGGTCTGAGGGAGGAGGGGCTGGGGCCTGGACTCCTGGGTCTGAGGGAGGAGGGGCTGGGGGCCTGGACTCCTGGGTCTGAGGGAGGAGCTGGGGGCCTGGACTCCTGGGTCTGAGGGAGGAGGGGCTGGGGGGGCTGGGCTCCTGGGTCTGAGGGAGGAGGCCTGGGACCCCGGGGTTGCTCCTGGGTCTGAGGTTAGAGGCAGTGCCCACACTACAAACCAGATTCCCATGCCTCCTCTAATTCCCCCCCCCCCCCCGGCCAGGAATCCAAGCGCTTCGTGCAGTGGCAGTCGTCTATCTGAGCCTCTTCTCCAGACCAGACGGGAGCCTGTGCCCCCTCCCCGGTGAGCCAGAGTGACCCCGGGTCTGGGAGCCGGCCCCGCCCTCTTCCCCATGCCGCCGGCATGCGTGACCTCCCAGCACTGACTGTGTCTCTCTCTCTCTCTGCAGCTCCTTCCCGGGCTGCCGGATAAGACCCCACTAACCCAGCCCGACGGGGCTCCCCCCCCCCCCCCGTCCCCGCTAACACCGGCCCCGGCCGCCCCCCACACAGGACTGCCTCCCGGCCGGCCGCATCCTCCTGCCCACAGCCCGTCCCCCAGGAGGCGGCCAGGGCCCGGGGCTGGGCGGAAAGGGGCCCCTCCTCCTTGGCCACCAGGGCCAGCCCTGAAGGACACAAGCCGCCCCCCACCCTCTCGCCTTCCCGCCCGACCCCCACCAACCCCGGTGGGCGTAAGGTCTCTGCTCTCAACTCGCGGCACTAACTCGGGGATGGGTTGATTTGAAATAAAAGGGAAGACTTTATTTTACAAGCTGCTCTCTCCCCATTTCCTCTCTCCCCGCTCCCCACCCCCCTGATCTGGCCTCTTGGTTGGGTGGGGAGACCCGCCCCTGGCTGTCCCTTATCCAGTGTCCTTGTTGACCGCAGGGCTTGGTTGGAAGCCTGGGACGGAGGCACGGCCTTGTCGGGTGCCCTTGATTCTGAACTTGAAGCATCCTCCAGGTGCTGCTGGTCCTCTCGTTGCACCCCCACCATGCACAGCCCCCTGCGGCCCATGCATGGCGGCCGAGGGCCTCCAGGGCTGCAGCAGGCTTGGGTTCCGCAGAGTCCCTTTCTCTCCAAGGCGGGCCTACTCTGCCTGCTTCTCACGGGGCGTGCAAACCGTAAATGCATTCAGATCTCGGACCCGGGCCTGCCTTAGAGGAGGGGGAGGCGGGGGGCTGGGCCTGAGGGGGCGGGATTTGCCACGCCAAGATGGCGGCCCCCACGGGTATAGGGGTCCCCGTGGTCAGGGAGAGGCGGCTGGTGACGATATACAGGAGCAAGCCTAAACAGAAATTCCCCTTCGCTGTTTGGAGCGGCGGGACCGGGCGGGGGCTGCTGGGAGAGAAACGGGCCGCGTGGCCACTTAGCTGTTTGCAGCGATTTCTATCTGGAAGGAGGGCAGGGAGCTTTTGGGGAACAGGGCAGGCAGTCCGGGTACTTGCCACAGCTTTCCAGGCGAGCATTGCGCCTGGCGTGAGGTCATGATGCTTGGATCCAGGTACGGGAAGAAAGTGGTCGAGAAAGAACGTACCGTGTTCCTTTGATGGACGCAGAGGAGCTCTCGAGGGTGTTAAGGTCACCAGCCGTCTGTGTGACCTACGTCGGCGGCCACACAGAGCCACCTGCACTTCGGTTCCGAGGGGAGGCGACTTCAGCGCTTGATCCGTTTGATGAGTTTTTATGCTTTATCATGTAGACTAGAGGCCCGGTGCACGGAACTCAGGCACAGGGGGGCGGGAGGGGGGGTGTCCCTCAGCCCAGCCTGCACCCTCTCCAATCTGGGACCCCTCGAGGGATGTCGGACTGCCCGTTTCGATGTCTAAACGGGCAGTCGGACATCCTTCTCACAATCCAGGACTGCTGGCTCCAAACTGCTCACCTGCCTGCCTCCCTGATTGCCCCTAACTGCTTCTGCCTGCCAGCCTGATCACCCGCTAACCACTACCCTGCCAGCCTAATGGATGTCTAACTGCTCCCCTGCCAGCCTGTTTGCCCCCAACTTCCGTCCTCTACTGGCCTGCTCACCCGTAACTGTCCTCCCCTGCTGGCCTGATCACCCACAATTGCCCTCCCCTGCAGGCTTGATCGCCCCCAACTGCCCTCCCTTGCAGGCCTGGTCCCTCCCAACGGCCCTCCCCTGCTGGCCTGATCACCCCCAACTGCCCTCCCCTGCAGGCCTGATCACCCCCAACTGCCCTCCCTTGCAGGCCTGGTCCCTCCCAACGACCCTCCCCTCCTGGCCATCTTGTGGTGGCCATCTTGTGTCCACATGGGGGCAGGATCTTTGACCACATGGTGGCAGCCCTCTTGTGTGTTGGAGTGATGGTCAATCTGTGTATTACTCTTTCATTAGATAGGATAGAGGCCTGGTGCATGGGTGGGGACCGGCTGATTTGCCCTGAAGGGTGTCTTCAATCAGGGTGGGGGTTCCCTTGGGATGTGGGGCTTATGGTGCCTGGGCGAGGGGCCTATATGGAGGTTTGCAGGCCCGCTATGCCCCACAGTGACCCAGTGACCCAAGCGGAGACCCTGGTATCTGGGATTTACATGTCTTCTACAGCTGAAACTTTGTAGCCTAGAATGGGATTATGTATCTTCTATAATTGAAACTTTGTAGCCTAGAGTGGGATTATGTATCTTCTATAATTGAAACTCTGTAGCCTAGAGTGGGATTATGTATCTTCTATAATTGAAACTTTGCAGCCCAGAGTGGAGGCCTAGGCCAGCAACTGGCAGGCAGAAAGCTTGGCTTCCTCCGTTGCCGGAGAAACCCAAGCCTTCCTCCTCCTCCTGCTCTCAGTGGTGGCAGCCATCTTGGTTGGGGGGTTTATTTGCATAATCCGCTCCTGATTGGCTGGTGGGCGTGGTTGTGGGAGTAGCAAAGGCACGGTCACATTTGCATATTACTCTTTTATTAGATAGGATTCCCCAAAGGGCCGTATCCAATGATGTCTAGTGCGTATGACTGTATCTTAAACCGACGTGACAGGTCACGGCTGACCTCCACAGGTTAGCTCATCTTCCCTCGCTCAGGAAACGTATCTGGCATTACAAGCAAAGTCCGCAGACGACGGTACGCTCCATCACTCCCCTTGTAGAACAGACTGTCGGCTCAGAGTCAGTCTTTAGGAGCTCTTCTGCAGGTGCCAGGCTAAGTGATTCCCTCAGAGCTTGCAAGAGCTATTTGCAATACCTTCTTCGAACGCGACAAAGTCACACATCCAGCGCAAGGGGAACAGCACCCAGGAATGAGGGCGTCAGCGGGGGTTGGCTTCGGGGAAACTCCGTCGTGAACAGGGCTTTCGGCCCCAACACGACAGATGGACGGAGGGCCGCAGACCGGGATACCAGGATACAGGCTTAAGTGAGAGATCACCCTGCTGGCTCACTTCCAAAGGGAGAAAGAGAGCGCGTGAGGGGTGAAGGCGTCCTTTTAAGGGGGAGGGGATGGGGCTTAGGGTGCCCAGCACACGCTTGATTGGTGGCTTCCTATAAGGTGCGTGATTGGGCACCGAGGACCCAGGAATCGGGGGGGGGGGGGGTGTAGACGGCTTAGGGTATCTGGCAGGTGCTGATTGGTGGGTCAATGTCTCTGTGGCAGATGCTGGTTTCATCGTAATTCTGCCCACCAGTTGCGGGGAGGGAGGTGTAAGGTTTGTAACGCAGGAAACAAAACACACAGGGAGTCCAGGCCATTGGAGGAGGTTTTGATCTTGCGCTCCAGGGCGAAATCCGCTGGTCCGAGGGTGAGCCAGGGAAGTTCGCGCCAAAAGGGGACATCGGTGTTTCTTTTATACAGCAGTTTAGTGCGGGGAGGGCGGGTGGAGGGCATGAGAGGTGTGGAATTTTTGCCTTGGGCCTGCAGGGGGGGTGGTCTTAGGAAGGCTAGGAAGGAGCCAGGTATCTCTGTATCTCTGTCACCATCTACCTTTCGGCTGCATGCATGGGCTCTGGACTTCCCTTCCTGCCTAACAGGATGATCTATCAGATTTTTAAAAAGATATCCTAAAGCCAGAAAGCAAAGGTAATCTATTTGACAAATCATGGAATTAAAAAAAAAAATACCACAAAAGGGGCAAGCTGATAGTCTGAGGGAAATTGTGATATCCTTTTAAAAAATACATGTGGCAAATATACATCCTACCTAATAAAAGAGTAATACACAAATTGCCCATACCTCCAATCAAGCCACGCCCACCAGCCACACCCACCAGCCAGTCAGGAGCAAATTATGCAAATAAACCCCAACCAAGATGGCTGCCACCACTGAGAGCAGGAGGGAGGCTTGGGTTTCCCTGGCAACGGAGGAAGCCAAGCTTTCCGCCTGCCAGTTGTTGGCCTAGGCCTCCACTATAGGCTACAAAGTTTCAATTATAGAAGATGCATAATCCCACTCTAGGCTACAAAGTTTCAAACAGAAATGGCTGTCACCATGGAGCAGAAAGCTTGGCTCCACTCCAGGCTACAAAGTTTCAGCTGTAGAAGATATGTAAATCCCAGATACCAGGGTCTCTGCTTGGGTCACTGAGGGGCATAGCCAGCCTACAAACCACTATAGGCCCCTTGCCCAGGCCACCCTACACCCCAAAAGAATCCACACCCTGATTGCAGACACCCTTCAGGGCAAACCAGCTGGTCCCCACCCATGCACCAGGCCTCTATCCTATCTAATAAAAGAGTAATACACAGGCCAAGACCGGTTTGGCTCAGTGGATAGAGCATCGGACTTCGGACTGAAGGGTCCTGGGTTCGATTCCAGTCAAGGGCATGTACCTTGGCTGTGGGCACATCCCCAGTAGGGGGCGTGCAAGAGGCAGCTGATCGATGTCTCTCATTGATGTTTCTGACTTTCTATCCCTCTCCCTTCTGCTCTGTAAAAAAATCAATAAAATAAAAATTTAAAAAAAGAGTAATACACAGATTGACCATCACTCCAACACACAAGAGGGCTGCCCCCATGTGGTCAAAGATCCTGCCCCCATGTGGACACAAGATGGCTAGCAGGGGAGGACAGTTAGGAGGTTCCAGGCCTGCAAGGGAGGGCAGTTGGGGGTGACCAGGCCGGCAGAGGAGTGAAGTTGGGTTCAAACAGGCTGGCAGGGGAGCAGTTAGACATCAATTAGGCTGGCAGGGCAGTGGTGAGGGGGTGATCAGGCTGGTAGGCGGAAGTGGTTAGGGGCAATCAGGGAGGCAGGCAGAAGAGCAGTTTGCAGCTAGCAGTCCTAGATTGTAAGAAGGATGTCCAACTGCTGGTAGGATTGGTCCTAAACGGGCAGTCGGGCAGCCCTCGAGGGGTCCCAGATTGGAGAGGGTGCAGGCTGGGCTGAGGGACACCCCCCACCACCACAAATTTTGTGCACCGGGCCTCTAATATATATATATATATATATATATATATATATATATATATATATATATATATATTTCTTAATCCACGGTTATAATCTACAAAGCTTCCACAGAGAAAAAGGCCACCCAACTTCAAAACAAGCGAATTGAACTTCCAGTGAGGTGATCATTCTAACACCGGTGAACAGATGAAAATGCATCCAAACCCTGAATATTAGAAAGTGCAATATGAAACAATTCCCCCGCCCCCAGTTCTCATAAAATTAAAGGGGTGTTAACATTCTGTGCTGGCAGGGATGTGGGGGGAGGGGGAGGCTGGGGTGCTCATGCATGCTGTTCCTGAGACTGTGAATTGAAATCCTACAAAAAAATACAATCTTAGGTGGGATAAAATCAAAAATCTTATGTGGATAGAGTGTCAGCCTGCAGACTGAGGGGTCCCGGGTTCCATTCCGGTCAAGGGCATGTACCTTGGTTGTGCGCACATCCCCAATAGAGGGTGTGCAGGAGGCAGCTGATCGATGCTTCTCTCTCAGCGATGTTTCTAACTTTATTCCTCTCCTTTACTGTCTGTAAAAAAAAAACAATCAAGAAAATATATTTTATTTTTTTAATATATTTTTATTGATTTTTTTGCAGTATAACTTATATTTAATAGTAGTACATATGTTTTCCTTTTTGCCCCCCATTATCCTCCCCACAGCCTCCCTTACCCCCCAGCACATGTTCCCACCTGCCCCCCTCCCCGCCCCAGTGTCCTTCATTCATTGGCTATGCTCATACACATGCATACAAGTCCTTCGGTTGATCTCCCCCAGCAT
The DNA here is from genome assembly GCA_027563665.1 of Antrozous pallidus. Lineage (NCBI taxonomy): Eukaryota > Metazoa > Chordata > Mammalia > Chiroptera > Vespertilionidae > Antrozous > Antrozous pallidus. Next base: position 3,910,984 of record CM050525.1, on the reverse strand, counting down.
CCGCCTCCCATCCACTCCAGCCTTCCACCTGTAGCTTGACAGCCTGTTCAATGCCTCCCTGCCTCTATATCAATCCCTCTCCCCCATTTCTTTTCTTCAAAAATATCTTGCCTCTGCATACTGGAAATAAATGTACAAGAACAAAAAAAAAATGTTGGAGTCTCAGTTTCAATGTCCAACTAACTGTTCTGAGTCCCAGTTTCAGTGTCAAATAGTTCTTTATGTGTACGTGTCAGCAATGGCATGCAGATGGTGGACACATATTAAAAAAGATAAATATCGCATGATCTCCCTCATTTGTGGGATATAATGATCGACACAAACCGATGAACAGAAACAGACCCAGGCACAGAGAAGCATCCCTCAGATGCTCAAACCTCAGAGGGAAGGCAGGGGAGGGTGGCGAGGGATGGGGGGGGGGGGGATCAACCAAAGGACTTATATGCATGCACATGGGCCTAATCAATGGACACAGGGGGTGAGGGCAGGATTGAGGCTGGGGGGAGGCAACGAGGGGATATGGACACATATGGAATACCTTAATCAATAAAGAAAAAGTGGGGAAAAAAAGAAATTTCTGAAATCCAAAGAGCGGCCGCACCTGAGCCGCCCTGGTGCGGGGCCACTCAGAGACCACGGCCCCACCTGGTGGCCGTGCTCACCTGCCTCCCGCAGGAGCAGGGATGGGGATGCGTGCGCATGTCCTGCAGGGTCCTGAGGGGACCGGGTGCGGTGTGGACTATACACCATGTTGCCCCTCCAAACTGGGAAACCCCGGATCCCGACACGCACACGTGGGCGTTCCCCGGGGGTTTCGGATCAGGGCTGGTTGATCCTGTGACACGTGCCATAAGGGCTGCTCAGCCCCCTCCACGCGCCCCCCCCCCCCCCCATTACTTCTAGTTTGCAAACTGCAAGGGATGTCCAAGGCAGCTTTGGGTGTGTGAGGGCCTGAAGCTGGGAAAGAGAAACCCGCTAAGATTTCGGGGGGCGGGGGCAAAGGCTAGGGGGGGTCTGGGGGCTCCCTGTGACTGTGCCTCGTGACCCTGGGGGCCAGCCCTGTGCTGTTGGGGCTGCTTTGCTCTCTAACACTGCCCCCTAGTGGCTGAGACCGGGTCCTGAAGCGGAAGTGTGTGCTGACTGATGTTGGGGGGTGGGGGGGGGGGATGTTTGCAGACTTACCCTGCGATTCAGGCCCCCTGATTTCCTGCACTGGACGGACACTGACCCGACCTTTACAAAAAGGAAATTGTGAGCCCCACCGCCCTGGGGACTGGAAGGTCCCGGAATGCAGGGAGCAGAAGATTTTCAGACAAACAGGCCCGGCCAGAAACGGCCAGGTGTAAGCAGATGGTAGCTACGCATAAACTTTAGCAGAGACCGGCTTCCCGGAATGTAGACCAGACCTGACCTCGGAGTGTTATTTTGAAATATACTTTGCAAATGTGACCTTTAGCTGCGTCAAGGCAGAACAAAGAAGGAGTTAAGGTTTTTAGCTTTGTATTAGCCAATCAGGAGCTGCCAAGCCAACCTTCACCCCCTGCGCGGGGTATAAAATACCGGCTGGACTGAAGATCTGGGCTCTCCACCACGATTTGTGTTTGGACGGTGGAGGCTCTGGTTCGAATCAGCGAATAAATATTCCAAAACTTCACATTTGTGTGGTGGTCTGTCTCGTGGTGGGCTGCGCTCTGTAACAGAAATCTTCTGCCCTACAGGCTTGGCTCCGTGGGTGAGCGACGAGGTCACGGTCTGATTCCCGGTCAGGGCACATGCTGGCCATTGCAGGCTGGATTGCCCAATGTGGGGCATGATTCTCTCTCGCCATTGATGTTCCTGTCTCTCTCTCCCTCTCCTTTTCTCTCTAAAATCAATAAGAAATATACTTAAAACAAAAACCAGTCAATCTTTTTGTTTTAAAACGAGGGGCCTGATGCATGAAACTCGTGCGAGGGGCTCGGTTCTCGCGGCCCCGGCTTCTGTCCGGAAGGTCACCCAGAAGGATGTCTGGTCTAATTAGCATATTATGCTTTTATTACTATAGACTAGAGGCCTGGTGCATGAAATTCGTGCATGGGGGGTGGGGGTGGGGTGTCCCTCAGTCCAGCCTGCACCCTCTCCAATCTGGGAACCATCAAGGGATGCAGGACTGCCCATTTAGGCCCAATCCTACTGGCAGTCGGACATCCTTCTCACAATCCAGGACTGCTGGCTCCAAACTGCTCACCTGCCTGCCTCCGATTGCCTGTAACCACTTCTGCCTGCCAGCCAGCCTGATCACCCACTAACCACTACCCTGCCAGCCTGATGGATGTCTAACTGCTCCCCTGCCAGCCTGTTTGCCCCCAACTGCCCTCCTCTGCCGGCCTGGTCACCCCTAACTGCCCTCCCCTGCAGGCTTGATTGCCCAAAACTGCCCTTCCTTGCAGGCCTGGTCCCTCCCAACGGCCCTCCCCTGCTGGCCAACTTGTGGTGGCCATCTTGTGTCCACATGGGGGCAGGATCTTTGACCACTTGGGGGCAGCCCTCTTGTGTGTTGGAGTGATGGTCAATCTGTGTATTACTCTTTCATTAGATAGGATAGAGGCCTGGTGCATGGGTGGGTACCGGCTGGTTTGCCCTGAAGGGTGTCTTCAATCAGGGTGGGGGTTCCCTTGGGGTGTGGGGCCTATGGTGCCTGGGCGAGGGGCCTATGGAGGTTTGCAGGCCCGCTATGCCCCGCAGTGACCCAGTGACCCAAGCAGAGACCCTGGTATCTGGGATTTACGTATCTTCTACAATTGAAACTTTGTAGCCTGGAGTGGAGCCAAGGTGAGGACAGCCATTTCTGTTTGAAACTTTGTAGCCTAGAGTGTGGGATTATGTATCTTCTATAATTGAAACTTTGTAGCATTGAGTGGAGGCCTAGGCAGGCGGAAAGCTTGGCTTCCTCTGTTGCCAGGGAAACCCAAGCCTCCCTCCTGCTCTCAGTGGTGGCAGCCATCTTGGCTGGGGTTTTATTTGCATAATTTGCTCCTGATTGGCCGGCGGGTGTGGCTGGCGGGCATGGCTTGATTGGAGGTATGGTCAATTTGCATATTACTCTTTTGTTAGGTAGGATGATAAGATGTGGGCAGTTTCTCTGCCAGGCAAGATGAACAGGGACTTGGATTTGCCCTCCTTCCTCAAACAGCCCCAAAACGAAATACGTGCAGCAATGAAGGTGCTCACGACTCTGGGCGTCAGTCCAGGGCGGAGAGGGACCCCGGAGAGATGGGAGACGAGGAGCTGAGCCCTGACATCGCCACTGCCGCTGGCATCAGAGCGCTTCCCCCCCCCCCCCCCCCCGCCCAACTTCGGGACTTAGGAGGGGAACCGAGCCACAGCACCTCCCAAAGGCCCCTCGAAAACTGCTCTAAACCCCAACGTCTTGCTTTTTAGAAATGCTCAGACCAAAAGAAGGCGGGGAAAGAGGAAGAGGCGCCCGGCTGGAGTGGCTCAGTGGTTGAGCATTGACCTATGAACCAGGAGGTCACGTGCCCGGGTTGCGGGCTCGATCCCCAGTGGGGGGGGGGGGGCGTGCAGGAGGCACGCAATCAATGATTCTCTCTCATGCTTGATGTTTCTCTCTCCCTCTCTGCAAAATAACATACTTAAAAAGTAAAATAGAGAGGAAAGGGGAGCAAAGGATGGTCTTCGTAGTAGCTCACTTTGTCTCTATCCTTCACTAATAAACAGAAAACACGACAAATAGAAATCCTTAGCAAGGCAATAGGTTTAAATCGCACCGATGACCACCTTTCAGAAGGGTGACAAGCACTGCTTTTAAAAGGCAGAGAGCCTTAACCGGTTAGGGCCAGACTGGGCGCTTTTATTCGGATCCTGGAGGGAGACACTTGCAAGTTTCTTAGGAGAAGTTTAAAGAAATAGGCCTGGCCGAAACCGGTGTGGCTCAGTGGATAGAGCGTCAGCCTGCGGACTGAAGGGTCCCGGGTTCGATTCCGGTCAAGGGCATGTACCTTGGTTCCGGCACATCCCCAGTGGTGGGGTGTGTGTGTGCAGGAGGCAGCTGATTGAGCTTTCTCTCTCCTTGATGTTTCTAGCTCTCTATCCCTCTCCCTTCCTCTCTGTAAAAAAAAAAAAAAAAATCAATAAAATATATATTTTTTAAAAACAGGCCTGTTTACAGAGATGGTGCAAACTCCTCAGCCTACATCAGCGGCCTCAAAGGACCTGCTCCCTGCAAGGGCCTGGCTCCCACCCGCCTCCACGGACCAGTCATCTGCCTGCCTGCCCCCGCCCGCCTGCCTCTCTGTACCTGCCCTTTCCCCTGCCCTCCTCCATGGACCTGCCTCCTGCCCATCTCCACGGGCCAGCCCTCTGCTGGCCTCTAGGGACCTGCCTCTTCACCAGGACCCCACACCTGTATTTTGTGGGACTATCTTCCCCCCTCCCCGCAAGCGGGGCTTGTCTCCAAGCGTTGGCACCCGCCGTCCCCTCCGCCTAACGGCCTCGTTCCGTTTCAGGGACTAAGGCAGCTTCCATTTCCGGTGGGGCCTGTCTTTCACCCCTTTCACCCCTTTTCTTTGCGCTCGTCCTTCCCTTCCCCAGGCTTCCCCATCCCGTCCCGTCGTCCTGGTTTACGTCTACAGTCGGGAATAATAAATGGCTACCGCGAGCGCAGCCAAAACTCGGCTAAAGGACGAACGCAACGCCCCAACTCGGCCGCGCATGTCCCCTCGGGGCCACCGTCCCCACCCCGTCTTCCGGCTTGTCAGGAGCGCCCGTCCCCGCTGAGTGCGTAGGCGGGGGTGGGCTCAAAGCCCAGATCGCGACGCCCATTGGCTGGGAAGGGCCGCCGGGGGCGGGGCGGGGCGAGGCCTGCGGCTGACGTCAGGACGCCGCGCTCCGAACGTCGAAGCCTGAGGAAGAGCGAAGTCAGCCCGCTCGCGAGCCTCCCGTCGGCAGTGGTGTCGTCGCCTTGGCCCGCAGCTGCCGAGTCCCCGGGGCGATCGGCGGAGGTGGGTGTGAGTGGCGGGGAGCCGGCGGGCGGGTCGGCGCGGCGTCTGCTTCCGGCCTCACGCCCCGCGGGCCCTGAGGCCTTGGTGGGGCTGACTCCTCAACGGACGCGGCGCGCGGGCGTCCACAGGGTGTGGCGGCGCGGGCGGCACTGCGCCTGCGCGCACGGGTGGGGCGCGCGCGGCCCGCGCACCCCACATCCTGTGCTGTCGCTCGCCGCTGCCCGCCGGTCCCTTGGAATCTCTGGGCCCCCGGCGCCCCTTATCTCCTATTGGCTGGGCGGTTCCCTGGAGACGAGACAGGGTTGTCCCGGGCAACTGGGGGTGGGGAGCCCTGGCGCCCGCTGCTTTCCCCGGAACGCGGTGCGCACGCGCGGCGCGGCGCGGCCGGGGCGGTGGCTCGCGGGCCAGGTGCGGGGATCGGGCTGGTCCTTCCTTAACCAACTCTCCCCCCTCCCCCCGGACTCCCCGATTCTGGCTGCCAGACGGCCCGCTGTCAGGTGCCTCCGCCCTTTACACCTGCCCAGGACCCCGCCTCCGGACCCCGCCTGGCTTTCCCCAGCCTCCTTCCGGGGCGCTCACCCCACCAGCCCCCCTCCTGTTCCCTCTTTAAGTCGTTCCCGGCTCCGAGCTCCTGTTCCCCGTCTCCTCACTTTGGGGTTTCCGGGTTCTCCAGCAGGATTGGCCTTTGAGCTCACCCATTCTGGTCATTATTCCTTCAGGTTTAGACCACGCCCCCAGCCCCGCCCCGCCCCCCCACCCCTGTCCCCAGACCCCCATTCACTTTCTTGTGCCCCACCCGACCCCTCTCTTACCTTCGGAAAGGGTTCAGCCACCAGCATATTTCTCTGCTGACCTCCCCCGGGGCGGTCGCCCCCTCTCCCCCCAGGCCTACCCCTCTCTCTAGGTCTGGAGCACAGTTCTTCACCTTTTAAACCCTTTTGAATAGTGTTTGTTCTCTCTCTCTCTCTCTCTCTCTCTCATTCTCACCCCCCCCCCCCCCCAAATAATTCTCTTAAGACAGGAGTGGGGAGCATCCGGTCCGAGGACCCTCGACATCGTTTGGTCTGGCCCTGCCAAGGCTTTAGGGGTGTGTGAAGTTCAGTGTCTGACCAAATAGAGCAGACCAGTTTTTTTGTGTTTTTTTTTTAATATGTTTTATTGATGTTTTATAGAGAGGAAGGGAGAGGGGTAGAGAGTTAGAAACATCGATGAGAGAGAAACATCGATCGGCTGCCTCCTGCACACCCCCACTGGGGATGTGCCCGCAGCCAAGGTACATGCCCTTGACTGGGATCGAACCCGGGACCTTTCAGTCCGCAGGCCGACGCTCTATCCGCTGAGCCACACGGGTGCCGGCAGACCCGTTTTTGAGTTGATAGTTTTGTATGGCCCCCGGCTGTTGTCACGAATGTCCAGATGTCCGCTGGCAGGAAGAAGGTTTCCCACCCCTGTCCTAAGCGCTATCTAGGAAGCCATTGCACCCTCGGCTTTTCCAGAAACCCCCCTTTTCTCTGTGTTTTTGCTTTGTTTTCCCCTCTGTTTTTGCTCAAGGCTGGGGCAGACCCTTCTTTACCGAGTTCTCCCAGCCCTGAGGTTCCACTCAGGCCGTTAGCGCGTCTCCCCTCTCCTGCTGCTTCTGAGGAAGTCACAGATGCCTCACCCTTGGCCACCCTCTCCCCTCCCCGTGTCGCAGGGTGTCCCCAGAGTCCTTCCCTTTCACAACGGGTAACGGGTTTCAGATCCTCCTCCTTCCCTCTGACAAACACCCGCAGACTTCTGTTTTCCACCCAGGGCACTGCAGGCGGCCGGCCCTCCCTCCCCGGGGCCCTTCTCTCCCCGCACCCAGGGCTCTCTCCCACCCCCGGACTCGACCACACTCCCCTTCCCTGCCTGGCTTCTCCTGAGCCCATCTGCTTCTCGCCCCCACTTTGTGACTGCTTCTTGAGTCTCTGTTTCTTGTGCTGCTTCTTGAGTCTCCCTAATCGACCCCTTTTCTCGCAGACAGTGAAAAAGCAGTCTGGCTCCCGAGGTCCACCCCTCACACCCCAAGGTCCAGATGGCGGCCAATGTGGGTGATCAGCGCGGCACAGACTGGTTAGTGGGCTGGAGGGGGGGCTAGAGGAGCAAGCCCCAGAGTCCTCCTCTTTCTCCCCCTCCCCCTCCCCTCCCCCTCCTCCTCCTCCTCCTCCTCCTCCTCCTCCTCCTCCTGTTGTAGGGGCTTGGACGGGGTCAGGGCAGGGCTGGCCCACTGGCGGCAGAGTGAGGGAGCATGGGCTACAGTGTGGGGGCGCCAAGCCTTCCTATCCTCACTTTGCACAGTCCAGTGCTGGTTTGCAAAATCGCACGCTTCATTCAGTGAACCGCCATTGGGGGGAGGAGGGGGGGGAGCAACCTCCAATACATAGCCGTTTATCCTTTTGCTAATTATTTTTTTCTAAAACTGTGATTATAACCTTTTGGCTGGCGTGTTGTCAGCAAGAATTCCTCATTTTTTTTCCAAAACAGTGTGATTGTAACCTGCTTGGGGGGGGGGTGGACAGAATTCATAGCTCCTAGACCACTTACACCTGCGAGACACCAGCCCGTGTTAAGTTCTGTAGGTGTTGCAGGTTTACAGTTAACAACCGCTTGTGCACCAGGCCCCTGCACAAGTCCTTTAGGTAGGCAATCTCATCGATGCCACACACAAAACCGAGACAAACCGGGTCTCGGCGTGTCCTAGGTTGGCGAAGTCAGGCTGCAGTAGACAGAGGGGACCTGTGATCGGTCCCCCAGGGTGGTGGCCTTTCCCGCCTCGCCCCACACGCAGTCGGGGCAGCAGCCCACTCTGTGCTCGCTCTCCACACGCAGGTCCTCCCAGTACAGCATGGTGGCCGGGGCGGGCAGGGAGAATGGCCTGGAGGCGCCCATGCACGAGAACCCAGAGTGGGAGAAGGCCCGCCAGGCCCTGGCCAGCATCAGCAAGGCGGGCGCGGCCGGCAGCTCCAAGGCCAGCAGCAACGGGCCTGTGGCCGGCTCCCAGGTGAGGAGCCCCGTGGTCCGGGCACCCTGGGGGGCGGGCCGCTGCGGGAGGGACACGCCTGGCATCCTCTCGTGTCACCTCTGGTGCTCCTAGAGCGGGGGAGGCAAGGACTGTCCTCGAAGCGTCCGGGGGGCCACGTGTCCCCCTCCCTGAGGTGCCTGAGTCTGAGGGCAGAGGCGGCGGCTCTCTGTGGAGAGACGTCCCCGGTTCCGTCTCCTGGTTAACGGGCCGTGGCCCGTGGGCGCCGGCCGCCCAGGCTGACGCGTGTGGGCCTCTCCCGACAGTATGTGTCTCAGGTGGAAGCCTCGGCCCTGCAGCAGCAGCAGTACTACCAGTGGTACCAGCAGTACAGCTACGCCTACCCCTACAGCTACTACTACCCCGTGGTGAGTGCGCCCTTCCCCGGCCCAGCCCCCCCCCCCCCCTGCTCATTGCTCAGAGACCCCCCCCCCCCCCCCCCCCCCCCCGGCCACTGTGCTTCCTGTGGGCCCAGCCCCGCTGTCCCCTCGGCTCCCGGAGGGCGCCTTTCTCCAGGAGCTGTGTTCTGTGAGGGCGTGCCCCCCCCGCCCTGCACGCTGCTTCTCTCCTCAGCCTTTCCTTCCGCAGCTTTACTGCTGGGCGGGTTGCGTGTGTCTGCCGCTGCGTGTGTTTTCAGTGCCAGCTTCCTTCAGGCGTGGGTTGTCATCTTTTTTTAAAAGTAAACCTAGTTTATTTTTTCAAAAATACATATTTTATTGATTTTTTTACAGAGAGGAAGGGAGAGGGATAGAGAGTCAGAAACACTGATGAGAGAGAAACATCGATCAGCTGCCTCTTGCACGCCCCCTACTGGGGATGTGCCCGCAGCCAAGGTACATGCCCTTGACCGGAATCGAACCCGGGACCCTTCAGTCCGCAGGCCGACGCTCTATCCACGGAGCCACACCGGTCTCGGCGGGTTGTCATCTTTTTGTTCTGTGGTGGGGCTCGGACGAGCTGGCACACAGCAGATGTTGGTGGAACAGGGAGAGAGTTCTGAGAACGAGCGCACATGGGATATAGGCTCGATAGAGGTTTTAATTTCACTTGATACTTTTTCTTGCTGTAAGAGGATTCGGTGCGTTTACGGGGCAGAGAGAGAAGCAGAGGGGTGAGCGATGAGGGGAGGGTCAGGACCTCATTGGCTGCTGAGCAGCAGGAGGAGGGGAGCCGGCCTGCCACTCACCCTCCTCCCTGCCTGTGCAGAGCATGTACCAGGGCTACGGCTCCCCCTCCCAGTACGGGATGGCCGGCTCCTACGGCTCAGCCACACCCCAGCAGCCAGGAACCCCCCAGCACCAAGGCACTCTGAACCAGGTAACGCCCGGCCCGTGTCTGTCAGGTTCCGGCGGGGGTGCGGGGTGTGAGTGTTGTTGAGTCACCTGCCGCCTGCCGAGCAGGTCCTGCTTTGAGAACGAAGAGGGCAGAGCAGAGGTCTTGAAACCAGGATGGGTTTGGGGCTTGGCGAGGCCAGCGCCTGGACTGTTGGGGTGATGGTGGGGGCAGCCTGTAGTGTGGCCGCTTGTCTGCGCGTTCCCCCGCATGTGCACTCGTGCACAGCTGCACACATGGGCTGGCCTTGCACGCGCATGCACCTTGCTGAGTGGTGGAGCTAGTGCAGGGAGACAAGGGACCTGGGTTTGAATCCCAGCACCCGTTCTGGGGTGTGAGCACAAGTCCTGTGACCTGCTGCTCAGCCAGCTGGGTTATTTATTTTTTTAAACATATTTTATTGATTTTTTACAAAGAGAAAGGAAGAGAAAGAGAGAGTTAGAAACATCAATCAGCTGCCTCCTGCACCCCTCCCCCCCCCCCACACACACACACATTGGGGATGTGCCCATAATCGAGGTACATGCCCCTGACCGGAACCGAACCTGGGACCCCTCAGCCCGCAGGCCGACACTCTGTCCACTGAGCCACACCAGTTTTGGCAGTGACTGGGTTATTACAGAGCTGCTGTGAGTGTGTGATTGTGTGTGGGCCACGGCTTATACGGAACATACGCTCCGATCATAACCACTTGGGGGGGGGGGTGTTGCCACTTACCAGCTGGGGCCATGGGAAAGGCGCACCTGTCTGAGCCCGTCTTCTCAGCTGTGGGAGGGTGGTTGGGGTACCCCGTTCCCCCGGGGAGGGTCATGGCCGTGCTGAAAGCTGAATGATGTGACGTAAGCGTGCGTGAGAGCAGCTGCCCTCAGTGCCACTTCCCCCCGCAGCCCCCCGTCCCCGGCATGGATGATGGCATGTCCTACCAGGCCCCTCCCCAGCAGCTGCCAGCAGCTCAGCCCCCTCAGCCCTCCAACCCCTCGCATGGGGCTCACGCTCTGAACAGCGGCCCCCAGCCTGGGACCACGCCGGCCACGCAGCACAGCCAGGGGGGGCCCGCCTCCGGCCAGGCCTACGGGCAGCACACCTACACCGAGCCAGCCAAGCCCAAGAAGGGCCAGCAGCTGTGGAACCGCATGAAGCGTAAGTGGGCGGCACATCGGCCTCGGGGTGGCTGCCGGGAGCTGGGCCTGCCAGTCCCGGGGGGCTGGGGTCGGCCTAACTCCGCTTTCACTGCTCCCCCACCCGCAGCGGCCCCCGGGACTGGGGGTCTCAAGTTCAACATTCAGAAACGGCCCTTCGCTGTCACCAGCCAGAACTTCAGCTCCCCCTCGGAGGGCCAGCACAGCGGCTTCGGCCCCCAGCCCACTCCCGAGAAGGCCCAGAACCACAGGTGACGGCCCTGGCCCGATCCCCGGCATCCGAGGACCCCCATGCGGACTCTGCTGCTCCAGAGGGCGGGGGGAGGGGGCTCCCTCGGGCTGCTGCGAGCGGTAAATGGGAGGGAAGGGGACGCTGGGGTCGGGCCTGCCTGAGCGTCGGCGGGGGTGCTCCCGCTGAGTCCCCACTTGTGCCCTGTGCAGGGGGAGCCTGTCCGGGAAGCCGGACGACTGGCCGCAGGACATGAAGGAGTACGTGGAGCGCTGCTTCACGGCCTGCGAGTCGGAGGAGGACAAGGACCGCACGGAGAAGCTGCTCAAGGAGGTGCTGCAAGCCCGGCTCCAGGATGGCTCTGCCTACACCATCGACTGGAGCCGGGAGCCTCTGCCCGGGTGAGTCCAGCCCGGAGGGAGGCCAGGGCGGCCTGCGTGCCGGGTGCGGCCGGGGGAGGGGGCGCTGAGCCCGTGGGTGCAGGTGGGTGAAGCATCGGGGTGGAGTGTCCCTGGGGCAGACGGAGGGCGAGGGTTGGTGATGTCCTGCTCTGTCCTCAGGCTGACGCGGGACACTGTGGCAGAGAGCCCCAAGAAGAAGCGGTGGGAGGCCCCCAGCAGCCTTCACCCTCCCAGGGGGGCAGGCACCACCACCAGGGGCGGGGGTGCCCAGTCACAGCGAGGGACGCCAGGGGCTGGGGGTGCTGGCCGAGCGCGGGGCGGCAGCTTTGCCAAGTTCGGCAACCGCAATGTCTTCATGAAGGACCACAGCTCCTCCTCCAGCACAGAATCCCGTTCCCGCTCCTCCTCCCGGTCCCCGAACCGCCACTTCCGCCGCAGGTGGGTGCAGGCTCCGGGCGGGGGTGGGCCTCGGGGCAGCCGGCTCGGGCCTCACCTTCCTGCTTCCACACAGCGACTCCCACTCGGACTCGGACAGCTCCTACTCGGGGAACGAGTGTCAGCCCGTGGGTCGCAGGAACCCGCCCCCCAAGGGCCGGGGAGGTCGGGGGGCCCACATGGATCGGGGCCGAGGCAGGGCGCAGCGAGGGAAGAGGTGAGCCTTTTTGGGTGCCCTTGGGCGGCGTAGCAGAGGCCTGGTGGGGCTCGGTGCCTGCCTCCTTCACCGACCCTCCCCCCCCCCCCCCCCAAGGCACGACCTGGCACCCACCAAGCGCAACCGCAAGAGGATGGCGGCGCTGGAGTGCGAGGACCCCGAGCGCGAGCTGAAGAAGCAGAAGCGGGCGGCCCGCTTCCAGCACGGACATTCCCGCCGCCTGCGCCTCGAGCCCCTGGTGCTGCAGGTGGGCGGCCTGGAGAGCAGCGGGGGTGACCCTGACTGGCAGGAGCTGCAGATCGTGGGCACCTGCCCCGACATCACCAAGCACTACCTGCGTCTCACCTGTGCCCCCGACCCGTCCACAGTGCGCCCCGTGGCGGTAAGTGCTGCGAGGGGCAGGGCCTGGCTGGCCGGCCAAGCACATAGTCTTATCGGGGGGCTTGCCAGGCCTCTGGGCCTCCGGGTCCTGCTTGAAATGGGGCAGAGGACCCCGGCGTCCTGGTTGGGACAAGGCCGTGAGTGCTCGTGCCCCGGGTGCGTACAGGCCGGGCGCTGACTCGGACGGGGCTCGGGACCCCTCCCGCAGTCGGTGGGTTCTTCCCTACGGTGGGCTGTAACGCAGAGGGGGTTTGATGCTGCAGCCTTCATTTCAGACACCGAGTTAGCGGGGCTTACCGGGGTCGGGCGTCCCTGCTCTGCCTGCCTGTCGCTGAGCTCCGTGACGGCCTTCCAGGTTTTGAAGAAGTCGCTATGCATGGTCAAGTCCCAGTGGAAAGAGAAGCAGGACTACGCCTTCGCCTGCGAGCAGATGAAGTCCATCCGGCAGGACCTGACGGTGAGGGGCTGGGGCTGGGTGACCCGGGTGGGGTGGGGGTGGGGGGTGCGTCCCGCCCTGCTCTGGCCTGACTCCTCTCCTTCCGCCCCAGGTGCAAGGCGTGCGCACCGAGTTCACGGTGGAGGTGTACGAGACGCACGCCCGCATCGCCTTGGAGAAGGTGAGTGGGCGGCTGCTGGCTCCCCCGGGCTCTGGGGCTCCCCCGGCCTTTCTCCCCAGCCTCACTCTGCTCCTCTCCCTGCACGCCCCGCCCCCCGCCAGGGTGACCACGAGGAGTTCAACCAGTGCCAGACGCAGCTCAAGTCGCTGTACGCGGAGAGCCTGCCCGGCAACGTGGGTGAGTTCACCGCCTACCGCCTCCTCTACTACATCTTCACCAACAACTCGGGAGACATCACCACCGAGCTGGCCTACCTGACGCGGGAGCTGAAGACGGACCCCTGTGTGGCCCATGCCTTGGCGCTGAGGGCAGCCTGGGCTCTGGGCAACTACCACCGCTTCTTCCGGCTCTACGGCCACGCGCCCTGTATGTCTGGCTACCTCATAGACAAGTTTGTGGACCGGGAGCGCAAAGCCGCCCTCAAGGCCATGATCAAAACGTATGTTCAGATGAGCTCCCCGTGTGCCCCTCTTCCCCCTCCGCTCCCGGCGAGCAGACCTCTAGCTCCAGTCCACCCAGTCTGTCCTGCCCCTTCTCCCCTTCTCGCCCTCCCCTTCGCTCAGCCCTCCCTCGGGCCTCTTCCGCCATTCTTTCTTTTCTTTCTTCCGGCTCCGGGGTCCCTCCACCCCCTGCTGATCGTCCTCCCACTCACATCACCTGGCACCCTGGCTGCTCTGCTCGGGGCTCCCTGCCTTCGAGGCCTCTGCCTGCCTCTCTCTCGGGGCTCTCCCGCCACGGCTCTTGCTCTAGAGACAAACGAGAAAGTGGCCCTGCTCTGGCGGGGCCGGGGCCCCATTCCTACTCGAGTCTTTTGGGGGTGCCACATGTTCGGGAAACAGGCGAGACGCCAGGCCGGGTCCCCACACATTGAGTGTGCCCGCCATGTGCTTGAGCGTGAGGGCATCTGGTCTCGGGGCAGTGAGTCTCCCGGTTACAGGGACCGGTCAGGAGGTGCCTTTTGCTGTCACAGTTGTCACAGCCGGGGCTGCTCCTGGCCGTGGTGGGTAGAGACCGGGGATGCTGCTGACCAGCCCACAGTGCCTGGCGCACGCCTCACAGCATTAAGGGGGGCGCTGGCAGCCTCTCTGAGGGTGAGAGGCCCTGCTCTCGGGTTGGGGGTACGAGGCCTAGAACGCCATGTCTGTTAGCTTTCGACCCAGGTGGATGGTTTGGAGACTGGGAAAGGACGGTCGAACTGAAGGTTACGGACACTCTAGGGCCACAGAAACAGAGGGGACATGGGCAGAAACGTGGGGTGAGGATGCACAGGAGCTGCTAATTGGCAGCCTCTGCACCCCGACAGGCCCCTGCGGGGAGCTCCCGAGCTCCCCCCGCTCAGGGAGCTGGGCCGGCCACTCCTCCTTAGCGCGTGCGCTCGGCCTCGGGGAGGACAGGTGGCCGGTGCCTGTGAGAGGGGCCCGGCCTGGCCTGGCACTGCCTTTCCTTGGCAGACAGGTCCCTGCAGGGGGGCCAGGAGGCCCGCTCGGGCGGGGGCACAGCAGGGCTGGGGCCACACATGGGCTTGGGGCAGGGCCGGTTCCAAGTTCTTTCAGCCACCAGCTTCCTGTCCTAGGTGACCCCTGCGGTTCCCCAGGGCTGTTTGGGGGGGTAGAGGACTCAGTCTACGGGCGAGCGTCCGCTCAAGCACCGAGCTCTCGGGACAGCTGCTTCCGGCACGGGCGCAGTGCCCCAGAAGCGGTGTCTCTGGTTGACAACCGGGGTTCCCCGTGTGGGAAGGAAGTGTAGGAAGTGCTGGCTGACCCCTGTGCCCAGGGCATCCCTGAGGCGCTCAGACCCAGGGTTGGGGTCCCGCGAGGCCCAGGCCCCCAGAGTAGCAGTCAGCGCTCCCGTCCTGTGCCTGTCCCCGTGGGCCATCTGCCTGGCCCCTGCCCTCCATCACAGTGGCCCTCTTCTGAGGGACTGCTCAGGCCAGGGAGCAGTGGAAGAGCCGATGGGGCCCTTCCCTCCCCCTCCTTCCTGGCCTCCCGCACAGGTAAGTGAGGGTAAAGGGGGCACAGCTGGGGTTCGGGCTACCAGCCCCATCTGAGGGCCCCCCAAGCTCCAGAGGTGGGGAGGTGGGGGCGGGGTGAGTACCGAGGTCAGCAGGTAATGTGCTGAGGAAGCCCTTTGGGTGTCGGAAGGGGGGCACCCACTCCCTGTCCGTGGGGCCCCTGCCCGCCGCCCGCCTCATCGCATTCTCCTCTTGTTTCCGTAGCTTCCGCCCTGCGCTGCCTGTCTCCTGCCTGCAGGCCGAGCTGGCCTTCGAGGGCGAGGCCGCCTGCCGGGCCTTCCTAGAGCCCCTGAGCCTGGCCTACACGGGCCCGGACCACGCCAGCATCGACTGCCGCCTCAGCCTGGCGCAGCTGTCCGCCTTCTGAGCACCGCGCCCGGGGGTGGGGGGCAGGGCCGCGGCCCGGCGCCACCTCTGCGGAGTTTTTGAGCCATGGACTTGGGTTGTAAATTAATTGTGGGGAGTGGGCTCCAGGAAGAGCCACCAAACCCTGCCCCCGTTTTCCTGCCGGGGATCTGTACAGAGATTTTTTCTACATTTTTATTTTTGCCCCCGAGGGGCTGGGACGGGGAGGAGGGGGGGCAGCCGAGGGTTGGGGGCTTGGTCCGTCCACGCTGCACCTCTACTAATGCTGTCTCAGTGTTTTCTCTCTCTCTCTCTCGAGCTCGTACTCCGGTACCAACTCGGCCCCCTGGCCCAGCTCACGCCAGGGGCCAGCAGAAGAAGGCCGCTCCGCCGTGCCCGCTGCGGCGGGGGCACCAGCACGCTGCCCGCCGCTCGTCGCTCGTCGCCCATCCGCCTACCTCACCAGAGACTCTTGTTGCCCAGCCCTCCGGGGCCTCAGCGCTCGGGGCGTGGGGAGCCGCAGAGACTGTGTCTTGCCCTCGGCTCCCGCCCCAGAAATGCCACCGCCGCGCCAGGCCACCAGCAGACCCACGTTGCCGCCTGTACCGAAGACTCCGGAGGCCATCGCGGGACCCCACCGGCCGAGCCGCCCCGTCTGCAGTTGTATTAAGTTGTCTCGTGTCCCCTCCTCCCGCCACCCCAGTGTTTCTTCTAGTTTCCCCCCCCTTTCCCTCCCTCTTCCCCCTCCTGCCCCTCCTCCCTTGGTTCAGCACAGGTAAACGGTTCCCCTCCCGCCTTCATGGATCACCAGCTCACGTCACATTTCCTCCTCGTTTCTTTGTGTGTTTATTTAAGTTATTTTCCCTCCTCCCTCCCCTTTTCTTTTCCCCCTCCCTCCCTCTTCTGCCATGTAATTGGAGGTTGTGCAATGAGTTTGCAAACAGCTGGACTGTCAGGCTGCTTTTTTTCCAGATACTCCTTCTCTGCCTCCCCTCCCCCCTCCTCTCCCTCCTTCTTTCCTTCATTCTTTCTTTGGATCACTGAGCACGTTTGGAAGCATGAGAGAAACCACAATTAAAGAGAGAGAGCGAGCGTGTGCTTTGTCCCTCCTGCTTGGACTGGATCTCCTGTGTTTGGCATTGAGGTCGGATTTGTCTCCCAGAGCGGTCTGGGGCGGGCTGTCACCCCAGGGGGATCTCAGCCAGGGGCTGGTAGGCGGCCCCCGCCCTCCCCATGCGGCACAGCCAGAGTTGTCTCAGGTGCTGGCTGCCCAGCTCCTGCCCTGGGCTGGGCCCAGGCACGGGCAGGTGGCCTTGAGAGCCCCGGGGGACCTTGGCTAGCGTCAGGTGGGGGTGCAGCCCCCCTAGGGGCTGTAGCACTCTGAGCCCTTCAGCCTCCAGCCTCTGGCTCAGCACTTGGGCCATGTTTTCCAGGGAGGGGGAGGGGGGCGCACAGAGCACGTGGGGGCCCAGGAGCACCAGCTGCCTGAACGTCACCTGCGGAGGTACCTGAAGTCCCGAATCAGAGAGGGTGCGCTTGAGCGCACTCATCGCAGCCGCTGCCTCCCCGGGGCCCCCCAGCCTCAGCAGGGCCAGTGTCAGGTGCAGGGCCTGGGGGGGCACCAGGAAAGCAGCGCACGAAGGCGCAGCTCGGACCAGCTCTTCTTGGGCCTTGGCAACCCCCGCCTGAAGCCCCGGCTCTGTCACCATGAGGGCCACAAAGTGCGTGGGGCGAGGCTGGCGAGGGGCTGTGGCCCTGGTCGCCGTGGCCTCTCCGCCAGCCTCGGGCCAGGCCTCAGTACCCCATTCCACTTGATACCCCTCTTTTGTCTCGGAGAAGTCATCCAGGGGCTGCCCTGGGGCCGCCACGGTTTGCGCCTGTCCGGTCCTGGCTTCGGCGGCCAGCTTCAGCGCCCTTTCTGGCTCCATCGGTGGGGAAGCCAGGCTGCGGGCCCCGCCCAGCTCCTGGGCCTTCACCAAAGTCCCCGCCAGTGCCAGGCTCCCCACTTCTGGATCAGTCCCAGGCGGCTGTCGGAGCCCTCCTGCTGGGGGGCCAGAGGGGGGCGCACCTGCGCGATCTTGTGCTTCCCGGGTCCCAGGTGTGTCCCCGACTCCATGCTCGTCCCCGCATTCAAGCGCCTCTCTGGCTCCGGGCGCGTGCCCGTCACCGTGCGCGTTCCCGGCCTCGGGGGCGTCCACGTCACCCTGCACTTGTCGGTCCCCGAGAACGTCGAGCGCGTCCAGGATGGTGGGCCCGCGGCCGTCCGCGGAGCCGGAGCCAAAGACGTGGTCAGTGCGCGAGTCGCGATCCCACACGATGCGGCCGCGGAAGCGGAAGTAGCGGACGCGGTGCTGCGGCACGGCCAGCGAGCCGGGCCCGAGCGCCGCCAGCGGCTCGTCCCAGCAGAAGGCGCCGAAGGGCTCCTCCACCACGCCCAGGAAGCGGTCGGCGTAGCCCACCGCGAAGTCGGCGGGGTCCAGGCGCGGGTCCCAGCGGATGCGCTGGATGACGGCCGCGGCGGTGCGCAGTGGCGGCTTTTTGACCCCGACCCCGGCTTCGGCCCCCGCCCCGGCCCCGGCCCCGCCTCTAGGCCGCGCCGGCGTCTGGTCCCCCGGGTGGGGCTGGCGGCATCGGGCGCCGAAGCGGCAACGGCCCTCTAGGAAGAAGCGGCAGGCCGGCGGCGGCGGCGGGGTCTCCGCGGCGGGAGACTCCAGGGTCGATGCGGGCTCTCCGGTCGCCGCCATAGGAACCCGGGCCACCGGCGACCCGACTGTGTCGTCAGCGGCGGTCGCTCCCACCGCGCCCCGGTCCGGAACGCGCACCCTCGCGCTCGCAGGGACTCTGACTCAGGCCCACGTGGACCCGCCCCCGCGGTGTCAGCGGGGAACCTGGCCCCGCCCCCTCCGCGGGCTACAAGTGTGGCCCCGTCCCCGGTCCCCACCTTTCACGCGTGCAGCACCTCCGGCCCCGCCCCGGCCCGCCCTCCGGTTAGGGGTGTGCCTGCACCGCTCCGCCTCTCTCTGTCCTTAGTGAGCCCGGCTCCGCCCGGTCCGCTGAGTGCACCTGCCGTCCCGCCTCCTCCGGGCCGAGCTTGGGGAGCCCGCCCCAGCCCCGCCCTCCGGTCGCGTCCCCGGCGGGTGCAGGGATCAGCCCGGCGTCTGCAAGATCGAATCAGGCCGTCTCGCTGTCCACGGGACGAATGAATGGGCCTGAGGGCGCGGCCGCGACGGGACCCCGCCCCCGGTCTCCCAGAGGGGCCACGTCAATCTGATTGGTCCAGAGCTGCAGGCGACACACCTGACTCTTAAAGGCGCCGGGACCCCCATCCATCAATCACGCTCTTCTCACGCGCACAGCGAAGAAACCGCAACCAAGATGCCCGTGGCCACTGAGAGGAGGAGGGGGGCGTGGGTTTTCCCGCCAACGGAGGAACTTCGGGGCTCAGATTTGACGCCGCTGCCGTCCTTGCCTTGGAGCCAACACACTTGGGAGGACAAAGGAGCCCTTCCTCCAGGGATCACGCCGTTTTCCCGGCCACTTTCCCGGGGGCTGGCCGGGCAGGGCCCGCTGCACCCCGCCCCGCGGCTTGGAGCGAGTCAGGCCGCCTCGGGCCCAGCGGCGCTGTCAACGGGACCAATGAATGGGCCCGAGGGCGGGACCAGAGCCGCAGGTGACGCACCTGACTCTTAAAGGCGCCGGGACCCTATCGCCTGACACACCGGACTCTTAAAGGCGCAGGGACCCCATCTCTTCTCACGTGCACAGCGAAGAGACCAGAAGCGGGCACAGACCTTAGTCGTTTATGTATAAACAAAGTGGGGGTGCGGGAAGGCCAAGGGCGCGGGGGAGCCGGGAGCCTACAGGCCGATGACGTCGTCGTCCAGCTCGAGGTCCGCGTCGGGGCGGCAGCGAGCCCTGGGGTGCTGCGACCCGGAGGAGCCGGGCTCCGCGTCGGGCTTGGCGGCGGCGGCGCCGGCGGCCCCCGGACGCTCCGCATCCATGACGCCCAGCACCGCGTCCAGCATGGAGGGGCCCAGGTCCAGGTGGAAGGACAGCAGCGGGTCGGCGGGCGCGGGCGCGCGGAGGGCCGGCGGCGGCGGGGGCCGGGGCACGGTGGGTGGCGGCGGCGCGCAGCGCGGAGCCCCCGCGGGGGGCGCGCGGGGCTCGGGGGGCGGCCCCCCGCCGTGGCGGCTCAGGAACGAGGTGTCCCCGAAGGCGTCGCCACCGCGCCCCACGTGCAGCGTGTGCCGGAAGTCGCCCAGGGGCGCGGAGATGGAGAGGGCGCCGCGCTCCGGCCGCTTCTTGGGCTGCGGGGGGCCCAGCTGCTTCAGCACCGGCATCTGCGGGGTGGTGGGGGGAAGAGGGGGTCAGCAGGGCCTCCGTGCAGAGGGGACCCCTGTAGGAGCCGCACCCCCAGCCCTGGTCTAGCCCAGTGATGGGCAACCTTTTGAGCCTGGTGTGTCAAAATTCACCCAAAAAAACCCGAGCATAACTCAGGTGATGTGTCACTTGGAGGAAAATGAAACACCCATAATTTCGCGATAAGTAATAAAAATGCATAATCGTAATATACAACTGTATTTAATAAACCAAAAACTAATTATTTAACTTACCTGCTTAGTGACTTCTTTGTCAGTCGTTTTTTTTTTTTTTTTTTGTCTTGATATTATTTAACTTGTGTGGGGTGCCGTGAAGTAAGATAAGTGAGAGGGAGGGGGAATTCTTTTTTTAAAAAAAATATATTTTATTGATTTTTTACAGAGAGGAAAGGAGAGGGATAGAAAGTCAGAAACATGGATGAGAGAGAGACATTGATCAGCTGCCTCCTGCACACCCCCTACTGGGGATGTGCCCGCAGCCAAGGTCCATGCCCTTGACCGGAATCGAACCTGGGACCTTTCAGTCCGCAGGCCCACGCTCTATCCACTGAGCCAAACCGGTTTTGGCCGGAAGGGGAATTCTTTAACTCACCTGCCTATCGGTGACTTTTTTGTTGCTGAATTTCATTGGCTAAACCTTCCATGGAAGGTTGATATTCTGTCCACTTCAAGCCCAAGCAAGCGCTACTAACTTCGTCTGTCGACCTGTTTCTTTTGTGGGTTTGCATATTATTTAACGCGGAGAATAGGGTCTCACAAAAGTACGTAGAAGGGGAAATTGTGAGTAGAGCCGTTGCTATATTTTTAATTTGCTGAATTAAAAGTGTCTGGCAATCGGTGTCAGGCGCTCCGAATTTCCTGTTCTAGTGACTCTCCTCTGGATTCTCCAAGCGGCACCTTTCCCTGCAGTAGCCCAGGATGAGGCCTCCTTCTCGGCCCGCGGCCCCGTATTTGTCCGTGTGCGACCCCATGCGACCACGTGTCATCGAAAACGGCTATGCGTGTCAGTGCTGACACGCGTGTTGTAGGTTCGCCATCACGGTTAGCCAGACGCTCCCAGGACGCCTTCCATGGAGACAGGATGGTGGTGTGGGGATCATTCCCATTTTACAGGTGGGAAAACTGAGGCTCCGAGAGGGTCACAGCTGCTTGAGTCACGTCTCACTCAGCTCTGGGTGACCACCAAGCGGTGCTGATTCCAGGAAGAAAACATGTGAGGTGCCTAGAGGCCAGCCAAGGAGCCACCCTCTGGGGGTGCTCCCCAAACTTGGCAAAACCCCCCCCGCCCCGGCTCCTCACATATGGGGATCCCTGCCAGGGGCTGCCGGCGCCTGAGGGGGCAGCAGGCACAGAGCCTGGGGCCCACACACTTCTGGAAGGAGGCCGGGGGGGGGGGGGGGGGAATGCTGACCTGTCTTATTTATTTTTAAAATGTCTGGATTAAGCCGAAACCGGTGTGGCTCAGTGGATAGAGCGTCGGCCTGCAGACGGAAAGGTCCCAGCTTCGATTCCGGTGGTCAAGGACATGGACTTTGGCTGCAGGCATGTCCCTGGGGGGGGGGGGTGTGCAGGAGGCAGCTGATGGATGTTTCTCTCATTAATGTTTCTAACTCTCCCTTCCTCTCAGTAAAAAATCAATAACATATATTTTAAAAAATAAATAAAATGTCTGGATTGTATTTGTGTTTATACCAACCCGTTCGCAAAAAATACAAGCTCATCTCTAAGGAAGGGGCCTGTCCTGGAGATGCTGACCTGGAATTCTAATCTTTTTAGGGCGGGCCTGGGAACCTGCCTGGAGAATGACAGGCATTTGAAAGAGACCATCCGTCTAACGTCTCTGTTTCCGTCAGAGGACGATGATAAGGCACGTTTCTCTGCGTTACAAGGTTGGCCAAAGGGCATGCACCGGAGGCAGGCCGCTCACACACTGTCACCCTGTCAGTCACCGAGGTGTCCTCTGGCCACGAGGCCACGCGGGGTTCATGTTACAGGGAAAGGCCGGCCAAACCTCTGCCCACATCCTGCAGCCAGCCCGGCTGCTTTCGGGAGACTTCCGGGGAGGGCCTCTGGTGACCTTGGCCTTTGTGCTAACCGTCGGGGTTCGGACTATGACCCAGGCTCTGTTTGAATGGAGGCCCCACCCTTTGCCAGCTGCGGGATCTCTCCGTTTCCTCTCTGTCACAAACGGATCAACCTCACCAGCTCCCTCCCGGGGCACAAGGAAAAAAAAAAAAACCTCAAAGAACACGAGATTGAAAACTGTATTTGTGAGTGTGCCGGCCCATTCGCAGTGTTCCAGGGGGAGCTGGGGGGGGGGGGGGGCAGGTACGTGGT
>CM050525.1:3884121-3886621 GCA_027563665.1 Antrozous pallidus | reverse complement strand
CTGTGCAAACAACCGCCCCTCCCTCCCCCTCTGTCGTCCGGGTAAGTGGAAAAAGCACAAAACAAGGTTTACCGTTAAAACATGCTAAGCACTTGAATGTTTTCCTTTTTTTTTTTTTTTTTTTTTAATGCAGACCTCCGCTCACGAATGACTCTTAATGCACAGTTTAAAAAGACACGGTCCCTGCCCTGGCCAGGTGGCTCAGCTGGTCGGAGCATCGTTCTGTATGCCAAGAGGTGGCGGGTCCGATTCCCAGGCAGGGCACAGACCTAGGTTGTGGGTTCCATTGCCAGTTGGGGTGCATTCGAAGCAACCAACCAATGTTTTTCTCTCCCTCTCTTTAGAGTGTCTCTAAATTTTTTTTTGTTTGTTTATAGAGAAAGGAAGAGGGAGAGAGAGATAGAAACATCAACAATGAGAGGGAATCACTGATCGGCTGCCTCCTGCACGCCCCCTACCGGGGATCAAGCCCAAAACCCAGGCCTATGCCCTTGGCTGGAATCGAACCTGGAACCCTCAGTCCGCAGGCCGACGCTCTATCCCTTGAGCCCAACCAGCGAGGGCTGTGAGATCAACTTTTAAAAATCCTCTCACCGAAACCGGTGTGGCCCAGTGGACAGAGCGTCGGTCGGCCTGCGGACTGAGAGGTCCCGGGTTCGATTCCGATCGAGGGGCATGGACCTTGGTTGCAGGCAGATCCCAAGTGGGGGGTGTTCGGGAGGCAGCGGATCGGTGTTTCTCTCTCATCGGTGTTTCTGACTTTCTATCCCTCTCCCTTCTTCTCAGAAAAAAAAAAAAACAATCAATAAAATATATATTTTAAAAATCCTCTCTCTCTCAATGCTCCTTATCACTCCAAAAGCCAACGGCCCCGGTTCGGATCAATACCCTGTGCCCTTTGCTCTGTGGCTCTGGGCAAGTAGGACGTCACCTCTCTGACTTCATTTCCTCCTCGTGGAAATGGGCTGGTACATGATAGAGTTCAGAGTCTCTTTGCAAGGACAGGCCAGATGTGGGCCCTGACCTTAGCCCAGTGCCCGGCGCACGGACAACGCTCAGTATGTGCTCAGGGGCACCCCCACCTCGGGTCCCTGTGTCCTGCCTCAGACAAGGAAGCAGACAGGCCTCAGAGAGAGTATGGGACTCGCCCAAGATAAAGCCAGCTCCCTGGGACTCCAGAGTCCAGAGCCACCGCCCCGGCTGCCTCCATCCAGCCCCTTGCTCCGACGCTTCCGTGGGCGACTCACGGCCACTGCTTCTCCCTGCCCGGCCCTCGCTGGCCCCTCACCCCACCCTCCGATGGCCCCATCACCACCATTCTTTCCCAAGATCTTCCTTGCTGACCACAAACACACCTGGGCTGCTATTTCCTGCCTGTGGGACCCTGATCCCACTTCCCCAACCCTAAACCTCTGTCAACACAGCTGAAAGACGGAGGTGGGGTGGGGTGGTGGGACGGGGAGGGCGGGGGGGGGGGCAGAATGCCCAGAAGCAAGGGGTGGTTGCAAGGTAATCTCGCGATGCTGACCCTTTCTTCCCCACCAAGCACTTATTCTGGGCCAGGAGGGAAGTCCTGTAATCCTCACACCATCCCACCCAAGTGGGGGGAAGAGCACAGTGATCTTGTCTGCTCTACAGCGGTGCTGGCTGGGGTTCGAGGGTGGGGGGTGCCTGGCCCTGATCACTCAGCAGCGACGTCGAGGGCTGGGTTTGGATGCCAGCAGGCGGACCGCAGAGTCTAAGGGCGACATGAGATTGCCTACAGCAAGGATGGGCAGGCTGTGAGCTTCGAGGTGGGTGGGAAAAATGATGGTTTGGTTTGCTATGAAGGACAGGGATGTCCTGACCGGTGTGGCTCAGTGGATAGAGCGTCGGCCTGTGGACTGAAGGGTCCCAGGTTCGATTCCGGTCAAGGGCATGTACCTTGGTTGCGGGCACATCCCCAGTGGTGGGTGTGCAGGAGGCAGCTGATGGATGTTTCTCTCTCATGGATGTTTCTGACTCTCTATCCCTCTTCCTTCCTCTCTGTAGAAGATCAATAAAACACATTAAAAAAAAAAAAAGGCCAGGGATTTCCTGTACTCTCGACTATGCTTGTTTGGTTTCCCTTCTTTTTCTTTCTTTTTTCCATTCCAGATGAGAACCATCACAGAAATGGCTTTTATGGGTGTGTTCTTTTTTTTTTTTTTTCGTTAATCCTCACCCGAGGCTGTTTCTTACATTGCTTAAAAAAAAAAATATATATATATATATATATATATATATATATATATATATAAATAATTGATTGTTCACAGAGAGGAAGGGAGAGGGATAGAGCGTTAGAAACACTGATGAGAGAGAGACATCCATCAGCTGCCTCCTTGCACACCTCCCACCGGGGATATGCCCACAGCCATGGTACATGCCCTTGACCGGAATCGAACCCGGGACCCTTCAGTCTGCAGGCCGACGCTCCATCCACTGAGCCAAACTGGTTTCGGCTCCTCCATTGCTTTTC
>CM050525.1:3871621-3879121 GCA_027563665.1 Antrozous pallidus | reverse complement strand
GAGTTGCAACGAGGGCACACTTTAAGGTGGGGGTACAGGGGGTCGCCCCAAACTGAGCAGCCGAGATACCTAATGTGTTTCAGGCACAGATCTGCAGGAACTGTTTTTATTTGAGGATACAGTCACACACCATAAAAACCGTTTAAAGGTGGGATGTGAGCCCTAGCCGGTGTGGCTCAGTGGACAGAGCGTCGGCCTGCGGACTGAAGGGTCCCGGGTTCGATTCCAGTCAAGGGCAGGTACCTTGGTTGTGGGCACATCTCCAGCGGGAGGTGTGCAGGAAGCAGCTGGTGGATGGATGTTTCTAACGCTCTACCCATCTCCCTTCTTCTCTGTAAAAAGTCAATAAAATATATTTTAAAAATAAATAAAATGTATTGGTTTCAGAGAGGAAGGGAGAGGGAGAGAGACAAACATGCATGACAAGAGGCCCCAGTGTATGAAATTCATGCAAGAGTAGACCTTCCTTCCCCCGGCTGCCCGCACTAGTTTCCCTCTGGCACCCCGGACCCCAGCTTCCCTCTCAGCCCCGTCTTGCCAAAGGATGGATGGACATCTGGAAGCACATCCGGTCTAATTAGCATATTATGCTTTTATTATTATAGATTACTAGAGTCCCGGTGCACGGAATTTGTGCACAGGGAGGGGGGTTGTCCCTCAGCCCAGGCTGCATGCTCTTCAAACTGGGACATCCCTTTTCACAATCCAGGACTGCTAGCTCCCAACTGCTCACCTGCCTGCCTTCCTGATTGCCCCTAACTGCTTCTGCCTGCCAGCCTGATCACCCCCTAACCACTCCCCTGCCAGCCT
This sequence comes from Antrozous pallidus, assembly GCA_027563665.1. NCBI lineage: Eukaryota > Metazoa > Chordata > Mammalia > Chiroptera > Vespertilionidae > Antrozous > Antrozous pallidus. Next base: position 3,878,311 of record CM050525.1, on the reverse strand, counting down.
GATTGATGTCTAACTGCTCCCCTTACAGCCTGATTGCCCTTAACTGACCTCCCTTGCAGGCCTGGTCACCCTAAACTGCCCTCCCCTGCAGGCATGGGTACCCCCACAACTGCCCTTCCCTGCAGCCTGGTCACTCTCAACTTCCCTCCTCTGCCGGCCTGGTCACCCCGAACTGCCCTCCCCTGCAGATTTGATCGCCCGCCTACTGCCCTCCCTTGCAGGCCTGGTCCCTCCCAACTGCCCACCCCTGCTGGCCATCTTGTGGTAGCCATCTTGTGTCCACATGGGGGCAGTCCTCTTGTGTGTTGGAGTGATGGCCAATTTGCATATTACTCTTTTATTAGATAGGATTATTGTAGATGAAAGAGGAATATTACTGATTGGCTGGCTCCTGCACGCCCCCCACTGGGGACTGAGCCTACAACCCCAGGCACGTACCTTTGAGTGGGATCCTTCAGTCCGCAGGCTGATGCTCTATCCACCGAGCCACGCCAGCGATGGGCTATATTTTGTGGAATTTTAATGGATTTGAAATGGAACTAGCACGAGTGGCTCATGGCCTGGTATTGGGCAACCCATGTCCGGAGCACTTGAAGGGGTGCTGGCCCAGGACAGGAGGAAGGGTGCCTGTGGAAGGGGCAGAGGAAGAGTGGAGGGGTGACAGCAGCCTGGGTTTAGGGCACATGGGATGGAAGGGGATCTGAATGCAGAGGAAAACATCTATTGAGCACTTGCTGTGTACCAAGCTATTTCAACATATCATCTCATTTAAACCTCACATCAATCCTATTCTTACACTCATTGAGCAGGTGGGAAAGCCGAGTCAGAGTGGGAGGGGCTCTCCCAAAGCAACAAAGAGTCAGAGGCCATAAGCGTGCAGGGAGCGGGGGTTGTGGGCATTTCTCCCGCCGCTCAGGGTGCATGTGGAGTTGGGGTTTTGCCATCAGGAAGGGTTCCCAACAACCAAAAGGAGTTTATTGATTTTTTTTTTTTTTTTACAGAGACGAAGGAAGAGGGAGAGAGAGCTGGAAACATCAGTGAGAGCTGAAACATCGATCAGCTGCCTCCTGCACGCCCCCTACTGGAGATGTTCCCCATAACCAAGGTCCATGCCCTTGACCGGAATCGAACCCGGGACCCTTCAGTCCGCAGGCCAACGCTCTATCCACTGAGCCACACCGGTTAGGGTCCCAAAGGACTTTGAAAGAGCCCATCTGGGTTCAGAGGGAGAGGCGAGAGCAAGGAGAGGACAGCGACGGAGAGGGAGTGACCTAGAGGAAGACAGAGCTACAGTCAGAGGGAGGAGCCGGCCCCAGAGAGATGGAGACACGACAGACCCACGAAACACAACGCGAAAAGGAGAGACGGAAGGGGTGGGCAGTGGACAGTGTGATGGAGCGATGGAGTGGCATAAAGACACAGACACCCTGGACAGGCGTCTCACCAAAGAGGACGTACAGACAGACGTACAGACGGCCAATGGACATATGCAGACATGTGCAATGTCGCTGGCGAATCAAAACGACCGTGAGGGGTCGCCTCACACCTGTCAGTCAGCATGGCTACCGTCCACCAATCAACAGGCAATGCCGTGGAGAAGGCGGAACCCTGGTGGGAAAGCAGAGGGGGGCCCAGCCACCGTGGAGAACAGCAAGGAGTTTCCTCGAAACGTTAAAAGTGGACCTGACAGGGTGAGGGGGTCAGAGGTCCACCAAAGGACTTGTGTGCATGCGTATGAGCGTCACCCACGGGCACAGCCGGTAGTGGGTTGCGGGCCTGTGCTGGGGGAGGGAGGCGGCTGGGGAGAGGTCAGCGTTGGAAAAAGGAGACTCATGTAATCCTTTAAACAAGAAAGAATAAAAATAATAAAAAGTAAACAGAACTGGCATTTGACTCTGGGACTTATGGGGATGTAGCCTAAGAATCCTGAAGCACTAACCAGAAAGAATGCATGCACCCCTGTGTGGATAAAACAAGTTGAGAGTGACCAGGCTGCAGGGAAGGGCAGTTGTGGGGGTACCCATGCCTGTAGGGGAGGGCAGTTAGGGGTTACCAGGCCTGCAAGGGAGGTCAGTTAAGGGCAATCAGGCTATAAGGGGAACAGTTAGACATCAATCAGGCTGGCAGCATCATTTACAAAAGCTCAAATCTGGAAACAGCCCAAGGGCCCACCAGGAGAGGAGTGGGTAAACCAAGCTGTATGTGGCCCTGGCTGGTTTGGCAAGGTAAACAGAGCGTTAGCCTGCAGACTGAGGGGTCCTGGGTTTGATTCCAGTCAAGGGCACGAACCTCAGTTACAGGGTCCCGGCCTGGTTGGGGGCCTGTGGGAGGCAACCCATCGATCACCCATCGGGTTTCTCTCCGTCTCTCCTCTCCACTCTCCCTAAAAATCAATGAAAAAAAAAAAGTCCTCAAGTGAGAATTCAACAACAAAAACAAAACACGAATACATGTGTGACTAGACATTAGACTTCAAAAACAGCTGTGGTACTTCTGGGAATATGTCCCAAGAAACTAGAAACACCAACCAGAAAAGATATAGGCAGACCTAGGTTCATAGCAGCACAATTCACCACAGCCAAGATTTGGAAGCAGCCTAAGTGCCCATCAGCAGAGGAGTGGATTAGAAAACTGTGGTACATCCACACAGTGGAATACTACGCTGCTGAAAAAGAGAAGGAATTCTTACCATTTGCAATGCATGGATGGAGCTGGAGAGCATCGTGCTAAGGGAAATAAGCCAGTCGGAGAAAGAGAAAGATCACACGATCTCACTCGTACATGGGATATAATGATAAGACAGAAACTGATGAACTAAAATAGATTCAGACATAAATGGCAGTGGATGAGGGGGGGGCGGTTAGAGAGCAACCAAAGGACTTGTATGCATGCATATTAGCATAACCAACGGACACAGGTGGGGACTTGCCTGGGGTGGGAATGGCTTTGTGTGTGTGGGGGTGGGGGTGGGGGAGGTCAATTGGGGAAAAAGGAGACACATGTAAAGCTTTAGACAATAATAGAAATAAGCTGTGGTACCTTTACACTGGGGAATGCTATGCAGCTGTTAAAAAAAGAATCTGTCTTTTAAAAATACGTTTTATTGATTTTTTTTTTTTTTTTTTTACAGAGAGGAAGAGAGAGGGACAGAGAGCTAGAAACATCGATGAGAGAGAAACATCGATCGGCTGCCTCCTGCACACCTCTCTGTGTTTTTTATTTTATTTTGTTTTGTTTCGTTTCGTTTTGTTTTTTGTTTTGTTTTATTTTAGAGAGATCTAGAGACCCAGACCCCAAACAGTAAGAGGGGCAGAAAATCAGAGAGAGAGAGAAAGAGCGGGGGGTGGGGGCCTCCAGGAGGAGTCCTTCTAGTGTAAAGAGGGCGGAACGCACATTGTGGGGCGACCTGGGCTGCTTTGGAGATTGTGATGCTGAGTTTGGGCTCCACGTTGCGAACTTCTGAGTCCTATTCCTGCTCAAGATTCTATGGATTGTGAGGGGAGTGAATCTAGGTCATTGTCAGCTACTGTCATCTTCTAGTAGTTTAATAAGTAAAGATCGGCCCTCGCCAGTTTGGCTCAATAGATACAGCACCAGCTTGTATACTTAAAGGTCTGTGGTTTAATTCCCATCAGGGACACATGCCCAGGTTGTGGGCTCCACCCCCAATGCAATATATTTTATTGATTTTTTTTTTTTTTTTACAGAGAGGAAGGGAGAGGGACAGAAAGCTGGAAACATCGATGAGAGAGAAACATGGATCGGCTGTCTCCTGCACACCCCCCACTGGGGATGTGCCTGCAACCAAGGTCCATGCCCTTGACCAGAATTGAACCCGGGACCCTTCAGACCGCAGGCCGATGCTCTATCCACCGAGCCACACCGGTTTTGGCTAAAAAAATATTTTTATTGATTTCAGAGAGGAAGAGGGGAGAGAGAAATATCAATGATGAGAGAGATTCATTGATCAGCTGTCTCCTGCACGCCCCCTACAGGGGATTGAGCCCTCAACACCGGCATGTGTCCTTGATGGGACTTGAACCCAGAACCCTTCAGTCCACAGGCCAAAGCTCTATCGCATTGAACCAAACCGGGTGGGGCCCCACCTTTATTTTTCAGTTAAAATATTTTTATTGATTTTACAGAGGAAGGGAGGGGAGAGAGAGAGAGAGAGAGAGAGAGAGAGAGAGAGAGAGAGAGAGAGAGAGAGAGAAAGAGAGAGAGAGAGAGAAGAGAGAGAGAAGAGAGAGAGAGAGAGAGAGAGAGAGATGATGATGGGAAAGAATCATTGACTGGCTGCCTTCTGATCCGCTGGGGATGAAACCTGCAACCGGGCCTGTGCCCTGACCTGGAACCACACCTTGTCCTCTTGGTTCATGGGCCCCCGACTCTCAGCCACAGGGTCACACACCTGCCGGGCCCGCTCGCCCACCTTGAGATGTGTCCACGGGTGCTGAGCGGGGGCCCCGCTGTGGAGATATTACGGCTGTGTGGACGGCTGTGACTTCCAGGGGAGGGACGAAGGGAGCCTCCCACCCTGCCATTCCTCCGATGTCCCCCCCCTCCCCCCGCGCTGTCTTAAAAAGAGAGCTCTGGCCGCAAACGCCGGGCAGATGTCACTTCTCCTTTGCGGTCGCGTGTCTTCAAGGTGGGTTCCTCGAGAGAAAGCTGACTCATTACGCAACCCCCGGCGGGCTGGGCGAGACCGTCATCCTTCTCGTTTCAGTCATTTCCTGCCCCGTGTGAGAGGAGCGGTGGCTTCCCCACATCCTCCCCGGCCGCCCTGGTGGCCACAACCGGAAGCGCTCCGATCTGATAGGTTTTCATTGCGGCTTGAGACAGATTGGCTCGGGTCATGGCTGGATGGAGCATCTGCTTACACGACTCTACGTCCTCTGTATGAATGTGCTGTGAACTGGGGGTTAGTCGCTCCTCATTTGCCTCACGTTGTGTCCTAGGTGACAGCTTTATTTTATTTTATTTCATTTTATTTTCAACAACAAAAGTTCATTTTCTGACAGTTCTGGAGGCTACAAGTTCAAGGTCAAGGTGTCAGTGAGAGTTTTGGTTTCTGGTGAGAGCTCTCCTTCTAGCTTATAAACAACTGCCTTCTCCCTGTGTCCTCCCATGGCCTTTTTTTTTTTGGTCTAAAGTTTTACGAATGTCTTTTTCCCCCAATTGACACTTCCCTCCAGCCATTCCCACCCTGGGCACCTTCACCCCACCTCATTTGTCTGTGTCCATTGGTTATGCTCATACGCACGCATACAAGTCCTTTGGTTACTCTCTAACCCCCCCCCCCTTCTGTCATTCGTCTTTGGATCTATTCTTGTTCATCAAATTATGTTGATCATTATATTCCACACTAGACGCCTGGTGCAAGAAATTCAAGCACGGGGGCGAGGTAAGGGAGTCCCTTAGCCCAGACTGCACCCTCTTCAATCTGGGATTCCTCTCACAATCCAGGACTATTGACTCTCAACTACTTGCCTGCCTGCCTGATTGCACCTAACTGCTTCTGCCTGCCAGCCTGATCACCCCCTAACCACTCCCCTGCTGGCCTGATTGACACCTAACTGCTCCTGACGCCTAACTGCTCCCCTATTGGCCTGATTGCCCCCAATTTCCTTCCCTGCAGGCCTGGTTGCCCCCAACTACCCCCCTTCCCCTGGCTGGCCAGTTGCCTCCATCTGCCCTCTCCTGCCAGCCATCTTGTAACCACATGGGGCAGCCATCTTGAGTGAGGGTGTGATGGTCAATTTGTATATAACTTCTTTAGTATGCAGGGTTTGACTCCCGCCTAGAGGCCCTGTAGAGGACCAAAGACAAGGAAGGGCTCAGTAAGTGGGAAATTGCCACAGACTCTGACCATGGTGCTGAAATGAGACAACTACACGGCAATCCCATTCAGCACCACGGACAGCAGCCACAGACCCGCCCCTCCCTCTAGCCCCCCCTCCTGGGGAAGGGTCCTGATGGCAGAATTAGGGAAGGTGACCCCCAAAACACCAATCCGAGAGAAGATACGCACCCCATATGTTCATAGCAGCCTTAGTTACAGTAGCTAAGATTTGGTACCAACCCAGGTGCCCATCATTAGATGATGCTGAGTTTGGGCCCACATCGCCAGCTTCTGAACCATATCCCTGTTCAAGATTCTACGGATTGTGAGGGGAGTCTAGGTCATTGTCAGCTACTGTCATCTCCTAGTACTTTCTCCATACACTCCTGCTCTGACTATTTTTTTTTAAACATTTAAAAGCTGTGGGACATTTACACCATGGAATACTACGCAGCTGTAAAAAAGAGACCTCTCTTACCCTTTGGGGCGGCATGGATGGGCCTGGAAAATACGATGCTAAGTGAAATAAGCCAGATGGAGAAAGACAAGTATCACACGATCTCACTCATTTGTGGAATCAAGCGAACACAATGAATTGACCAACACAATAAGACCCGAAGCATAGAGGCATGGAACAGACTGACCTCCCTCAGTGTGGGGTGGGGAGGACGAGAAGAGATACACCAAAGAACGTATGTACTTACATGCACAGGCCATGGACACAGCCATAGGGTGGTGAAGACCTGGAGGTGGGTGGGTGGGTGGGGGCTGGGAGGAGAGGGGGAAATAGGGAGAAAAATGGGAGATATCTATAATATTAGTAACAATCTATACTAATAAAAGGGCAG
>CM050525.1:3631621-3864121 GCA_027563665.1 Antrozous pallidus | reverse complement strand
TGCTGATTTGCTGATGAGAGCCATTCTGACAGGTGTGAGATGGTCCCTCACTGTTGTTTTGGTCGTGGCTTTATTGAGGCATGGTGCCCGTGCCATACAACCCACCCACGTCAAGGTGTAGAATTCAACGTTTTTGTTTCGTTTTGTTTTTACTACATTGGCAGACTTGTGGGGTATCTTCACAATCCATTTCAATATTTTTTAGTTTTTATAAAATGTATCTTTATGGGTTTCAGAGAAGAAGGGAGAGAGAGATAGAAGCATCAACGAGAGAGAATCATTTATTTTTCGTAATATACAGCTCCGACTTCCATCCTTTTGTTTTTTTTTTTGTTGTTGTTGTTAATACTCACCTGAGGATATTTTTTCCCCCAATAATTTTAGAGAGGATGGAAGGGGGAAAGGGAAGGTGGAAGGGAAGGAGGGAGGGATGGAGGGAGAGAGAGAGAGAGAAAGAGAGAGAGTTAATACTCACCTGAGGATATTTTTTTTCAATAATTTTTAGAGAGGATGGAAGGGGGAAAGGGAAGGTGGAAGGGAGGGAGGGAGGGATGGAGGGAGAGAGAGAGAGAGAGAAAGAGAGAGAGCTAATACTCACCTGAGGATATTTTTTTTCAATAATTTTTAGAGAGGATGGAAGGGGGAAAGGGAAGGTGGAAGGGAGGGAGGGAGGGAGGGAGGGAGAGAGAGAGAGAGAGAAAGAGAGAGAGAAAGAGAGAGAGAGATCTATATAAGAGAGACACATCGATTGGTTGCCTCTTGCTCATGCCCCAACCAAGATGGAGAGCTGCCTGCAATCCAGGTACATACCCTTGGCGGGGACTGGAATCCACACATCCTGGTGCGCAGGCCAACACTCTAACCACCGAGCGACCAGCCAAGGCTGTCTGTTATACATGTTTATATTTTTGTGTATTCCTCTTATTTTTTTTTAAACCAGCAATGCATTGTGGGATGAGCTCCTGACCATCTGCCTCCCGAGGACCCGACCTCGGCCAGCACTCTGACCCCATCCGTCTGGTTCACAGATGGACGTCCCAGGGCCTGGCAAACACCCCAGGGTTCAAAGGGACATTGGCTAGACGGCTGGCTGACGGAAGAAAGCAAGGCATTCCCATCTAGGCAGCTCCTGAGAAATGGGAAGTGGTGTCTCCCCTCCCTCCGTACGCCCACGAGGCTGACTCAGGAGCGAAACCCGGAACCCGGGTCTCCTCTGGGGATAGGTCACGGCTGGCAGGCTCAAGCTCCAGGCCAAGGGCACCACGGGTCTGCCCTTCACTGTCTGCGGGGGACACGGGAGCCCTCGGGAGCCGCTCACCCTCCTCGCAGCCCAGGCATGGGAATGCTGCCCTCTGCCCACATCCTGTGGGCCTGTGTGCTCTGCCAGGCTGCCTGGTTCTGTCCCTCTGCACAACCCTGTCCAGTGGGAGGAGGTGCCATGACCGCCACCTCTACGGCCTTTCTCTGCCTCGGTGAGTTCTGGGGAGCGCAGGGATGAACACCTCCGGGGGAGGCAGTCTCTTGAAAGATCCCATGAACTGGCCCTCGCCGGTTGGCTCAGTGGATAGAGCGTCGGCTTGTGGACGAAGGGTCCCTGGTTCGATTCCGGTCAAGGGCATGTAGCTCAGTTGCAGGCTCTTCCCCGGGGCCAGGCCTTGGTCAGGGCTGTGCAGGAGACAACCAATTGATGTGTTTCTCACATCAATGCTTCTCCCTGTCTTTCCCTCTCCCTCCCACTCTCTCTAGAAATCAATGGGAAAATAGCCTTGGGTGAGGATTTTTTTTTGAATTTTATTATTATTTTTAAAATTTCTTTATTGATTACAGTGTTACATATGTGTCTTTATTCCCCCATTCCTCCCCCTACCCCTCATGCCCTCACTCCCCTGTTGTCTGTGTCCATTGGTTAGGCTTATATGCATGCATACAAATCCTTTTGTTGATCTCTGCCCCGTACCCCCACCCTCCCCTACCTTCCCTCTGAGGTTCAATGTTTCTCTGGCTCTGGATCTATTTTTGTTCATCAGTTTATGTTGTTCATTATATTCCATAAATGGGTGAGGTCATATGATATTTATCTTTATCTGCCTGTCTTATTTCAGTTAGCATAATGCCCTCCAAGTCCATCCATGTTGTTGCAAATGGTAAAAATTCTTTCTTTCTTTCTTTTTTTTTTATAGCAGCTTAGTATTCCATTGTGTAGATGCAGCACAGCTTTTTAATCCACTCATCTGCTGATGGGCACTTAGGCTGTTTCCAAAACGTAGATCCCATGAACTGGCCCTAGCTGGTTGGCTCAGTGGATAGAGCGTCAGCTTGTGGACGAAGGGTCCCCTGTTCAATTCCAGTCAAGGTCATGTACTTTGGTTGCAGGCTTCTCCTAGGCCCAGGCCTTGGTCAGGGCTCCTGCAGGAGGCAACCAATCAATGTGTGCTTCTCTCACATCGATGCCTCTCCCTGTCTTTCCCTCTCTCTTCCACTCTCTCTAAAAATCAATGGAAAAATATCCTTGGGTGAAGATTAAAAAAAAAAAAAGATCCTATGAGCTGGAAGGCTCAGGGAAGGGGCTTCTGCTCAGGAATTAGCAGTCTTACCCGGATCTCTCTTCCAGGGCTGTGTCTGGGCCGGAAGATCTACTGGGACAGAGGTAAGCCCACCCCCTGGTGTCCCAGGTCCTGCCTCCACCCCGGGGACAACGTGGGACCCCTCCTGGGGTATCTGGGGGATGGAGGGAGGAATGGAAATTTTGAGCTAATGAACAGGGCACATGCATGAGGAGCCCGGAGGCTGATCGTTGGGGGAAACTGAGGCATGGAGAATAAGGGGACTGCAACCCCCAACTCTACTGCAACCTCCGACTCTCTTCTTCTTTTTTTAATAATTAATATTATTTATTGTTTAAAGTATTACAAATAGTACATATGTCTCCATTTCCCCCCCATTGACCTCCCCCCAGCCTCCTCTACCCCCCAGTGCATGTCCTCATCTGCCCCTCCCCACCCCGCCCAGCGTCTTGTATCCATTGGTTATGCTTATATGCATACGTACAAGTCCTTCGGTTGATCTCTTACAGCCTCCCCCACCCCCAACCTCCCCTGCCTTCTCACTGTAGTTTGACAGTCTGTTCAATGCTTCCTTGCCTCTGTATCTATTCCCCCTGCTGCGCCCCCCCCCATTTCTTTTCTTTAAAAAACCTTACCTCTGCAGACTAGAAATAAACACATAAGAACAAAACAATGTTTGAGTCCCAGTTTCAATGTCCAACAGTTCTGGGTCCCCGTTGCAATGTCAAGCAGTTCCTTCTGTGCCCATGTCAGCAATGATATCTGGATGGTGGACATGTAGGAACCCCTTTCACATCGTATGGATTCAGGGTCCCCGGTTCAGGGTTCAGGTTCTGGAGAAGGCCGCACACAAATGAAGAGAGACTTAGAAAGGTATGAATTTGGGAAATGGGGGCCAGGCGGTAGCCCATCTCTAGAGAAGGGCTGCCCTGTGCTCTGGCCTGGCTATCCCTTTTATTAAGGCTATGGAATCCGCCCATAGCCTTTAGGCAGGAAATTCCAACAACAGAAATACACACACACACACACACACACACACACACAAACAAACAACAAAAAAAAAACTAACAGAGGTGTTTCAGTTAACAATGCTTTTAGCTCTGACCTTTCAGAGCAATTAAGGTTGTTTACCAGCCTCCTGGACTTCCTGTCCACATCTTTCTATTAGTGAGACAGGATTGGTTTCTGACAGGGACACATGGTGGCAATGCAGGTCCAACCCTCTCTGGTTTGGTCCTGGGTAACCTGCAGCCACGCACAGCTGCCGACTGCTCGCATGGCAAGGCGCCGTCGGCGTCTTCCATCTCTGGACTGTTTCTCCTCCCGTCTCTCTTCCAGAGGCTCTGCCCAAACCAACCATCCGGGCGGCGCCGAGCGCTGTCGTCACCCTGGGGAGGCCCGTGAGCATCTGGTGTTATGGGTCTCGGAAGGCAGAACGGTACCACCTGCACCGGCGGGGGGCCCCGCAGCCTTGGAGAACCGTGGTCCCAAGGGGACCCAGAGACAAGGCCGAGTTCCCCATCCCACGCATGACCTACGGCCTTGCTGGGAGGTATCACTGCATGTATGACAGCCAAAGAGCCTCGTCTGCCCCCAGCGAGCAGCTGGGCCTGGTGGTCACAGGTGAGCAGACACTTCCTCGGGCACAGGTGAAGGGGCGGTGCCCGGGAAAGCCTTATGGGACCATGTGGGGGTGCTGGTCTTCTCCTTCCGTAGTTGTTGTTTTAGAAAAGCAAGTGGACGTTGATTGGCCGCGCACATGTAGGACAGTGAGACAGGGAAGGGCGTAGAAGAAGCCACAGGGGAGCCCAGGCTGGGCTGCCTTGACTCACTGGGAAGCCAGAGAAAAGGGCCCTCGGGGGTCAGGGGGTTGGTGAGCCTGGGATGAGCTGCCACTGCCTGTTGCTCCCCTGGTTGTAAGTCTTGGGGGGTCCCTTGCCGTTTAGGAGATACGAGTCTGTGTGGGAAGGACAGGGGTAAAGGAACGGCATGGGAGAACTCCTGTTTTTTTTTTAATATTTGTATTGATTTCAGAGAGGAAGGGAGAGGGATAGCTATATCTATGTCTATGTCTATGTCTATGTCTATGTCTATATCATCTATATCTATGTCTATGTCTATGTCTAGGTCTAGGTCTATGTCTATATCTACATCATCTATGTCTATGTCTATGTCTATGTCTATGTCTATATCTATATCGTCTATATCTATATCGTCTACATCTATGTCTATGTCTATGTCTATGTCTAGGTCTATGTCTATATCTACATCATCTATATCTATGTCTATGTCTATGTCTATGTCTATGTCTATATCTACATCATCTATGTCTGTGTCTATGTCTATGTCTATGTCTATATCTATATCATCTATATCTATGTCTATGTCTATGTCTATGTCTAGGTCTATGTCTATATCTACATCATCTATGTCTATGTCTATGTCTATGTCTATGTCTATGTCTATGTCTATGTCTATGTCTATGTCTAGGTCTAGGTCTAGGTCTAGGTCTATATCTCTAGATTGATATAGATATAGATATATAGGTATATAGAAACATCAATGATGAGCCCTAACCGACTTGGCCCAGTGGATAGAGCACCAGCCTGCGGACTGAAGGGTCCTGGGTTCAATTTCAGCCAGGGGCACATGCCTGGGTTGTGGGCTCGATCCCCAGTGGCGAGAATGCAGGAGGCAGCCGATCAATGGTTCTCTCTTATCATTGACATTTCTCTCTCTCTCTCCTTCTCCCCTCCTCTCTGAAATCAATAAAGAAATATATATATTTTAAAAAGAAACATCTAAGATGAGAGGGAATCATCGATGGGCTGCCTCCTGCATGGCCCCTACTGGGGATCGAGCCCACAACTCGGGTGTGTCTCCTTGACCGGAATCAAACTCAGGATCTTTCAGTCTGCAGGCTGGTGCTCTATCCACTGAGCAAAACCAGCCAGGGCATGCTTCATTCTTTGGGTGCATCATAGCAGTGGGATCATGCAGCATCTGTCCTCTGTCACTGGCCCATGTCACTTAGTATAATGTCCTCAAGCACCCTGCCCTCTTTTTTAAAAAAAAATTTCAGAGAGGAAGGGAGAGAGAGAGAGAGAGAGATTGAAACATCAATGATGAGAGAGAATCATTGATTGGCTACCTCCTTCCTGCCTCACACTGAGAACTGAGCTCACAACCCAGACATGTGCCCTTGACAGGCATCAAAACTAGGACCCTTCAGTCCTCAGCCCTCTGCGCTATCCACTGATTCAAAATGGCTAGGGCAGCACCCTCTCCTCTTCGAACAGTTCCCTCTTGTTCTTTTCCAGGAAAGTTTGATGCCCCCGCCCTCTCCGCCTTGCCAAGACCCGTCGTGACCTCCGGAGAGAGCGTGAGCCTGCAGTGTGGCTCATGGCAGGGGTTTGACTGGTTTTATCTGTGTGACGAAGGACGAGGTGGCCACCACCAACATCTGGACTCACAGAGCCGAGACGACGGGTGGTTCCAGGCCCTCTTTACCGTGGGCCCCGTGAGACCAACTCACTGGTGGGCATACAGGTGCTACGGTGTCTTCTCGGGTTCTCCTCATGTGTGGTCTTCCCCAAGCGACCTCGTGGAGCTTCTGATCTCGGGTGAGAAAGTCTCAGCATGGCCCCGGAATCCCCTGGCTCTCCAGGCAGGTGGGGAGTGTTGTGGAGCGGATGCGTGTGAACGACCACTGGGGTCCAGGCCAAATTAAAATGTAGCGAGCCTTTATTAGCTGGCCGGTGACTGCTCTGCCGTTCTCCACGCAGGGAGGCCAGAGAGCAGCCCTGACCCTTTGTGCAGGACCGGACCGCTTTTTAAGCACATTCACCACACCCTGTTTCTGCAGAACAAGCAACCCAAGATAAGACAGTTTTTCCCAAGTTACTTCAGGGTCATGCCATTGACGACCCTGTTATTCACGGGGTCATTTTGTTCTTCAGAAAGCTGACGGTGATCTATGAAAGAAGGCCTACATGCTGGGAAGGGGCCATGAGACCGTATCTGAAGGTCTGGCCTGATGTCAGCACTGACAACTCTGTCTGGGACATAGTCCACGGCCTCTCTGGATTGGGAGTAGTAAGCATGCTCACAAATAATTCCCACTCCCTAACAGGGAGGAGTCTGGTCTTAGGTGGAGCACCAGGTTGTATGAGGTTGGAGCGAGAAAACTCAGGGGTCCAGGAGCCTGCGACACAGAAGACTCTGTGGTGGAGAGGCGCAGGGCAGAGGGGAGTGCAGAGAGCCTCACTCTCTTACAAATAGGACCACCTTTGGCCAAAACCAGTTTGGCTCAATGGATAAATGTGTGTGGTAGGAGGTGGTCAGCATCAGGTTGGTGCCCAACGCTAGACAGAAAGAAAATGAGCCTATCTTTTTCCTGGCCGGGTAGCTCTGTTGATTAGAGCTTCATACTGATACTCCAAGCTTGTGGGTTCGATCCCACGTCAGGGAAATCCAATGAATAGAAATAAGTGGAAAAACAAATTGATGTTTCTCTCCTCTCTGTCTCTCTCTCTTAACAAAGACAACATAAAACAAAATTATTTTCCTTACAAAATTTTTCATAACTGGTTTGGCTAAGTGGATAGAGTGTCGGCCTGCAGACTGAAAGGTCCCAGGTTTGATTCCGGTCAAGGGCACGTACCTTGGTTGCGGGCACATCCCCAGTAGGGGGCGTGCAAGAGGCAGCTGATCGATGTTTCTCTCTCATCGATGTTTCTAACTTTTTATCCCTCTCCCTTCCTCTTTGTAAAAAGTCAATAAAATATATTTAAAAAACAAAAACAAAAACAAATACGACCATCTTTCCCACCCCCCCAGGTATTTCTAGGAAACCGTCCCTCTCAGTCCTGCCAGGCCCTGTCGTGGCCCCTGGAGACACCTTGACCCTACGATGCCAGTCTGATGTCAACTATGACAGATTCGCTCTCCTCAAAATGGGAGAACATGAACTCCCCCAGCAACTTAGCCGGCACCCCCGGGCCGGGCTCTCTCAGGCAGACTTCTCCCTGGGCCGGGTGAATGTCTCCCACGGGGGCCGGTACAGATGCTACAGTGGATACAACCTCTCCTCTGGGTGGTCAACCCCCAGTGACCCTGTGGACATCCTGGTGACAGGTAAGGTGCCCGCGCCCAGCTCACACGCAGACTTGGCATCCTGTTGGCAATGGAGGGCGGCGGGCACAGCCAAGAAGGGATGGGATGAGGGATGGGAAGATCTTAGAACAATAGGAACAGAAGGAGCAATGAAACACCCTTGAGTAGAGGCCCTTGGTGGCATCTCTGCTGAGGTCGAGGGAAGGGGGAACGAGGAAGGAGTTCGCACTAACACCGGGGATGTGTCTCTCCCAGCCTTTCTCCCTCAGGACACGCTCCCCACTCTGTCAGCCCACCTGGGCCCCACCGTGGCCCCAGGAGAGAATGTGACCCTGCGGTGTCAGACTGGGAGTTTGTTTGACACGTTCCTCCTGTTCAAGGAGGAGGATGTTGGTCCCCCTCTGCACCTCAAGTCTCAGTACCAAGACGGGGCGTTTCAGGCAAACTTCCCCATGAGTCCCATGACCCTGGTCCACAGGGGCACTTACAGGTGCTATGGGTCACTCAACGGCATCCCTGTCCAGTTGTCACGTACCAGCAACCCCTTGGTGCTCAAGGTGGGAGGTGAGGAGCTGTGTGTGGGGTCTTCATGCCTTCCCACCCCATTCCATCCATCCTGGTGTCTGGACCACCTCCCCCAGTGAACCACATCTGTCCATATTTCCCTTCTCTGCCCTCCTCTGAGTTTAGGCACACTGTCTCCAACTGGGCCTTCATTCCCACATGTGGAATGCATCAGCATCATAAAAGACAAAGAGGTCTTTCTTCATTTTTACTCTACTTTTACCTCTTCTTTTTCTTGTTCTTCTTGTTCTTCTTCTTCTCATTCTTCTTGTTCCTTTTGTTCTCCTTCTAGTTCTCCTCCTCCTTCTCTTTCTTCTTTTTGGGTTAATACTCACGCAAGAATATTTTCCCATTGATCTTTTAGAGAGAGTGGAAGAGAGAGAAAAAAAGACAGAGAGAAACATCGATGTGAGAGAAGCACATTGATTTTTAGAGAGAATGGAGGGAGGGGGAGAGAGACACACATGGATGTGAGACAGACACATAGATTGGTTGCCTCCAGCATGCACCCCAACCAGAGCCCGGAATTGAACACCCAACCCTTTGGTGTGTGAGCCAATTCTCCAACTACTGAAAAACACCACCAGGGCATAAACTGGTCTATATTTAAAAAATGAATCAATGCCAAAACCGGTTTGGCTCAGTGGATAGAGCATTGGCCTGTGGACTGAAAGGTCCCAGGTTTGATTCTGGTCAAGGGCATGTACCTTGGCTGCAAGCACATTCCCAGTAGAGGGTGTGTAAGAGGCAGCTGATTGATGTTTCTCTCTCATCGATGTTTCTGACTTTCTATCCCTCTCCCTTCCTCTCTGTAAAAAAACAATAAAATATATTAAAAAATAAATCAATGAATTCTAAAGAATGGTCTGGTATTAGTACATATGAATACACTGTAGACTTTTTAATGGCTGTATAGTACTCCCTTGCTTGAAGCTATCACCATTATCCAACACCCTAAAATTTGGTATTTTGTTTGTTTCCAACCATTTTATATTTCGCACCCCCCTTCATTGAGTATCCCCATACATACCTAAAGCACAGGTGTAGGTAAGAAACAACAATCCCTTGCATCGTGGTTACATTTTTAGAATGAAATAGCTTATGCGGAGGACATGGACACTAACTATGTGATAAAGATTCACAATTTCTTCCTATGGCTCCCTCCTTTTTATACCTCAGGTTGTGATGGAAAATTTTTTCTCCGGATAAAACCTTGGCTGGTGACCCTATCCAAATAGACTCTGTCCTTATAACATCTTTCATATTATTTTAAGTGTTTGACCAATCCTAACTGTATTGTATACTTTTCTTGTTACAGATCTAACTTACCTGCTATATATTTTACTTAATAATATTAATTATACTTTATCTTTTTTCTGAGACACATGTAGGGAGGAATGTGCACACACACTCATGTATATGTTTTTGTACACGTCTCCTTATATTTATATATTTTATGTAATGTATGTAGAATATATTGTATACATATATGTCCATTATACACATAGTATTTATATATTTACATATAAATATATAATATATCTCAAGTAAATGCATGTGTGATGTACATGGCACAAACGTATATGTATCCATACATACATCTATTTCTACAAAGTCTACAACTATTTGGAGAATGAATGAATGAAGGAAATAACAAAAAGAGAATCACTGCAGACTCAGGATTAAGGTGAACTGATTGAGGTTGGACAAAGACTGGTTTATTTCTGAGCCTCAGGAACCCCTGGACACACACCTCTCTTCCACGGAACCAGGGCTTTCATCGAAAAATGAACTCTAATGTTCAGGAAATCAAGTTCAGCTTGGGATATTGTTCCAGACAGATAAGAGGGCCAAGAAAAAGCTAAACTTCAACAGTTTTTGAACATGTTCACTATAAGCCTGTGGCATAGGTTATGGCTAAATATGACCGACCCTTTTTTTAAGGAACCCAAACCTAAGTCTAAGTGAGAGGAATTCAGAGACATTAGGGTTGCCCCCTCAACTATAGTTATAGAAGGCATCATCGTAAATGTAGATAAAACATGTTTGTGAGTAGGCATATACAATAAGGTAGATCCTGAGTCCATGGTGGACTCAAGAACTTCCAGCTCCTTACCTTTCTGGTTTTCTGATTCTCAGGGGATCCTGTTAATATCACCCCATCAGTGCAGACCCCAAATTCCACAAGGGGTAAGTAACCACACATGTTTAACTTGGGAACTGGGAAGTTCCATGGACAGAGGGACCTACACATCTGATCTGGGTGCTGATTTGAGTGTGACTCGCCATATCCTTCATGACCACTTTCTCCCATTGTCCCCAGGCCCCCAGGCTCCAGACTACACAGTGGAGAATCTCATTGCCATAAGCCTCTCTGGATTGATCCTGGGGGTGCTAGGTGTGTTGGTGTTCCATGCGTGGTACAGCGAGAGAAGGTCCCCAAGGATAAACTGAAGATGGAGCACACCCATTCCTCAGGCATGGTGACACCAACCTTAGACCCAAACCACAGAGACAAGGTTGTGAGGGCAAAGAAGGTACTGAAAGCTGGAGCCACAAGCTGTGTGAACTCTATGATGAGGACCTAGAGGAAATGAAACAGTATTGTTAGTGCTGGAGGCAATGACAGTGGCTGGGACTATTCCTCTACCATGTGGGAGACTCCTCCACCGTGACCCTTGCCCTTGCATTACCCTCTTCTTAATGTTTAGCTGCTCTTATCCTCATCTCAATGACCCAATGCTACATCCACATAAAGAGATTATGTTCATAACTCCACTCTGTCTCATGTATTGTACATGTCGTCTTTATCACACCTGCATTCCCTGGTGTGGCTTGCTCTGTGCGTTGAGCTCTAAGTTCAGGTAACGTGGTTGAGGAACTAGATCAATGAACTAATATTTACATCCAGCCTGGAAGGTATACACTGAGAATGCCACCCCAGGACCCTGTATGGATTCTGCAGGTTCCTTTCTCTTCCCCTGGTGCTTCTTGTGTGGCTCCTCCCATAACATCAGCGCTTGGAATCCACACTCTCCTGCATCGCCTCATACAAGTGACAGCCCGTCTATAAGCCTATCTTGTCTTCCTGTGAAGCTGGTAGCGATGATGGCTCCTTTGTGGCTGTGCTGCCAATGAAATGGGATTGTGAATTCTAGGACAATAAACACATGTTTGTTTTCATTTTAATATTAAATGCTGGAGAGAGGATGGAGCAGGTAGCATATCACACACTCCTGGCAAGTGTACAAATTGTTTCTGCCAATTTGGGGGAATTTTCTGTCTTAGCAAGAGTGATTTTCAGAAGTCATCATCATCATCATCATCATCATCATCATTACCTTCATGATTATCATCAAATCATTATCATCATCACCATCACTGTAACCATTATGAGCATCACCATTACCACCATCATTACTATAATCATCATCATAGTCATCACTATAACTACCACTATCATCACCATCACCATCATCACCATACCCATCACCATGATCATCTCCATCACCACCATCACTGTTACCACCATCCTTGTCTCCATAGCTATAATCATCATCACCATAACCCTTTTCATCAACGTCACAATGATTATCATCAACACCATTACACTATGATTATCATCACCATCACTATGATTATCATCATCACCAACATCATCACTATCATCAACATCATCATCACCCCATAATCACCATCACCACCATCCTCTCCATCATCAACATTGCTGTTATAACTATCATCAATATCATCATCATCACTATCCTCATTATCACCATCACTATCATCATTATCACAGCCCTCCTCCTCATCATCTCTGACACTACCATCATTATCACAACATCACCATCTTCACCACTATTTTTATCATTATCACTGTCCTCACCATCAGCACCATTATTACCATAACCAACATCATCATCATCATCACTATATCATCATCATCATTACCATCATCACCACCATCACCATCATTATCCTGATCATCATTAACAGCTTCATCACCAACACACAATCATCATTATGATGATACCATCCTATCTAATAAAAGAGTAGTATGCAAACTGACCGTACCTCTGCTATGCTACCAGCCAATCAGGATCAGGGGGCATGACCAGCAGACAGAGAGGATGGCCAGCAGGTGTAGCCAGCAGACAAGGGGGTGTGGCCAGTGGACAGGCGGCAAGGCCAGTGAAGCCAGCGAGGCTGGTGGGGGCGTGGCCGCAGTGTCACCGAAGCAAGCATGCTATAAGCTCTGCCCGCACAGTACTTAAGGGCCAGCGAGATCCCTCCTTTCAGTTACTGTGACTGAGTCGCGTTCTTTCCCGGTGACCTCGGGACAGTTAGGGGAATTTAATGCCATGGGATCCCCTCACGAGGCTCGCATGTTGGTCGCTCTGATAGTTAGGCTGTGACTGAGCTGTGGGGTTTATCTGTCGTGTGGGACATGCAAATGAGCGCCCGGGGCACCTTGGGTAATGAGCGCCAGGCGTGAGGCGAAGCTGTGATTTGTCAGGTGCAGGCGCTGGGTCGCGAGCTCTGAATCCAAGTGGCAGTTTGGGTCCATGCCCCCAGCCCAGCGCCCACGACAGGGAGCTGGTTTCTGGCCTTTGGAGCATGTGTATACCCTGGTGGCCACCGCTGTGTGAGGCCGAGGAGTGCCTGCATGCTCCCCAGCCCACCATCCACAATGAGGCTAGCTGCTGGCATCCGGGGACCTTGGGAGACAGGGATGTTCCTGCCCTGCCCCCAACCACTTGAGCGTGCTCTGGCCCCAAGTGGCAGTTTGGGCCCACGCCCCCCAGCCTAGCACTCACGATGGTGGTGGTAGTGGGGGGGCTGGCTGCCAGTCTCTGGGGTGTGCAGAGATCCCAGTGGCCACCACCGAGTAGAGGAAGTTCACAGTCCTCTTGGTTCATGCAGAGTGCGGGGAGCACCAGGAATGCTGGGAAATGTAGTTCTGGTGGCCAACGCTGTGTGAGGCCCAGGGGTCCCTGCATGCCCCCCAGCCCAGCGCCCACGATGAGGCTGGCTGCTGGTGTCCAGGGGCCTTGAGATACAGGGATGTTCCCGCCCTGCCCCCAACCGGTCCCTCACGTCCCCGGCCAGCTGTTCTGCTGCTGCATGGGGGCCCATGGAGCAGAGGGGCAGTCCTTCACGTGCCTGCCCCGGGCGGCCCCGGTGGTCCCTCACCTCCCTGGCTGTATGAATTAAAGCCGGACATTAAATGTTATGCTCTGACTTTTCTCCTTATACAGAGTATCTGTTTGCTTGCAGAGTGGTTTCCTGGCTTGCTGCCAGCCTGTGCATGGTCCATACTTATGAGTTCAGGACCTATGACAATGTGAATAATTCAGATGTTTACAATAAAAACACATGAATGCACAAATTCACTAATGTTAATATTCATGGAAAAAAATAGTCCTTTGAATCTTGGGTGGTTAGAAATTTAAGACTTCGAAATTATGTGCAATAAACAGTAAATAAAGTTACACGGAATGGCAAAAATGAAAAAAATACATTAGGGCCCAGGAAATGTTCAAAGACCTGGGAACCATTCCCAGATTAGGAAGGGAATGGTGCATATTATTGCTACAAATACTGTATTTCTTACTACTTACAACATATACAATGTAATGTATTAGATGCCTTCCTATCTCATGAAGTACGTATTCTCATAGGTAATACTGGTAGATATGTTATAGTCATGGCAGTATGTCATATCCTATCTACATTAATAAAAGGGTAATATGCTAATTAGACCATGAGACATTCCAGATGTCCTTCCGGACAAAGCTGTGGTGGTGGGCCAAGGCAGAGGTGGTTATAGTTGATCAGGCCAAGAGGGGAGGGCAGTTGGGGGTGATCAGGCTGGCAGGGGGGTGAAGTTGGGGGCAAGCAGGCCGGCAGGCAGAGTGGTTAGGGGATATAAAGCAGGCAGGTGAGCAGTTAGGAGCCGGTAGTCCCAGATTGCGAGGGGGTTGTCCAACTGCCAATAGAGGCCCGATCCCACAGGGGTCCCTGATTACAGAGGATGCAGGCCAGGCTAAGGGACACCCCCCCTTCCACCACCCCCATGCATGAATTTCATGCACCAGGCCACTAGTCACCAACTTCTTACCCTTAATACCATCATCAATGTCATGACCAACTTCATCATCATCATCATCATCATCATCATCATCATCATCACCAACACTATCATCATTATTACAACATCAGCATCATCGTCATCACCATGCAAAGGAAGCCAGCAGCAGTGGGGGCTGCCTGGTCAGGCGAGCCCCGTCCAGCAGTTCCCCACCATCTTCTGGGGTATAGCTGTCCCTCAACTCGCCAACAAACATTCCCCGCCCGACCTCACACTCTCCCTTTGTTTTCTCACACACACACACTATCTTGCAGTCTGCCTTCCTGTCGGCAGCCATCTTCCTATCTGACTGTAGCCATTTTTGAGTGCGTTTTTGGCCATGCAAGAACTTACCCTCGCATGTACGGTAGCTGTTCTCCTCTGGTGGGGGTAGTGCATGGAAAATAGGAGGGAAAGGCAGGATGAGGCACTTTCTTCCAAGCCTTGAATCCCAGGGAGAATTTGAATGTGCACAACTTGGAGAACTGAGCAAGCACAGGCTGTGGGTGAGGAGGAATGTGTCCAGAAGTGAGGGCAGAGAGACAAAAAGGGAAGTTGTCTCAAACGCCCTTAAAGACTCAACAATTGAAGTCACCCAACAATAAAAAAGATCAAATACACAATTGATCTGCAATTAATGTATAGTAACCAACAGCTCTTACGCACACTAATAAATCCCAGCCTCACCTCGAATGTCAACAACTACGAAAAGGAAAATTGCAAGCGATAACTGAGATAAGTACTGAGTCAAATTTACACCCATATACATATTCAACATGTGTGAATGGTACAGCAAGGACTCGTACTAGTGAAGAGACAGTGCGTGATTGGACACAATGACTGAGTGTCAGAAAGACTCCATTTCTCCGCAGGTTAATTGATAAATGCACGTCTGTTCCCCAATACAGCGAGGTGACACTGAAGTCTATATGGAAAAGCAAACATCGAAGAAAAGATAGGAAAATGCCAACACAGCACAGCTATGGGGGCAGAGGAGGACTGGCTCAAGCAGCACCGAGGATATGTGTGTGGCGAGGAGATAGATGTGTGGACACAGGGAAGTGACTGTGGGCTCTGAAGATGGAAGAGGGTGAGTGGGCATGGGATACGGGCAGCGTGTGAAGCTCGAAAGACAAGGCATTCCATTCTGACTCCCGTACAGAAAGATGACAAATCTGTGTTGCTTTAACCCATTAAACATATGGGTATGTGTTGTAGCAGCAGTAGGAAACCAACACCCTTTTTCTCTCTCTCCCTCCGTCTCTCTCTCTCTGTCTCTGTCTCTCCCTCTCTCTCGTTTTTGGAGGTGGTGATGATGCACTTTTTCTCTGTTTTGGCTCATCTGAGATTGGCAAGCTCAGAGTTGGAAACTGTGAGGTTCAATGGTGAATTCACCGGCCAGCAACATTGCAAATCCTCAAGGTATAAGGATGGATGCTTGGGTCAAAGAGGAATTCAGGCCAGCGAGGCAGAAGCTTATGGATGAAATGGGGCCTGGGACTGGGTCAGAAAAATCTGCAAAAGCCTGCTACCCGCCCCCGCCCACTCCCTTCCTTCAAGGCCTCAACTGAGGAAATGAGAGCAGGGATCCCTGGGAGGGGCTGTTCCCTTTCCTGGGGCTGCTGACGTGAAAGCACCCTGAGGAGGCGGACCAGCTTCCCACAGGCCACATCCTCTGTGTCTGTCTCTCCTGATGGTGGTGCCGTCTCCTCTATATGGACAACCAGGAGCAGAGAGAGAAGACACCATGACCCCCACCCTCAGGGTCCTGCTCTGCCTCGGTGAGATGGAAGGGAATGGAGGGAAGCCCTGATTGCACCACAGCCAGTCTCTGGCCAATCAGGACCCCAGGACTCAGAGGTGCATGAGGATAAGGGTGCTGCTCAGGGCTCAGGGCAAATCTCTCAGAGGGACTCATTTCCAGGGCTGAGTGTGGGCCTGAGGACCCCAGTGCAGGCAGGTGAGTCCATCCCTAGGTGTCCCAGGTCCCGTTCCTTAAAGGGGATTTGGGGCCACAAGTTAGGCAGCTGGGGATGGAGAAAAGCAGATTGGGGTTCATGGATGGGGGACATCTCTGAGTTTTGAAGCTGAGAGCTAGGAACTGGGAGTGGGAGAATGTCTTCATTTTTTTTTTTAAAGAGCTGAAAGCATTGGTACTTTTATTGTTTTAAGAGCTGAAATGATAAAACTTTCATTTATTTATTTTTAATAGATTTACCTTTGTTGTTGAAATTATTACAGATGTCTCCCTTTCTCTCCCCCCATTGACCCCCACATCCTGGGCCCATCCCGGGCCTTCATCACATCATTGGGAAATGTCTTCTGACCCTAGTCCTGGTTTCCTGCCTGAGACCCTGCCCAAACCCAACATCTGGGCTGAGCCAGGCCCTGTGATCCCAGCGGGGAGCCCTGTGACCATTTGGTGTCAGGCGACCCTGCAGGTCATGGTGTTCTGCCTGGATAAAGAGAGAAACCCGGAGCCCTGGGATAGAAAATCACCTCGGAAGCCCGGGGACAGAGCCAAGTTCCATATCGCACACATGACCCAGCATTACGCAGGGGTCTATTCCTGTCACTACCACAGCCCAGCTGGCTGGTCTGAGGCGCAGTGACAGCCTGGAGCTCCTGGTCTCAGGTAAGTCCCATCTGGGTCCCCTCCATGGACTGAGACACCAGCCAGGTTATTGGGACATTTGCCATGAGGGGAGTCCAAGGGGAAAGGTCGGGTGAGGAGACACAAGGGGTTCTAAGCCAGAGACACCTACCTACACAGAGACAGTGAGACCTGGGGGCCAAGCCAGGAGAAAGGGGTTTATGGGAGGAGCAGCCCTTGTAATTCATGTCTGGTCTTCCCAGGTGAGTCTGGGAAGCCCTCCCTCCTGACCCAGCAGGGCCCCCAGGTCTCTGGGCACAGCCTGACCCTCCAGTGTTGCCCTGATGTCGGCTCTATCCAAGGAGCAGGGAAGGGACCTCCCCGAGAGCCTTGTCCTGCAGCCCCAGGCTAGGCTCTCTGAGGCCCACTTTTTCCTGGACACTGAGAGCAGATCCCACCGGGGCCAGTACAGATGCTATGGTGGATACCATAGCATGAGTGGTCGGCTCCCAGCGACTCTCTGGTCATCCTGGTGCAAGTGAGGAGCTAGGGAGTTTGGCAAGGCACCTCGAATCTGCACTGGCCCTGCTGGGGGTATCAGGTGGTGCGGCAAGAATGAAAGTGCAGGGCCCAGGGGAGGGAGAGACACAGAGAGGGACAGGGGGTGGGAGGGGAGAGGGGGAGATTCAGAGACAACAGAGAAAGACAGAGAGGCCTATGATTCTCAGATCAGAACGGGTGGGCAGGCAGCCCTCACCCTCCCTCCTTCTCTCTAGGACAACTACCCGACAGACCCTCCCTCTTGGTACAGCCAGGCCCCAGGGTGGCCTCAGGAGAGAACGTGACCCTGCTGTGTCAGTCACAGAGTCCGAGGGACATGTTCCTTCTATGCAAGGAGGGGGCAGCAGGTCCCTCACTGCATCTGAGATCAGAGTACCGAGCTCAGCAGTTCCAGGCAGAGTTCTCCATGAGTCCAATGATCATAGCCCATGGGGGCACCTACAGGTGCTACAGCTCACGCAGCTCCTCCCCCTACCTGCTGTCACACCCCAGTGAGGCCTTGGTGCTCCTGGTCTCAGGTGAGGAACCCCATGTTTCCGCTCCTATTTGTTTCTGACCCTCAAGAAGCCCTGGACACAAAACACTCATCCATGGATCCAGGTCCCTCATCTGAGGATAAACTGAAGACTAATTTTCAGGAGATCAAGTTTAGCTTGGGCTATTTTGCTCCAGACAGATAAGAGACCCCCCAAAAAGCTAAACTTCAACAGTTTTTGATCATGTTCACTCTAAGCTTGTGGCATACAATGTGGTCAAATCCCACCCTCCTTTTTTTAAGACCCCAAACCTAAGACTGTGAGGAAATCAGCGACACTAGGTTTGTCACCTCACCTGTACAAGATGTTTGTATGAGAAGTTTGTAAATAGGGAAATATAATAATGTTGATCCCAAGTCTATGCTGGGCTGAAAGGCTTCCAGCTCCTCACCCTCTCTGGTTTTCTGATTCTCAGGGGATCCTGCTAATATCACCTCATCACTGCGGACCCCAAATTCCACAAGGGGTAAGTAACCACACATGTTTAACTTGGGAACTGGGAAGTTCTATGGATGGAGGTGGGGGGCACTGCACATCTGTTCTGGGTGCTATGTTGAGTACGACCTGCCCTACCTTCCATGACCCCTTTCTCCCATTGTCCCCAGGCCCCCAGGCCCGAGACTACACAGTGGAGAATCTCATTGCCATGGGTCTGTCTGGATTCATCCTGGGGGTGCTAGGTGTGTTGGTGTTTCATGCGTGGTACAGCGAGAGAAGGTCCCCAGGGATAAACTGAAGATGGAGCACACCTATTCCTCAGGCATGGTGACACCAACCTTAGACCCAAACCACAGAGACAAGGTTGTGATGGCAAAGAAGGTACTGAGAGCTGGAGCCACAAGCTGTGTGAACTCTGTGCTGAGGACCTAGAGGAAATGAAGCAGTATTGTTAGTGCTGGAGGCAATGACAGCTGGGACTATTCCTCTACCATGTGGGAGACTCCTCCACCGTGACCCTTGTCCTTGCATTACCCTCTCCTCAATGTTTGGCTGCTCTTATCCCCATCTCAACGACCCAATGCTGCATCCACATGAAGAGGTTATGTTCATAACTCCACTCAGTCTCATGCTTGTTCCTACACTGTTTTGCACATGTCATTTTTATCACACCTGTGAGTTGCTCTGTGCCTTGAGCTCTAAGTGCAGAGACTCGAGTAACGTGGTTGAGGAATGAGGTCAATGAACTAATATTTACATCCAGCCTGGAGGGTACATGCTGAGAATGCCGCCCCAAGACCACGTCTGGATTCTGCAGGTTCCTTTCTCTTCTCCTGGTGCTTCTTGTGTGGCTCCTCCCACAACCTCAGCGCTTGGAATCCACACTCTACTCTGTGGCCTCATGCAAAGGACAGCACCTATATTGCCTTCCTGTGAAGCTGGTAGCGATGAAATGGCTGCGGTGCCAATGAAATGAGATTGTGAACTCTAAGACAGTAAACACATGTTTGTTTATTGTTGCTGTTTGTTTTTATTTCGATATTAACTGCTGGAGAGAGGATGGAGCAAGTAGCATCTCACACACTACTGGTAAGTGTACAAATTGTTTCTGCCAATTTGGGGAATTTTCTGTTTTAGCAAGAGTGATTTTCAGAAATGATCATCATCATCATCACTGTAATCATCACTAAAACCATTCTGACCATCACCATCATTATTACCATAATCATCATCGTCATTATAATTATTATCAGTATCATTGGCTCATCATCACTATCATCATCATCATCACCACAAACATAATCACCATAACAATTATCATCATCACCATCACCATTGTCACCATGTTCATCACTGTCATCTCCATCATTATCATCACCATTACAACCACCATTGTCAACATAGCTAAATATATCATCTCCACCAGCCTTTTTATCAGCTTTACAATGATTATAATCATCAACATCACCATTATCACCATCACCATCATCATTATTATCCTCACCACTATCATCAACACCACTGTCATCATTGCCCTCATCATCATTATCACCATTACTATCATTGTTATAATATCATAACCACTTTCCTCACCCTCACCCTCACCCTCACCATCATCACCATCATCATCAACACCACCATTATCATCATCTTCACATGACAATCATCATCATTGCCTTCATCAATATCATCATTAAAACCAACACTATCATCATTATCATGACATCCTCATCATCCATATTATCACTATGTTTTAATCAATATTTCCATCTCCTTGTGCTGGGAGTAAATAAAAACCACATATATGTTGGAGATAAACAAAACTCCTTTCTTCCAAGTTCAGAAGCTCTTTATTTTTAAGATGTTAAATATTTATTTTCCAACATAGTTGGTGTACAATATTATGTTCTTTTCGGGCATACAACCCAGTGATTAGACATTTATATAACTTACAAAGCAATCACTCTGATAAATCAGGTACCCATCTGACACCATACATAGTTGTTACAATATTAGTGACTATATTCTTTATGTTGTACTATACATTCCCATGAGTATTTTGTAACTATCAGTTTCTGCATCTTAATCCTGTCCCTCTTTTGTTTGGTTAATCCTTCCCCAAGGATGTTTTTCCCATTGATTTTCAGAAGGAGTAGAAGGGAGGGAGAATTTTCTGGTGGCCCAACACACCTGGCACCAACAGGATCAATCCAGATAGACCCATGGTGACGTGATTCTCCAATGTCTAATCTGGGATTTGGGGGCTTGGGGACAATGGGAGAAAGTGGTCCTGGAAGATAGGGCGGGTCACACTCAACACAGCACCTACATAGATGTATAGCCCGCACACCCTGTCCATGGAACTTCCCAGTACTCAAGTTAAACATCTGTGGTTACTTACAATTTGTTAAATTTGGGGTCTGTACCGATGGGTGATATTGGTGTGGCATTCTGAGCTTGCACCTTCCGAAAGAGAGAGAGAGAGAGAGAGAGAGAGAGAGAGAGAGAGAGAGAGAGAGAGAGAGAGAGAGAGAGAGATATGCATTGATTGCCTTCTGCACTCCAACACTGCTGGGAGATAAAACCTGCAACCCAGGTGTGTTAACTTGACCAAATATTGAACTTATGACCCCTTTGGTGCACAGGCTGACACTCCATCCACTGAGCCATACTGGCCAGGAGCCTTCACTTTTTTGAAATATTCTCCCATATCCTCCCTCCCATCAGGCAACCATCAAAATGTTCTCTCTCTATGAGATTGCTTCTGTTCTGCTTGTTTGTTCACTTCATATTACACATATAAGTGAAGTCACCTGGCATTTGTCTCAGTAACTCTTTTTAAAAATCAGGAATAAAAGAGGAATATCTAGGTTTTGTAAATATTGAAAAGACTACTATTGAAAAGACATAGAATTTTCCCAGTAGATGAAGAGTACAGATCTTGTGGGGTGCAGTATATGCAAAGATTCAGATTGATGCAGAAATGTCAGTTGTGGAGAGCTTCGTACATTTTTGTTGGGCTTCAGTGTGCAGGATAAAGATGAGTGATGAGAGTGGAGAGTGGAGTTAGCTGGGGAGGATGAAAACAAAGGTCTTGGACAATCCCGTGTGCAGGTAATGGGCCAGGTTTAAGGGGAAAAATCCACATTTAAAGACAAAGAACCCTGTTCACTGCCTCAAATAGAGACATGAGCAAAAAGAATACATTGATGTTTTTAAGATGGTGGATTCTTCTCAGCCAAAGGCTTCAGAATTGACCTGCTGCCAAGTTCTAGAATCCTGTCCAGAGTCCAAAGCCAAGGGAAAGGTGGTCCTGAAAAGACATGGAGAGACTGGAGAGTGTGTCCGGAGGGAATTACAATTACAGCTGCTCCCACCTCCTTTGAGGCCATGCTGGGCATTGAGAAATCTGCACCTTAAATCCTTAAAATGGGAACTAGTCTCTGAATCTAAGTGAACTCTCCCCCTATTATAATGATCTCAGAAAAATTCTTGAGGCTTTCCAATGGGTTCTGTTTCTCATATCACAGGAGATTATGATATGAAAAAGCAAGTGGACAGGTAGAGGGGGGCATTGATCAGTCTCCTCCTGCTGAAGGGAGGAGAAAGAAGCATGTCCACTAAGGAGATAAACTATCTGTGTGAATGTCTGGAAGAGGTGGGGGGTGAGAAAGGAGAGGGGAGACACGAGGTGAAAGAAGAAGTAGAAGAAAAAAGAAGGAGGAGGAGTAAAAGGAGGAAGAGGAGGAGGAGAAGGAAGAGTTGAAGAAGAAGTGGGAGGATGATGAGAGGAAGATGGGGGAGGAGGAGGAGAAGAAAAGAAAAGTGACAAAAAGAGAGAAAACACTCTTGGCTTTCAACATCCTGTCAACGTCCCCTATCACCTCATTGATCTCGATCCTCCCTCTCCTCTCTTGGAGCAGGAGCCACATCTTGAGGAATTCGGGCTCCCACCTTAAAAAGACAAACAGCAATATGCCTTTCCTGGCACTCGTGTAGTGGTGGAGGCATTTAGACTTTAGGATACATGTTTTCCCTTATCTGGTTTGGTAAATACTACCCCCGTCATCTGGTGGCTTGGCACCCCTATTTCCTGGGTGACTGAAGGCAGAGTGGGTATGGTATCAATAAATCTAATTAAATAGCCACAACGTAAAATAGGCACAGAGTGAAATGGTTCAATCTCTACATTTGGTTTAATCCCTGCTTCCTCTTTCCTCTGCCATCTTCTGCTTCAGGCTGAAATTAGGAGAACACAACTGCACCATGATTAATCACCACCTGAAGCAGGCCACAGTTCCAGATCTTTTCAGGCAATGCCCACTGAAACTAATCCCAACGAATTTAGTACATTTTTTTTAAAAGAAGAGTTAAACAATCACAGTACTTAACACAGTAGTTCTGTAAGGGTGGGAAGTACACCTGGGCCATCTCAGGTGGCTGAGCAAATGACACAGAACAAGAATTGAGTCTTGCCTGCCTGCCTGGGCCTTCCTGCATAGACTCAGGGAGAGCAGAGAGTTCAGGTACCTGTGGCCTGGAGTGGACAGAGTGAGCTAGGACGTGGGAGGAAGCATATAAGAACTTTCTGGATTCCCAAGGGAAAGAAAGGGTCATCACCTACCTTAACGTGTCATCCGGTTTCATGCACGCTCAGAGAAACTTCTGGAAATTCTGCCCTGGAGGAAGAGTTCATTCTTATTGGTTTGTACCTTTGGATTATTATTGTATATAGTGTTACTAGGGGCCTGGTGCACGAAATTTGTGCACTGGGGATGGGTGATCCCTCAGCCCAACATGCCCCCCTCACACATATTGGGAGTCCTCAGATGATGTCCTACTGACCACTCACCCCCAGCCTGCCCAAGGCCCAAAGCCTGTGGCCGAGGCTTTAGGCCTTGGGTACCCAGCCATCACCCTGCAATGGGGCCAATGGCTGGCTCTGTCCCAGCCATCCCCCCACCCTCACCCCAGGCCTTTGCCTAGCCAGCTTGCACATGGCTAGCTTGGGACTCAGTCTCCCACGGCCCTGGCTGCCTCAGCCCTGCCCCCCACAGCCCAAGTCACCTTGGCCCCACCCCCCGTGGCCCAGAACCACGGCCCCACCTCACCCCTATCCCTCACAGTCTATTGGCCTCTGCCCCGCCCCCGGCAGCCCCGACCACGCTCTCACTGGCTGGCTCCACCCCAGCTCCTCATTGGCTGGTGGGCATGGCTGGTGGGTGTAGCAAAGGTATGGTCAATTTGCATATTACTATTGTATTATATAGGATAGGTTCTCCGAATCAGACATATCTTTACAATTCCTGCATTTCCACAAAGTTTTCATTGCTCTCCTTGAATTAGGAAACCAGGCCTGCTGTCAAGAAAAAATGTGGGGAGTATTATAAGACTTAGAATAGACTGTGGCCATTTTTTAGTGCATTTTTGGCCATGCAAGAACCTTCCCTCTTATAGGTGATGGCTGTTCTCACCTGGTTGGGGTAGTGCATGGAAAATAAGGGAGGGAAAGGCAGGATGGGGCACTTTCTTGAATACCAGGGAGAATTTGAATGTGCACAACTTGGTGAATTGAGCAAATACAGGCTGTGAGTGAGGAGGAACGTGTCTGGAAGTGAGAGCAGAGGGACAAAAAGGGAAGTTGGCTTGAAAGCCCTTAGAGACTCAATGATCAAAGTCCCCCAACAGTAAAAAAAATCAAATAAGTAATTGATGTACAATTAATGTATAGTAACCAACCGCTCTCACACACAGCAGTAAGTCCCAGCCTCACCTTGAATGTGAACAAGTACGAAAAGGAACATTGTAAGGAATAAATGGACAAGCCAAACAGAAACAAACTCATAGACACAGAGGACAAACTGAAGGTTGTCGAAGGGGAAGAGGGGTTGGGGAGCTGAGTGAAAAAGGCGAAGGGATTTAAGAAGTGGAAATTGGTAGCTGTGAAACAGTCACAGGTGTGCCAAGTACAGCATAGGGAATATAGTCAGTGACATTGTAATAACTATGTATGGTTAAGGAGGATACTAGGCTTGTTGGAGGGATCATTTTTAAAATTATATAAATGTCTCCCCACTATGATGAACAGCTGAAACTAACACAAAATAATATTGGATGTCAACTGTAATTGAAAACAGGGCCTTGCTATACCCTTAAAAATTAAAAATAAATAAAGAAAGAGAACAAAAAGATGTAGCTAATAAATGAAAGAATAGTATTCAAAAAATAAAGAAAAAAGAAGATTGAGGACAATGTTTCTTTTTAAAAAACATATGTTATTGATTTTTTTTTTACAGAGAGGGAGGGAGAGGGACAGAGTAGAAACACTGATGAGAGAGAAACATCTATCATCTGCCTCTTGCCCACAACCAAGGTACACGCCCTTGACTGGAATTGAACTTGGGACCTTTCAGTCCATGGGCCAACGCTCTATCTACTGAGCCAAACTGGTTAGGGATGTACAATGCTTCTTGAGTGGTATTCTACCCCAAAATGCATAATCTGAATCTGAGCATGCGTTACCATTGGACAAATCTGTTTCATGTCTATTATAGCTTCTTTCTCATCAGAACCACCGCCCCCCTGTCCATTAGCCCCAGTCATCTCCACTCAACAACCCTTCTATGACCAGTGGGTGTAAGAAGAGGCCCTTTGTTCTATCTGAGCTTCATTAATCCAAGTGCAATCTGGGAGGATTTGGAGACCCACACACAGCTCCTGCAGTGTGGGGAGACATAATGCCTTGGGCAGAGACCAAGGCAATGTCCTGCTCTACACCCAAGGGTCACTCCATGGTGTGTTAGGAACAATGTCTAGAATGCAGAAGTTGGGGTTTACAAAAGGCAGAACTTGTTTTCTGAAGAAGGAGAAGTCATGCATCTTATTTGGGATGGATGATCACAGAGACTGGCCTGTGTTGCAATAGCTGTTGTTCCTCTTTTTAAAAGGCCAGTGTTGAGACATGGGCTGAGGGCGATGGATGCTTACCCACAACGTCCTCTTAGTAAGTATGGCCTTCCAGGCTCTGCCGTCTCATCCCTCTGCACAGTGTGGGCGGGCCAGGAAATCCATGTGATTCTGAAACTCACCCCCTTGATCTGCCATATTCGGTGTATTACTATCATCACTTCGTAGTTTTAGGAAAAGCCTCGGGTTTCATTTCAAAATCCTCTCTAATTGCTTTTTTTTTTTTTTGCATTGGTGTGTTATTGATTTACTGTTTCTTCACAAGTCCTTTGAAATGAAGGCTTGGTAACCAAGTGACCCATAATCAACGGTTGACCGTCGACACTATGTCACCTTCATTAGTCTTCTCATTGGCGTGTTACCAAATCTATTATCCATTAGCAAGTGTTCTTAAGTTAAGCATGGTGATCAATGAAGCAACGGTTAATCACTTAATCGGTTTATTGGCTATGTGAAGGTTCCTCGATTGAATTTTACGAACTGGAACCCAGTGTGAGAAGTGCTGACGATTATACAAGGAGGAGAGGTGACTTACAATTCCATGGGCTTTCTTATTCGCTTAACTTCTTTTGCCTACAAAATCACGACAACAAATTGTGAGACACACTTTGTTTTTTTTTTATATTTTATTGATTTTTTACGGAGAGGAAGGGAGAGGGATAGAAAGTCAGAAACATCGATGAGAGAGACAAACATCAGCTGCCTCTTGCACGCCCCCTACTGGGGATGTGCCCACAGCCATGGTACATGCCCTTGACCGGAATCGAACCCAGGACCTTTCCAGTCCGCAGTCCGACGCTCTATCCACTGAGCCAAACCGGTTTCGGCGTGAGACACACTTTGTAGTCAATCAGGGACAATCCTTTATTTAGGTGAGGGAGAGACATTGGACATGTAGGTAGTATAAACTTGGTTTGAAATGCAGAGGTGATTGCTTCTTGAAGATCCTGGATATCAGGCAAGAAGATGATGCTGGGATCTGCAGGGGATAGCAAGCTCTTATGGGGCATGGAGAGTGTCCAGGGGAGGGTCAAGGTGGGATGGGAGTGGCAGATTCAAATCTGACACCTGCCGTGGAATGGGAAGTCACTGAGCAGAAATTTCTAAGTGGGATAACCAGAGATGCGGACTTCTTTCCAAGTGCCTGTTTCTCCAGGAAAGAAAGATTTATGCACATTCACATTCTGGAAAAATACTTTGGAAGCTGAGAATGGAGGGGGGTCAACATTCTCTGTGTGTGGAGATATAGATATAGATATAGATATAGATATAGATATAGATATAGATATAGATATAGATATAGATATAGATTGAGTTCAGACAGGGAGAGGGAGAAGGAGAGAGAGAGAGAATCATTGACTGAGAGTGAGTCATTGATTGGCTGCCTTACACACACCCCCTAATGGGAGCTGAGCCCACAACAAGGGTATGTACCCTGATACGGAATCAAACCATGACCTCCTGGTTCATAGGTAAGACACCCAACCACTGAGCCACACTGGTAAAATTTTACTGGTAACATAGTAACCTCTAATTTCCTGCAGATTCTTTTCTATTAGTTGTTGACCTAGCCATTCTGTTAAATATTCAATTACTCCTGGTTACCTCCAAACCATGGGCACCTGCCAGTCAGAGTGGAGGCTTAAAGAGGTGAGGCGATGAATGCAGGTTGCCTGGGTCTTTGAACCTGCCCTGTAGCTATTTCCCTAGTTCTGGAATTCCCCAGTGGTATGGACATGCTCAACACCTGAGCTGTGGAGTAAGAGATAAATGGAGGAAAGGCCGGGGGTGGGGTGGACGGCACTGGAGAAGCCCTTCCCTCCTGATAGAACTGTACAGATTTGTGCCACCACCAAGGACTTGGAAGACACAGGGACCAGGATTCCATTCACATCCCCATGCTACTCCCTGAGGAATTTGGCTTCTGCCGAGGACAAATGGACCTTGAAGAATCGCAATGGGTTCTTGTGTACCAGGTGATGATTTTAATTTCTGCCT
Source organism: Antrozous pallidus (assembly GCA_027563665.1). Classification (NCBI taxonomy): domain Eukaryota; kingdom Metazoa; phylum Chordata; class Mammalia; order Chiroptera; family Vespertilionidae; genus Antrozous; species Antrozous pallidus. The sequence goes on along the minus strand of CM050525.1, from coordinate 3,836,656 downwards.
CAACTGAGTCCTCATAACTGGGGACCCCCTCCAAACCCTGGACATCTCTTGGTGTACAGCTATTCACCTGGTGAAAACGGACCATCTCTGGGTCTATCTCTGACGGCCACAAGGTACAAGGTCAGGGCCAACAACACACTCCACTGCCTTCCTCTAGGAGAGAGGACCTCTCCAGACTCCTAATCTAGGCTGCAGGGACCAGGATCGCCCCTCCATTGGGCAGGACACCCCACAGGTCCATTACATACCATGTGGATTGGACCTGCAGAAACAGGAAGTTAGCAGCCATCCAGGCCCTTTGTAAGACCAATGTGTTCCAGAGTGTGGGAAAAGGATTTGTCCACGTCTACGGCCTGCTGCCTCCTGGGTGAGATTCCTAGGAGTCCAGTTCCTCGAGGCATGTTGAGGTAGCCCTCTAGGGTGAAGACTCAGCTCCATCTGACCCTCTTGCGAGCGAGGAGCAAACCCAATTCCTGGTGGACCTTCTTTGGAAGTTGGAGACAACATATTCCTCCTCGGGCATGCCATCTCCATCCATGTATGAGCATCTTGAGAGGCTGCTGGTTTTGGGGTGAGGTCCCGAACAAGAGCTGTTTTTGCAACAGGTCCACGCTGCCTGGCCTGTGTGACCCAAGAGATCCAATTTTGTTTGGAGCATCTGGCCGATGAGGTCATCGTACAGAGTCTTGGGTGGACTACGGACGAATGAAAACACAGAAAGTTAGCCCTGGCCAGTTTGGCTCAGTGGATAGAGTGTCAGCCTGTGGACCGAAGGGACCCGGGTTCAGTCCTGGTCAAGGTCACCTATCTTGGTGGCAGGTTGCTCCCTGGCCCGGGTCCAGGTTAGGGCTCATGCAAGAGCCAACCAATCAATATGTTTCTTTCACATCAATGTTTCTCTTTGTGTTTCTCTCCCTCTTCCACTCTCTTTTAGAAAAAAAAAACATCAATGGCTAAATGTCCTTAGATGAGGATTAACAAAAATCAATCAACCAACACTAAAGCACAGACATTCACTATTTTGGAATCGTACTATGCATTTCCATGGAGGACTATTCTCCTTTGTGAAACAACATTGAGGTTGTTACTGGGCTCTACCAGAGGTCATTTTGGCCAAGTCGCCATGAGGCATGAGGTGCCCATCAGGGCAATGGGAGGTGGTTCCTGAGCACACCTTGAACGGGGCATGCCCAGTAATACTCCATCCCCACACAGAAGTGGTTTATGTGTCTCAAGAGGTCCCCAAAGGCCCGAGGCAGGCAGAGCAAGGGCCTTCTAAAATATGCACCTCCTAATCCTTAGCCCCTGGGCCTGTGTCACAAGAGACTTCTCAGGTGTGAGGGAGTTAAGGATGTTGAGATGGGAGATGGCCCTGGGTGATCCAAGTGGGCTCCGTGCCATCAGAAAGTCCTTTGGATTGAATGAGGGAGGCAGGAGGACAGGGTCGAAGAGGTGTGATGAGGAGAGCATTGGACAGTGATGTAACTGCTGGCCCTGAGGATGAATGGGCGCGAGATATGGGCAGCCTGTGAAGCTTGAAAGATAAGGAATCCCATTCTGAGTCCTGCATAGGAAGATCACAGATCTGTGTTCCTTTAACTCATTAAGCACATGGTTATTTGTTATAGCGGCAACAGGAAATTAATTCTCTCTCTCTCTCTCTCTCTCTCTCTCTCTCTCTCTCTCTCTCTCTCTCATTTTTGGAGGTGGTGATGCAGTTTTGCTCTGTTCTGGCTAATCTGAGGTTGTGGGTGCCCTTGCAAGATCAGAGTTAGAAGCTGTGGTTCAGTGGTGTATTCCTGGGCCAGGTATATTGCAAAGCCTCAAGGAATAAGGGTGGATGCTTGGGTCAAAGAGGAGTTCAGGCCAGTGAGGCAGAAGCTCATGGATGAAATGGGGCCTGGGGTGGGGTCAGAAATGGCTGCAGAAGCCTGCTGACCTCCGCCCTCCCCCCCCCCTCTCCTGCCAGGCTGCAGCTGAGGAAGTGAGAGCCAGGCTCCCCGGGGGGGGGGGGGGGGTTGTTCCCTTTCCTGGGGCTGCTGATGCCAGAACCCCGTGACAGGGCAGACCAGCCTCCCAGGGGCCACACCCTGTGTATCTCTCTGTTCTGAGGACACTGTGGCCTCCTCCATCTGCACAGCCAAGACGAGAGAGGAGACACCATGACCCCCACCCTCAGGGCCCTGCTCTGCCTCGGTGAGATGGGAGGGGGAGGGGAGCCTGCTCTGTCAGGACCCCAGGACTCAGGGGTCTCCTGAGGAGAAGGGAGTTGCTCAGGGTTCAGGGAAAATCTCTCACAGGGACTCTCCTCCAGGGCTGAGTGTGGGCCTCTGGACTTCAGTGCAGGCAGGTGAGTCTGGCCCTCGGTGTCCCAGGTCCCACTCCTCATTGGGGACAAGGACTACCCCATGGGAAGCTGTAAAAAACACCCCTTCTGGGCTGACAAATGGAGGATGTCTGGGAGGGACGTGGGGATGAGAGCTGGGAACTGGAGGGGGGAATATCTTGTTATCCTGATACTGGTTTCCTTCCAGGGCACCTCCCCAAACCCACCCTCTGGGCTGAGCCAGGCCCTGTGGTCCCCTGGTTGAGCTCTGTCACCGTCTGGTGTCAGGGGGCCGTGGAGGGTCAGGAGTACCATCTGGATAAAGAGGGGATCCCGGTGCCCTGGGACAAACAGATGCCACTGGAGCCTGGGAAGAAGGCCAAGTTCTCCATTATACAAATGACTACGCTACAAGCAGGGAGATATCGCTGTTACTATCTCAGCCCCACTAACAAGTCAGAGCACAGTGACCCCCTGGAGCTGGTGGTGACAGGTAAGAGGACACTCAGGCTCTGCCCTCAGGAAGGGGGTCTGCTCTCAGGGTGTCTCCCTCTCACAGCTGAACCCTGGGGGACAAGAGTGAGGTGTGAGCCCACTTAACATGCTGCCTCCTCCTCTCCTAGGATTCTACAGCAAACCCAGCCTCTCAGCCCTGCCCAGCCCTGTCGTGACCTCAGGAGGGAACGTGACCCTCCTGTGTGGTTCATGGCAGGGATTTGACAGGTTCATTCTGACTAAGGAAGGAGACCACAGGCTCTCCTGGACCCTGGACGCACAGGAAAACCACAGTGGGCGGTCCCAGGCCCTGTTCCCTGTGGGCCCCGTGACCGCCATTGACAGGTGGAGGTTCAGATGCTATGGCTGTTCCAGGAACAGCCCCCAGGTGTGCTCAGACCCCAGTGATGCCCTGGAGCTCCTGATCCCAGGTGAGTCCCATTATTGTCTCATCCATGTATTGAGGTGCCAACCAGATTATTGGCATTTTTGCTGTGAGGGGAGCCCCATGTGAGAGAGTAGGGGTGAGGGGAACACAGGGCCCCATGGATCAGATACAGAGAGAGACAGCGAGACCTGGGGCCAGGCCAGGAGAAAGGGGTTTGTGGGAGAAGGAGCCCCAGTAATTCACATCTGGTCTCCCCAGGTGAGTCTGGGAAGCCCTCCCTCCTGAGCCAGCAGGGCCCCATCGTGGCCTCTGGACAGAGCCTGACCCTCCAGTGTCGCTCTGATGTCGGCTATGACAGATTCGCTCTGCACAAGGAGGGGGGACAGGACCTCCCCCAGAGCCTTGTCCTGCAGCCCCATACTGGTCTCTCTCGGACCCACTTCGCTCTGGGCACTGTGAGCAGCTCCCATGGGGGCTGGTACAGATGCTACGGTGGATACAACCTCTCCTCTGAGTGGTCGGCCCCCAGTGAGCCCTTGGACATCCTGGTAGCAGGTGAGGAGCCAGTGGGTTTAGCCTGGGACCCAGACTCTGCACAGGCCCTGCTGGGGTCTCAGGTAGTGAGGTAAGAATGACAGTGCAGACCCCAAGGAGGGAGAGAGACAGAGAGAGGTGGAAGATATGGGGGAGGGGAGAGGCAGAGACTCAGATAAACAGAGACAGACAGAGAGGAGGGTCCTCAGAGAGAGAGGTGACTCTCAGGGCAGAAAAAGATGGGTAAGCAGCCCTCACCCTCCCTTCCTCTCTCTAGGACAGCTGCCTGACACACCCTCCCTCTCAGCGCATCCAGGCCCCAAGGTGGCCTCAGGAGTGAACGTCACCCTGAAGTGTCAGTCGCAGAACCCAAGAGACATGTTCCTTCTGTCCAAGGAGGGGGCAGCCAATCCCCCGCTGCGTCTGACATCAAAGCCTGGAGCCCAGCAGTACCAGGCAGAGTTCTCCATGAATCCTGTGACCTCAGCCCACGGGGGCACCTACAGGTGCTACAGCTCACACAGCTCCTCCCCCTACCTGCTGTCCCTCCCCAGTGAGCCTGTGGAGCTCCTGGTCTCAGGTGAGGGCCCCTGACCCTGTCTGCTGAGGTGTCAGTGCAGAGTCCTGTCCCCAGTAAGATTATGGACTGAAAGGGAGTGAGGGGCTCTTGGGATGGTCACCCACAGGAGATCTGCCCCTCAGAGACCCTCCCACCCCTGCTCAGCCCTTCCCCTCACCTGGGTCCAGAAGGTTTCAAGGGGACAGTGGGCCGGTCTGAGGGTTCACAGGGCAGATGTAGCAGGACTTGAGTAAGGTGGGGACTCCAGTGTCAGCCCCAGCTTCTCACCTGTTGTGGCCTTCTTCCCAGGACCCCTGGGGCCCCAGATCCCACCCACAGGGCCCATGTCTACAGCCGATGGACCACAGGGACTCCTCTGCTCAGAGGGAGGCAGACCACCCCAGGGTGGTTCTGAGTCTCTCAGAGGATGTAATGGTCCCCCCAACCCCCAGACACCTAAGAACAGGCTTGTGTCCCAGGGGGCCTGGGAGTTGGGCAGAGATCCTAGGCTGTGAGGCTGGCAGGTGACAGGTGGGGTGGTCATGGCAGAAGATGATGTGGGTGCCCAGCTTGGTGTGGAAGAGCTGAGCTCAAGTGGGGAGAAGGCAGACCCCACCCCTCACCCCAAATTCTGGTCCCCAGAAGGTTCTGAGGATAAACTCTTCCCCACCATGGACTCAGGCCCCCGGAGCGGTAAGTGAGTTCTCTGTGGGGAGGTGGTGGGTGCCTCCATGTGGGACAGGGGCTCAGCCATGCGGGGGTTCAAGCCCCTCTGAATTTGCTGACTTGGGCCCACTCTCCCACTGTCTGAGCCTCAGTGTTTCCAGGAGTAAAAAATGAAAAATCCTTGCCCACAGCTTAGATTTTCTTCGGTTCTGGCCCTGACCTCCCGGGAGAGGGCCTCACAGAGAAGCCCCCAGGATGCGATGCTATAGGGACTGTCTCCTCTCTCTCAGTAATGGCAACACTGTACAGGGAGGGACAGGCAAGACAAGGGTCCGGGCACCCAGTTTTCCCCCTCAGCTCAGGCTCAGCTCAGAGGAGGGAACAAGGTGGATCAGTTCTGGGTCAGCTCCAGGCTCTGTTGCTCCTGCTGTGGGGCTGGGTGGTCCCTTCTCTCCTCTCAACGTTGGGTTCCTGTCTGCTCAACCCTGGTTCCATTCTGCTCACAGCCTGCTGGGCGATGAGGTGACATAAGGGCCTCATAGAGCTCAGGAAGGCAGAGCCCACAGCCCAACTCGACCTTCCCTAGCAGATGTCAGGGCCCTGCAGGCTTGGGACGAATCCAGGAGAGACTCAGAGTCCACCCCTCACCCTGCCCATCCTGTCCCTGCTGTCCTGGGGGCGGGTAATGAGGAAGGACCTTCAGCCCCAGATGAGACATGGACAGGCCCCTGCAGAGGAGGAACCCAGAGCATAAAGCTGGTGTTCCCCTGGGGGCAGCTTGAGGATAGCACAGGGAACCTACAGTCCCAGGTTTCTGTCCCAGCCCTGCCCCATCCAGGCTGGGTGACATAGAACATGTGGTTAACCTCTCTGAACCTCAGTGAAGTGGGTGGTGGTGTCAGCAATCCCTGGTGCATGACTGCTGTGAGGTGAGAGGAGATGAGTGACAGACCCCAGCATGAGCCTCGCACACAGTAGGTGCTCACTCAATGGCATCACTGGCTCATTCATGATGTCACTCATGTCCAAGGTCCCCAATGGTACATGGTCATCCTCATTGGCTTCTCAGTGGCACTGGCCCTGCTGCTCTCCGTCCTCCTTTTCCTCCTTCTCCGACACCGACATCACAGCCAAGGCAGGACATCACGTGAGTAGAGATCGGGGTGTTCTGGGTCACAGGAGGGAGAGGGGCTCAGAGCCCCTGCCACAGGAGGCCAAATAGATGGAGAAGGTCGGCTGGGAAAAGGATTTCTCCAGATTGTCTAATCAGAAGATGTAGAGAGAAAAACACTCATGTCAGCACAGGTGTATGTATTTAAGGTAATCTTTTATTATTGTCCATGCCGTGAAACAGGAAACTTACACACAGGTATGTTAAGGTTTTCTCGTTTTCAGTGGAATCATAGCGGGAGGGGCTTCTAACCTCCCTGGGCTGAGACGGCCCCTCTTGACCAGCCCAGAGAGGGGCTCATATCCAGTCTCCTGCAGGGACCACAGACTCAGAAGTCAAGGACAGAGGCCTGCAGATCAGGTAATTCCTGCCCCAAGGACCCCAAACACCCATCACCCATGGCCCAGCTCTGCCCCTGACTCTCCTGTCTCTATCCCTAGCTCCAGCCCAGCTGTGGACACCCACGAAGAGGCTCTTTGTGAGAGGAAGAGACAGCTGCCCTGGGAGCGGGGAGGCACAGGGATTTCAGGAGGCCATGGGGAGGGTTAGGCTGGGAGGGTGTGTGGTCAGGGGTGAGAATGACTGAGATGCACACTGTGTGACCTGGCTCTGCACCTCACCCTGGGTGAGCAGCCCATCTGGGAGCAGGCAGGGTCTGTAGCCCTGAGGTCTCAGGGACCTGCCAGGAGACACCCCCTGTTTTGCCTCAGCAGATGCTTCTGTGAATGACCCTCAGCCTGGGGAGAGCATGGAGCCAGGTCCTCTGGTGAGAACCCTGCTCCTGTCCAGGCCACTACGGACCTTTCCCTGCCCCACCTCGACTGGTTCTCAGCAGCGTCCACACTGCCCTCCCCTCTGGGCCCCCAGGTCTTCCTGCTGTGACTCATTCTTCCCGGTTTCCTTGTGGCCTCATGACCTCACTGCAGAGGCCCCTTTGCTGACCCCTCGTCCTCTGTCTGACCTTGTGCAGCCCCAGGTCTCAGGAGGAGGCAGGACTAAGTGACTCACCCACAGGTCCCCAAAACTCCTTCATTCATTCACCCAGCAGATGTGATGGGGCTGACTTTACCTGCTCCACCTGGGGTCCACAGTGCAGCCCTGAGCCACACTGTCTCCACACGCCTTGAGCTCACCTGTGGGCGAGGGAGACAATATGCAAACAAGCAGACACTGTCCTAGAGAGCAAAGTGCTGTGAAGGAACATAAAGCAAAAGGAGGAGGTAGAGTGCATGGTGGGGGGACAGGGAAAGTGTGGGTGCAAAGGTTTTGAGGTCGGACATGCTTCTTCAGGGGGAGGGCCATGAGGCTGGAGCCCAGTGAGCAAGAAAGAGCTCATTAGAATGAGAGTTAGAACCACAGAAGCATCCAGAGGCCCCAGGTTTTGGGAAGACCCTGCAGATGCCATCAGGAGAGGGACGTGATCTATTTAAGGTGTAAACTATCTCTCTGGCAACATGAGGATAATTGACAGGAGGATTTCTACTGTGGAATCGAGGAGATGCTGTTCTGTCTCACTGTCTCCTTCAGACCAGGCAGGATAAAGGCCTCCAGGAAGTGATGTACGCCGAGGTGAACCACTCAAGACCAATACCCGGGCCACGAATGGCCACCTCTCCTTCCTCCCCTTTGGGGTTGTTGCGGGACCAGAAGGCCAGACAAGCAGAAGAGAACACTCAGGTAGGTCCTGTCCTCACCAGGCCCCTAGGACCTCTGCAACCCCAACCGTGTTTCATACTTCCCTCTCTCTCCCCCTGCTCCAGACTGCTGCACCTGATGCGCCCCTGAACATAACTTATGCCCTGCTGGCCAGCTCGGCCCTCAGATAGAGGACAACACCCTCTTTCTCCCCTTAGAGGGGCCCCATATGACTCCAGTGTGTATGCTGCTCTGCCCTTCCGCTAGCCCAGACCCCACAGTGCAGGGAGAGGGTCTATCAGGGTCCCTGAGGCACTGGAGTGGCCCCCATGGACACTCAGTTAGTCCCCCGGACTCCCAGCCACTTCTGGGACCCCCTGAGAGTTGCCTGATACTGCAATCACAGATAACTAATATCCCTACATTATGGAATAAAAGCAACAGTCTTCTCAATAACCAACGTGTGAAATGATTATTGACAGGAAGTGATCGAATGCTTTCAATGAATGATCATGTGACTATTATGCATCAAGTCTATGAAATAAAAAAAAAAATTAAGAGGCATGAGTGAATATATTAGAAAAGCCTAGAAGGCAGAGTCCTATTTTATGATACCAAAAAATTTTAGAAAACAAATAGCAAATTCTAAATGAAGGTAGAACGAGGGATGTGATAATGAGTAGCTACTAGTGAGGACAGACAAAAATAGAGAAAAAGCAGCCAAGTCAAAAAATGTCATTCTTGAAAACCATAATTATACCGATAAATCTTAGCTACAGTAGACAAGGAAAAAGTAGGCACAGATCCTATAGATTTTAATTCCACAATGAAGATGGCATCACAGATCCTACAGACTTTAAACAGTCAACACATCATGATAAATGATTTGATGCCAGGCCCTGCCCAGGTAGCTCAGTTGGTTAGAGCATCACCCCAATATACCAAGCCTGCAGGTTGGATTTCTGGTCAGGGCACATACAAAAATCAGCCAGTGAATGCATAAATAAGTGGAACAGTAAATCGATGTTTCTCTCTCCCCCCCTCTCTCTCTCTCTCTCTCTCCCTTCCTCTCTCTCTCTAATTAAGACAATAAAATTTGATGTCAATATATTAGCCACCGGCGTGACTCAGTGATTGAGCATGGATCTATGAATCAGGAGGTCATGGTTGATTCCCATGCCCGGGTTGTGGGCTCTGTCACCAGTTTGGAGTGTGCAGGAGGCAACCGATCATAGATTCTCTCTCATCACGGATGTTTCTATCTGTCTCTCCCTTTCCCTTTCTCTTTGAAATCAATAAAAACTATATTTTAAAAAATGGATATGTTGAAATGTACAGTTTATTAAGTAGACATCAGAGTTTGTAGAAAGTCTGTGTCACCTTGTGTATCTAGTAAGTACACATAATAAACATTGACCCGCACCTGAGTACTGTGAAATATGAAAAAGAGTAAAAATGATAGAAACAAAGAGTAGAGTGGTCAGGGGAGGGAGGGAGATATGGGGAGATATTGGTTGAAAGGTTGAACCTTCCATTTACAAGACTGGCAATTCCCAGGGCTCTAATGCACAGCATGGTGATTATAGCTAAGACCCTGGTTTATCTTATTCGTGCATGTTGTTGAGAGAGACAAAGCAACTCAGGGATAGAAGAGAGATGTTAGCTAAGGCCAGGGTGGTCCTTCTCTTGCCATATCCTATATAATAAAGAGATAATACACCAGATTGCCGAACGACCATTAGGGGTGTCTTTCTGGAATGACCTTCGAGAACATCCATTGGGGGGAAGGGGCTCTCAGGGCTGTGAAGGCCTACCATTGCACGAATTTTGTGCATTGAACCTCTAGTACAAATATACCAGTTCAGGAGTCTTCCTTTGTGGTTTCTTCAAAACGCTATGTGTGTGTGTGTGCGCGCACACACACACACACACACACACACACACACACACACACACACACAGAAATATGTGTGCACACACAAAACCCTAGAGCAAAAAACCACACCTGGCAGTTGAAGAAGAATCTCTCCTCTCAAACCTGTTCTCCCTCTTGGAGACCCAACCTCATCTGGTGGGTTTAAGGATCGAGATACACCTTCTCGCTCAGGGATTTGCCCCTGCAGACACCTTCACCTCTGTCCCTTAAAATGAATGTGTATCAGGACACAATGTTCTCTAGCAGTCGGCTCCATGGAGGTATCCCTCCACTGTCTTCTGGTATCGGCTTTTCCTGTGAGTAGGTCTGGTGCCAGGGAGCTTGTCTCTATGGAGATTTGCATTTTTTCTCTAGAAAGTAAGGTGACGATGCTTTCAGAAACCCAGGCTAGTCCTCCTTGATTTGTTCTTGAGTTGAAAATTCACATAAAATCAGCCATTTTAATGTGTACAATTCGGTGTAGGATATATGTTTAAAATTTATCTATCCTTCACTCCCCCACAAAAGATGAAGATAAAGATTGCAGCTTTCGAGGATTTCATTTTTAAGCATGGACACCTTAGCACTTGTTTGGCCTTTTCTAGTGTCTGTAAAATTTTCAGTTGTTTATCTCTTGAGCTGTTAGTAGATGTGATTCTCACTTCTTTCCTTCCTGCCATCAGGAATATGACATTAGCCCCTTCTCGTTGTACTCCTCAAGTACCTTACATGCCAACTTCAGGTTCCCCTGTGCTGGATTATGATAATTTTCTCAGTATTATGCTCCACTTTCATGATTGCCTCCTCAGCTATGTCACTTCCCTGAGGGGCTGAATTATTTCAGTGTGCTCATTCTATTGAGTTTTTCATCTCTCAAAGTCCTAGCTCATAAGGTTCTTCTAGAACAGAATCCATATTCTTCTTATGTCAAAAATTGGATCTGCCTTTTATATTCCAGATATTGAAGGATGATTAATCTCAAATTACTCTGATATTTCCCTATCGACTCTATTCCATATCACAGTCTCCATCATCAGTAGATTGCTGTCCATAACACTGTCATTACCAGAATGACTCTATTATGAATTTTTTAAAAAATTTCTTTACTGATTAAAGTATTACATATGTGTCCTTATTCTCCAATTACCCTCTCCTATCCCCCCACACTCATGCTCTCACCCCCTCTGTTGTCTGTGTCCATTGGTTAGGCTTATAGACATGCATACAAGTCTTTTGGGCATTTGTATGTGTAGTGTGTGTATCTGTGTAGTGTGTTTGTATGTGTATAGTGTGATGGAATGTGTGTAGTGTGTGCATATGTGTTCTGTGTGTGTATATTGTGTGTGAATGTGTGTATGTGTGTAGTGTGTGTGTATGTGTGATCTCTCTCCCTTACCATCACCCTCCCCTGCCTTCCCTCTGAGGTTTGATGGTCTGATCAATGTTTCTCTGTCTCTGAATCTGTTTTAGTTCATCATTTTATGTTGTTCATTATATTCCATAGGTGAGTGAGATCATGTGATATATTATCTTTCTCTGACTGGCTTATTTCACTTAGACTCCTCCTTCACACTCCCGATCTTCCACAGGTTGCTCATAAGGCTGTCCTGGGAGTCAGGCTGATGAGGCAGGGATTGTAGCAGCTGCCCCTGTTCCATGGAAACCATTCACTCAGACTCAGCATCTGCCCAGGGTTCTGCCCCTCAGGGCTGGTCCAATGTGAGCCTCATGGGCACACACAGGACAGACACCCGTGGGTGACAATGCTGGACCTGAGCTGTTTCAGGTCACAGGGGAGGTGCTCACTGCTGACAATGGGCTCAATGCAGTGGGCAGAAATGTCCCAATTCATGTATACAAACACAGAAAGGGTGACCAGAGCTTCCAACCATCACCTGGCCCCTGACTCCTCCCTTCCTGTGAGGACCTGGGGTCCCTCTCTGTGGCCACACAGGACAGAATCACTTCTCTGATGACCTGCTGATGGCTTCAATCATGGGTGACCACTCAGCTTTTCTGTCGGTTTTCCCCTGTAGTTCTCTCTTCTTTTGGGAAACTTTCATTTCCCCCTTTCTACATTTGTCTGTTCCCAAAATCATAGAACTATTAGTGTCCTGGTGCACAAAATTCATGCATGGGGGAGGGGGTATTCCTCAGCCCGGCCTGTACCCCCTCCCAATCTGGGACCACTGGCTCCTAACCCCTCATCTGCCTGCCTGCCTGATCACCCCTAACCACTCTGCCAGCATGATCAACCCCAACTACCCCCCTTCTGGCCTGATCACCCTAACTGCCTGCCTTTGCTGGACTTATTGCCCCAAATTGCTCCATCCACCACCTGGTTGCCCTCAAGTGCCCTCTCTGCCAGCTTGATCACCCCCAACTGCCCTCCCCTGCCAGCCTGATTGCCCCTAACGTCCTCTGTCTTGGCCCCATCACCATGGGTTTGTCTGGAAGGACACCTGAAAGGTCTCCCAGTTTAATTAGCATACTACTATTTTATTGGTATAGATTGTAAGAAGCTTTATTTGTTCTTCAGAGCGGACTAGGTCTCGAGTGGGTGCAACAATTATGAACTTGACTGTGGACACCTTGATCCCCTCATTGCCCACCCACTCAGGTCTCCATTTTGTCTAAAGTAGATGTCTCCCTCCCATGACCCCATCCCCAGTGACCTCACCCACTCTGAGGATCCAAAAAGGGAAACTGAGGCTTAGAGACAGGTCATGCCCACTCAAGGTTATATAGGCAATGGGGGATGTGCATTTAAATAAAAGTCATTTGTAAGTCAAAATCAGCACTCTAACCCAAATCAATGTCCCCTGAAGCTTGGAGGCAGCACCACAGAATGAGGAGGAGACTGTGACCCAGAAACAAGGGGCCCCGAGGAGGCAGGAATGAATCACAGGCTTGTTGCCAGGAAGGTGGGGTGGATGCTGTCACTAAAAAAAGAAGAAGTTGGAGAGGGCAGCTATGGTAGAAAGAAAGTCACCCCCTAGGGCCAGGAGAAGGGACATGTTTCGTTTCCTTATTTCCCTTCATCCCCGCTCTGTGCTCATTGTCACAGGGACATTGCCCTGAGCTGCACAGTTGGAGGGTGAGCATGTCCCTGCTGATATGAGTTCTGTAGGCCACAGGGACCCACCTCTTCCTGAAGTGTCTCCAGGGCCCCGGTGGCACTATCCATGGTGAGGACCTCAGGGAGGTGCTGATGGACGGGCTGAGGAGGAAGGAGACCCCGTGGGGGAGGCTCTCACAGGGAAGGACGTGCCCTGGGTCACCTCACCTGCAAGGGGCATCTTCAAGAGGCTTCGGGTCTACTTCCTGCTTCACAATGAAAATGAGAGCCACGCTGCTAGAGAGAGGCTGTGCCCTCGCCTGTGGGCTGTTGACGTGACAACCACGAGAGAGGAAGGGCCAGTCTCCCTGAACCCACACCCTCTATGTCTGTCCGGAGAGCATCGTCGTCTCCATCTGCACAACCCTGATGACAGCGAGGAGACACCATGATCGTTACCCATGTGGCTGTGCTCTGCCTCGGTGAGATGGAAGGGAAGAGGGGAGCCCTTGTCTGTCAGGACCCCAGGACTCTGGGGGCTCATGGGGAGAAGGGTGATGCTCAGGTTCAGGGCAAATCTCTCACAGGGACTCTCTTCCAGGGCTGAGTGTGGGCCTCTGGACCCCAGTGCAGGCAGGTGAGTCTGTCCCCAAGTGTCCCAGGTCCCATTCCTCCAAGGGGACAAGGGTCCAACCCAAGAGCAGCTGGGGATGAAGGGGAGCAATTCTGGCATGACAGATGGGGGATCTGGGACTGAACGCTGAGGACTGAGGGTGAGAATACCTTGTGACCCTAATACTTGTTTTTTTCCAGGAACCCTCCCCAAGCCCACCCTCTGGGCTGATCCAGGCCCTGTGCTCCTCTTGGGAAGCCCTGTGACCATCTGGTGTGAGGGGTCCCCAGGGGCTGAGGAGTACCGTCTGGTTAAAGGTGGAAGCCCAGCATCATGGAACACAGAGAGGCCACTGAAGCACAGAGAAAAGGTGATGTTCTCCATCGCACACATGACAGAGCATGATGCTGGGATATATTATGGCTACTATTTAAGCCCTGTTGGCTGGTCAGAGCCCAGTGAACCCCTGGAGCTGGTGGTGACAGGTAAGAGAAGGAAACTCAGAGGTCCCAGGCTCAGGCTCTGCTCTCATGAAGGGGGTCTGCTTTCAGAGAGGGTGTCTCCCTCTCACAGCCCAGCCCAGGGGGAAATGAGGGAGGTGTGAGCCCCATTTTGTTATATTGTGAATCAGTGAACTAAACAGACTATGCCTTAATCATTAAGCCAGATTAATTTGGAGCCTTTATTACACTGGCGGTCACAGAGGAGTTGCCTATCAAGGTCTGAGCAAAACAATCTGGAGGAAGCTTTCCGTTTATAGCCCCCTGGTCTCCTTGTCTCCTAAATATGAATATTCTGGACCTTTAGCAATCCTTTCAAAGGGCCCTATGTGCTTAGCAGATATCTTGCAGGAAGCTTGTAGCCTTGCGCTTGCAAAGGCTCCTAGCCTTGAGCACAATTCAGATAATCAATACCTCCCATCAAATACCTGGCATGGGAGTAACCAGGGACGGCAGGAAAGCAGTTTGCAACACGGATAATTGGGCGCATTTTCCCTATCATTCAAGCAACCGTGTTTACAGAAGCCAAGAATAGCAGGGTTAATTTAAAAACATAGGACCATCTATGTTCAGTGCAAAATTTTAAACAGCAATTCTAACAACATGGGGTGACTGTGGTTCAATTTAACACGCCACCTCCTCCTCTCCTAGGAGCCTACAGCAAACCCAGCCTCTCAGCCCTGCCCAGTCTTGTCGTGACCTCAGGGGAGAACGTGACCCTCCGGTGTGGCTCCTGGCAGAGATTTGACAGGTTCATTCTGACTAAGGAAGGAGATCACAGGCTCTCCTGGACCCTGGACTCACAGCGACAGCCCAGTGGGTGGTTCACGGCCCTGCTCTATGTGGGCCCCGTAAGCCTCAGCCACAGATGGACATTCAGATGCTATGGCTGTTACAGGAACAGCCCCCAGGTGTGGTCCCACCCCAGTGACCCCCTGGAGCTCCTGGTCCCAGGTGAGTCCAATCATTGTCCCATCCATGAATTGAGGGACCAGATACATTACTGGCTACTTCATTGGGAGGGGAGCCCCAAGTGAGAGGGTGGGGTGAGGGGAGCACAAGGGCTCCTGGGCAGGAGACACAAAGACAGACAGCGAGACTTGGGGGCCAGACCATGAGAAGAGAGTTTATGGGAGGAGCAGCCCTTGTAATTTATGCTGGGTCTCCCCAGGTGTGTCTGGGAAGCCCTCTCTCCTGAGCCAGCAAGGCCCCATCGTGGCCTCTGGACAAAGCCTGACCCTCCAGTGTCACTCTGATGTCGGCTATGACAGATTCGCTCTGCACGAGGAGGCGGGACTGGACTTCCCCCAGAGCCTTGTCCTGCAGCCCCAGGCCGGGCTCTCTCAGGCCCACTTCCCCCTGGGCACTGTGAGCAGCTCCCACGGGGGCCGGTACAGATGCTACGGTGGATACAACCTCTCCTCTGAGTGGTCGGCCCCCAGCGACCCCCTGGACATCCTGGTGGCAGGTGAGGAGCCAGTGGGCTCAGTCAGAGACCCAGACTCTGCACAGGCCCTCGAGGTCTCAGGTAATGAGGCCAGAATGACAGTGCAGGCCCAGGGAGGGAGAGACAGAGAAAGGCATGGGGTGTGAGGGGAAAGGGGGAGACTCAGAGACACAGAGAAAGACAGAGAGGAGGGTCCTCAGAGATAGGCTTAGTGGCTCTCTGGTCAGAACAAGGTGGGCAGGAAACTCTCACCCTCCCTCCTTCTCTCTAGGACAGCTGCCTGACAAACCCTCACTCTCAGTGGTGGTGAATTCAGGAGCCACGGCAGCCTCAGGAGTGAACATGACCCTGCTGTGTCAGTCGCCGAGCCCAAGGGACACGTTTCTTCTGTCCAAGGAGGGGGCAGCCAGTCCCCTCCTGCTTCTGAGATCAAATCACCCAGCCCAGCAGTTGCAGGCAGAGTTCTCCATGAATCCTGTGACCTTAGGCCAAGGGGGCACCTACAGGTGCTACAGCGCACACAGTACCTCCCCCTACCTGCTGTCACACCCCAGTGAGCCCCTGAAGCTCCTGGTCTCAGGTGAGGGCCGCTGTCCCTGTCTGCTGAGCTGACAGCTCAGGGTCCTGTCACCAGAAGAATTATGGGCTCAAAGGGAGGGAGGGGCTGTAGGGATGATCACCCACAGATCTTTTCACATAGCATCTTAGCTCCTCCTGTTTCCACACAGAATCTGTGGATTTTCAATGAGATCCAGCAGCCCTATGGAGTCGCATGAAGCCTGCGTCTCTAAGCAGGTTGTATGTGTGAGGAGTGGTAGATGGAGAGGGGGCAACCTTTGGTGCCCAGGCCTGGCTTGTAGTACAGGGATGATGGCTGGACTGAGAGGGGCAGAGAGGGCAGGAGAGATGGAGAGAGGATAGAGGACACTCTCTCGACTGCTCATTTCCAGAGCCCCTTAGATTGAAGCCCGCACCTGCACAGGTGGAGCCCCTGAACCTTCTTAGAGCAGGACAGGTAGCTGCTCTGACCAAGGTTGGACCTGCTGTGGGTAACGGGGCCATCCCCATTGGGCATCTTGCTGTAGTGAGAAGTGTCCCCACCTGTGAGCACCACTTCTCCAAGGCCTCTGTTCTCCATGGAGGCCTCCAGGCTCACCTGAGACTCAGGGAGGACCATGGAGGGCTCATGAGGAACTAGGGGGTTTCTTCTCAGACGCTGTGCTATTCATGGCTGCTCTCTGCATTTTAAATCTTTATTGTTGAGAGTATTATAGATGTCTACCCCTTTTTTTTCTCTCCATAACCCTCCTCCAGCAGGCTCCCTCCCTGCTCTTCCCAAGCATTCACCACACCATTCTCTGTGTCCATGGTTATTCATATATGCATACAAGTTCTTTCGTTAATGTGGTTAATATCTTCCCATCCTCTGCTCTTTACCTCTGAGATTCCTCAATCTATTCCATGTTCCCAGACTCTGGTTCTATTTTATCCATCACTTTATTTTGTTCTTTACATTACACATATACGTGAGATCATGTGACATTTGTCATTCTTGACTGGCTTGTTTTGCTTAGCATCATGATCTGAGGCATGTTTTGCACACCCCACTCTAGTATTGATTTTGTTCTGAGAGCTTTTAAGCAATAGTTTCTTATGCATTTAAATTTCAATTACAAACATTTAGGAATTTAAAAAGGTAATTCAACTCAAATCACCAAAGATGCTTCCAGTGTGTTGTGTTTGTACGTGTGTGTTGTTTTGTTGTTATTATTATTTTTTAACCTCAGAACCATTTTATAATTTTAATCATAAAATCGCCCCTAGAAATAGCTGAATATTTGGTCAAGTTCTACATAAATGCATGTCTGCATATCTGACATCATCCCATCGACCCAGCTGTTGCATGAGCTTTGATACCCAGATGAGGTAGCTTCCATGGCTCAGAATCCCAAAATGAGCAGAGGGATTCAAATACCATTGTTTTCTGCCTGGAGAGACCATATTTCCCCCCCATCTTTAATGACTGAGGGAAAGCCAAACTGTATTTCAGGGTGACTCAGAATCAAAGTGTAAGCACAAAAGACCCAGGGAGACAGAA
The DNA here is from genome assembly GCA_027563665.1 of Antrozous pallidus. NCBI lineage: Eukaryota > Metazoa > Chordata > Mammalia > Chiroptera > Vespertilionidae > Antrozous > Antrozous pallidus. The sequence continues at coordinate 3,819,251 of CM050525.1, read as the reverse complement.
AGAATCCATGAAAGTAAGCAGGACTCTTCTCCAGCAGAGAAGGGGATCCTGGAGGGATTGGAAGCAGTTAGAACACGAGAAAGGGGAGATTTATGGGGTTCCTGGGCTTCAGTAGCATCAATTCCTCACACAGCCCCACTCCTTTCTGGTTCTCAGGAGCAGCCGACATCATCAGCCCATTACAGAACAACTCAGACCCCAAGAGTGGTGAGTAGAAGACATTCTCAAATTATGGGCTCTGCCCAGCGAGTCATGTCCTGTCAAGGGGAGGTGGGTGCCCTGGGTGGACATGCAGGTTCCTGGGTGTCTTTGTCCCCCCCGTCCTGATCTCTGTGACCTCTTTGATTACAATTCCCAGCATCCCACTCCCAAGACTACACAGTGGAGAATTCCATCCGGTTAGGCGTGGCTGGATTGGTCCTGGTGGCACTTGGGGTGCTGATCTATCAGGCTTGAAACAACCACAGAAGGATCCAGGATGCAGCCGTAATGTGAACGTGGAGGCGGAACAATCCATGGTGCAGAGAGGCGGAATCTTTGGCGTGAATCTCATGTGCCCCCAAGGTTCTGGAAGATAACGTGGGTCATGTGCTGAGCGACCTGTCTGTGGCTCATGTGCAGGGACAATATCTGGACCTTCTGGCCTTGAACTGTGGTCCATCCCCTACCAACCACTATGAGACTTGTGCCTGGTTCTGAGTTGCCTCATTTTGGTGAAATTAGTGTTTATTCCATGTGGTAGGTACAAGTCCACACCTCCCTACACTTTCATGGAATATGTTCTCCTTTACTTCTGTTTACATGGACCTTCATGTCTGTATGGCGTCCCCAACTCCTGAGTCCAGAGACTGCCGTATATTGTAATCAGTCTACGAGGTGCACAATCCATCCTGCAAGAGATAACCCCACAACAGGTCCTAATGCCCTTTCTGGACTCCACCTGCATTTCCCCTGCCCTCAAAGGGCACCTGTGTTCTTTCTGCAGCAACCTCTGCCCTTGGTATCAAAACCTGGTTGTTTGAAGGTTTGCCTGCTCTGCGTTGCCTCTGAACCCCTTACTGACCAAAACATAGTGAAGCACACAGAGCGCGTGTTACCAACCTGTTTCCTTGAAACCTATGTCCTGTTATTCCCTGATGGCACTTCAATAAATTTAATTATAAAAAGAACCCTCTTTTGACAATTTGACAATTTCTCTGGTATATGTGTTTCCTTCATGGCCAATGTCAAGTGTCCATGTTGTTATTGTAGAGGGACCAGCCCAGAATGGGTCAGCCTTAGGGTGTCCTGTAGTGTGTGGGTTCTTTACAATTGTTTAAAAAATATATATATTTCTACTGATTTGACAGAGGAAAGGAAAGGGAGAGATGGCAACATCAGCGATGAGAGAGAATCATTGATCTCCTGCCTTCCGCAGGCCCCACACTGGGGATCCAGCCTACAATAAGGGCAAGTGTCCTGACGGGGAATTAAACTGTGACCTCCTGGTTCTTATGTCGACTCTCGAGCCTTGAGCCACACCAGCTGGCAGTGTGTGAGTTCTTGGTTTCATTTAGGAAAGCCTTCACAACAGGGTCCAGGTGACGTTGAAAGCACGTTTATGACAGCTGGGGACAGTGAAACACAGGAAGGGCTCAGAGTAGGAGAAACTATGGGAGAGAGCTTAGGCGGGGTTTTGGCTTTCTGGGAGGGTTATAGGCAAGAAAGGAGCCAAGAAAGGGTCAGCTCCAACGTGAGCCTCACACTCAGTCCTGGACAGATGCCCACGCTGGACTCGCCTGGATGATTGAATCCGTGTCACACACACAGGGCGTGGCGTGTGCCTCAGTGTCGATCGTGGGCTGGGTCAATGGGTGGAGACATCCACCCAAACGTGTATGTGAGGAGCCAACACCGCTTCCAACTTTATTCCCGTTCCACTTCCCCTCCGTGAAAGTGAGCACGTGCAGAAGCTTTTCTGAGCACAGAGAGCCGAGACCCTCCCTACTGATGACCTCTTGTGAATCCCAGGCATCGGAGACCACTCAGCTTGGGCCGATTTTCTTCGTTTCTGTTGATTCTGGTCTTGGGAACTTTTAGTTTTCTTATTAATATACTAGAGGCCCAGTGCATGAAATTCATACACGGGGCTTGGGGCAGGGGATGGTGCCCTCAGCCCAGCCTGCACCCTCTCCTATATAGAATTCCTATGGGGATGTCCAACTGCTGGTTTAGGCCCTCCCCTGCCAGTCTGGTCTCCCCGACCTTCCCTTCTCTGTCAGCCTGATCTCGCCTCCAACTGTCCTTCCCTGCTGACCTGGTTGCCCCAACAGCCTTCCACGGCTGACCTGGTCATCCTCAAGAGCCCTCCCTTACCAGCCTGGTCCTCCCAAACTGCCCTCCCCTGCCAGCCTGATTGCCACCATGGCTTTCTCTGGAAGGAAGTTGGACCATCCAACCTGTCTAATTAGCATATTAACCTTTTATTAGTATAGATAGATTATATAGGATAGGATTGCTTAAATGTGGGTAGGGGGAGCCTTTTTCAGCAGGAAGAGATGCTCTTGGCAGACAAAAATATATAATCCTTATATCTGGACTGATAGCCAGCCACATGCACTATACTACCAAACCAGTCATTAAAAAATTGAACTGCTTTCTCACACCTTAACACCAAACAGCTGTTGTCCTTAAAACTTTTCCTCAGTCCCTACCTTAGGTTCTGCCTTTGCAGTTCACCAAGATTAGGTCCTGATTGGTTGATTTCTATGCCAGTCAGCATTAAAATCTCTGCCTCCTAGGCAGCCATTGGCTCCTCTGGGAAATTCAGAATGGCCCTGACTTCACATTGGAGACAGCTCTTCCCTCACACCCCCAGTCTGCTACCAGGTGTATCTCTGGCCGCTCTGAGAAGCAGCACCTCAGGTCTGTGCTGGTGATAATTTTGAATTCTCATCCCTGAGCTAACCTTTGTACAGAGCAAGCTCCATGAAGGCAAGCATTTGTCTTGTTCATTCTTAGTTCACTCATAGACTTTACCTGTAGTCTATGCATCTATGCTAGCATTGCATGGAGACTGGTCAAACGGTCATTTCCGTCATCACAATCACTTCATACACACACACACACACACACACACACACACACACACACACACACACAGTATGGTACATATTTCAGAAATATCGTAAGTAGCATTTATTAGCATTAAGAACAGATGGGGGTTCTTGAGTGGGCACATCCATTGTCCACGTTGACTGTGGAGTAAGATACCTTGATTCTCTCATGTGTCTACCATCTCATCTCCATCCGATCTGGGGATCAGCAAGGACGGATCCCTCCCATGGCCTGAGTACCACTGAACCCACAACCACTCTGAGGAGTTGGGGTCATAACAACATATTGCAGATGGGGAAACTGAGGCTCAGAGATTGAATGTTACTGCTCAGAGGCAAAAGGGCCATGGATGATTGAGGAAAATTTAAATAAGAATGAACGTTATCACCAACCCCACTGAGCACTCACTGTCCTCAAAGCTGAGGACCAGAGTCCAGGATCACAGAATGGCCCACAGCTCTGCTCCAGGAACAAGGCACTGCGGGGGCAGGCGTGAGTCATACATAGTCTTACTCCCAGGAAGGAGAGGGTGGCTGATGTGGCAAGAAAAAGGAGAAGGTCATGAGGGGCCTGTGAGATACAGAAAGCCCACACTCTGGGGCAAGGAGAAGAGTTGGTTTTCCTTCCCTTATTTTCCTGCATTTCTGTCTGTGCTTATTGTTGCAGGAATATCGCCCTGAGCTGCGCAGGGAGAGGGTGAGTGTGTCCCTGTTGATCTGAGCTATGCAGGCCACAGGAACTCAGGTCTTCCTGAAGTGTCTCCAGAGCCCTGGTGGCCCTGTCCATGGTGAGGACCACAGGGAGGTGCTGATGGATGAAGGAGACCCCATGGGGGAGGACGTGCCCTGGGTCACCTCACCTGCAAGGGGCATCTATGGAAGGCCCTGGTTTATTTCCTGCTTCCCCATGAAAACAACAGCCAGGCTACCAGGGTGATGTAGTTCCTCTTCCTGGGGGTTGGTGATGTGGCAACCACGAAAGAGGGAGGGCCAGCCTCCAAGTGCCCAGACCCCATCTGTCTGCCCAGACAGGACCATTGTCTTCATCTACACACTCCACATCTGAGCAAGAAGACACTGTGACCACCACCCTCATCACTGTGCTCTTCCATGGTGAGATTTCAAGGGAGAGGGGAGCCCTGCTCTATCAGGACCCCTAAGACTCAGAAGGCTTATGGGGAGGAGGGTGCTACTATTTTGGTCTCGAAACAGCCAGAAACAGACCCAGGATGCAGCCAGGACATGAACACAGAGGGAAAAAATGCATTGTTCAGAGAACGGAGCCTTGGGAATGAATCTCATGTGCCCAAAAGGTTCTGGAAGATAACGTGGGACATAAGCTGAGGGACCTGTCTGTGGCTCCTGGCAGATGGAGGAGTCATCAGTCATGTGCAGGGACAAGGTTGGGACCTTCTGCCCTTGAACTGTGGCTCTTTGCGTCCCAACCATTGTCTCCTCCTTTTCTTAGATTTCTGCCCTCTGGTATTTTACCTTTGACCTTTAATATAGTAATTTGGGTGCTTACAAACTTCTTCACTCACAATTCACCCCTTCAGTGAACTTTTACCATATCGGTTGGCCTTTTTTTATTTGTAAAGGAGAGCTGCTGTACAATAAAGTCAGTTCTCATGTCTTTCTTCCACTTGACACGAACTATGAAGACATAAGTTTCATGTGCATATTCACGCACCTGACTGACACTGGGTGTTTTCTCTGTTTCTCTGAAAAATATCTGCCCACTGGTCCCTAGGTCTGGAGCCAATGTCATCCTCACCTCATTCCTTCTAAAACCACACACATGGCCCTTCTCCTTCTTTCTTTTAAATATATTTTATTGATTTTTCACAGAGAGGAAGGGAGAGGGACAGAAAGTCAGAAACATCGATGGGAGAGAAACATCGATCAGCTGCCTCCTGCACACCCCCTGCTGGAGATATGCCCACAGCCACTGTACATGCCCTTGACTGGGAACTGAACCTGGGACCTTTCAGTCCGCAGGCCGACGCTCTATCCACTGAGCCAAACCAGTTTCAGCGGCCCTTCTCTTTTTATTCCCTCACATCCGCCAGCACTTGTGACTCAGAGAAAGCTGCACCTCTCGGCTTTAGTTCTGGTGATAATTAAGTCCTCCCTGTATGTCCCTGGTACCTTTCAAGCTGCAACGTAGGTTCTGGAGAGCTTCTGGGCAAGAAAGTTCAAGTACATTTGTTCACAGGCCCTTTAAGAGGAAAACCTGGGACTCTAGAAACTCTTTGTCTCACTCCACCACAATTATTTCAGGGTTTTACAACTAAAAGTTATGGGGACTTTTCTTCCCAACACTGTTACCCTGGGCTGGGGTGGGGGGTGTCTGATGTTGGTTTTGGACCCCTCACAACTGAGGGAGGACCTTCACAACCAAATATCTCCCCTCCCCCAGTTTTTAACCAGCACACATGGGTATGGGACCAGCCCATTTTCCTCCCCATGTCTCTATCAGTCTCTATGTGGCTTCTGTATCCACTCAGTTTTAAACTTCTTTTGGGCTAGATTTCAGGCAGTTCTGGGTGACTGATGTTCTGTAGTTTAGCTCAAATTTGATATCATTGTGGGAATTTCCAATTACTATGCTTACCTACACAACCATATTGACAAGAACTCTCTATTCCCATGCATCTGAAGTGTTCAATTCTAGTCTCTCTGTCTTGCATTCTACAAAACTAGAGGATTGTCACAGGCAAGGAGGGGACAATAATTTGTTCCAATAATTCAATTTTCACCGTCATGGTTTCTGACAGTTCAACAATCTTTGATTAAAATGAGTTTCTTCCATTCCTAGTGTTCTGTTCTCTCATATCTAATTACCTGCATTGAAGATTCTGTAGGCAGCCCTTCCTACAGAGTGGCTCCCTTTCTTAGCGTTATTTTTCATAATTAGAGTACCTTGTAGATGCTCACACCTGATTCTCCACAGAGAGTTACTCCTAGGGCTCACCTGATGTTGAATCTGAAGGGGATGGAAAGTTGTAGCATCCAGTCTCCCAAACTCAGCTATTGACTGTGATGGGCCCAGAAGGGATGTGAGCCTCACACTCCAACCTGGACAGATGCTCCTGTTGGACTAGGCTGGATTGAATCTGTTACACACACACACACACACACACACACACACACACACACACACACACACACACACGGCTCAGTGCTGACCCTGGGCTGGGTCAGTGCATAGAGGTGCCTCAATTCTCATCCTTAAGCGTAAGAAATGGGACAACCCAACTATCACCCTTTCCCAGATCCCATCCCTGCATGTGACAACCCTGGAGTCCCTCTCCTGTCCTCATGGAAGTGGGGAACTCCTCACAGATGACCACTTGTGGTCACCAGTGGCCACTCCTCTTTGATCCTTGTTACTTGTTGTGGTTCCCTCTCTGTTTGCGGAACTCTCATTTCACTTCCTCTGCATTGACTGTGGCTGCATCTTCTAGAAATATTAGCAGTGGAATATTTCTCAGCATTAGGAACAGATGAGGGTTCTTGAGTGAACACATCCATCCCTCATCGTGACTGTGAAGTGATACATATTGATCCTCGTGTGTCTCATCCTACACATCTTAAATCAGGTCTGCAAATTACCGAGGGCTGATCCCTCCCTCATCGCAGACATCACCAATCCCCGAACACCCTGAGAATTTGGCTTCATGCCTACGTGCTTCACACTAGGAACCTGAAGTGCAGAGATTGGCTGGTCGGTACTGCTCAAGGTCACACAGATCATGAATGATAGTGAAATATTTAAATATGAACTCTGTCCCCAACATCACAGCACTAGACCCCTTATTGACCCCAAAAGCTGAAGAGAGGAGGACAGGATGAGGGGACAACTCAGCTTTAGGAAGAAGAATCACTGAGGAGGCAGGAATGAGCCATATCTTATTTCCAGGAAACTGGGGTGGATGCCTTTGCAAGAAGTAGAAGTCCATGATATGGGTGTGATAGAGAGAAAGCTACATTCTGTGGCTATAGAAGAGACCTGTTTCATTCGCTTATTTCCCTGCATGTCCCTCTGAGCTCATTGTCACAGGGACATCGCCCTGAGCTGCACAGTTGGAGGGTGAGCATTTTCCTGCTGATTTTAGCTCTGCAGGCCACAGGGCCCCACGTCTTCCTGAAGCGTCTCCAGGGCCCTGGTGGCACTGTCCATGATGAGAACCCCAGAAAGGTGTTGATGGATGGACTGAGGAGGAAGGAGACCCCATGGAGGAGGCTCTGACAGGGAAGGACGTGCCCTGGGCCACCTCACCTGCAAGGGGTGGCTCACGAGGCTGCAGGTCTATTTCCTGCTTCACCATGGCAATGAGAGCCAGGCTACTAGAGAGAGGCTGTGCCCTCATCTGTGAGCTGCTGATCTGACAACCACAAGAGAGGAAGGGCGCGCCTCCCTGAACCACACCCTCTTTGTCTGCCCAGAGAGGGCATCATTGTCTCCATCTGCACACCCCTGACCGGAGCTGGGATACATCATGGCCCCCACCCTCGTGGCTGTGCTCTGTGTTTGGTAATTTTGGAGGAGGGAGGCGAGCCCTGGTCTGTCAGGACACCAGGGCTCTTGTTTATATAAAGTCTTCTTTTCACACACATTTTCAAATGAGCTTTATGCATGAACCTTTGAAGCATTTGACAGATATTTGTAAAACTGAGTAAATGCACAGCCCATGTAGAGAATTGCACAGCTAAGGTTGTAGTTTGTGAGTAAGTGGTGTGATTCCTGTAGATTTTCTAAATGGTAGTAAGTGCACGTAGGAAAGCTCTAGGTTTGGGCATATTTATATCATGACCTGTTAGCCTCCCAAAGACTCTCTCTCTGTGGACTGTTTTCCAGTTGATCCCTCCAACATGCTGATAAAATTATTATTATTATTTTTTTCCTGGCCACCAGGCCAGGGAAATTTCACATTTTACTCTCAATGAGATATCTATTTTTCTCACTCCACACCTAAGACAATGAAATGAGGGATTAAAATGTTCCAGAGTTTCTCTTCCGGAAAACAGCTTAATTTACACCCACAGTGATGTCCAGGCAAACCCATTTACAAATTTGCATTTCATGTTGAAATCATTATGGGCTGCTTTTTCCATTCCCTTCTCCTGTTTCATTAGGGTTTACTAGGAAGGCTTTCTTTCCTTCACAGATGCACATCCCCCCCCATAATGATCTTTTCTCTGACCTTTAACCACATGACACACATCACAAAGGCTTCTTGGTGTCACCCACTTGGATATTAACCCAACTGAGTGATGCTGATCATCCATGTGCATTTTCTGAATTGGGGAGCTGACATTTAGAGTTATTGAGTGGTTCACTGTAATGAAGAGAGGTTCATCATTTCTGTTTATATTATCGGGTTTATATAAAAACTAGTGCCCAGTGCACAAAATTTGTGCACAGAGCGGGGGTTCCCTCAGGCCAACCTGCCCCCTCATGCGTACTGGGAGACCTCAGGGTATATCCTACTGTCCCCTCACCCTTGGCTGTGGGCACCCAGCTGTCACCCTGGAATGGGGCTGTTGGTTGGCTCTGCCCGGGCCCACCCACCCAGTCCTGGCCTTAGCCCCAGTGGCAACTGCCCAGCCCCAGGGGCACCCGCACTCAGCAGCCGCACATGCTCGCCTCACCTGCCTGCTGTCTGTGCAGCGCACAGGCTGGCCCCTCCCATCCCGCCCCTCCTGTCCCTTGCGGCTTCCACCCTGTCCAGAGGTGCCAGCTGGCCCTTCTCTTCCCTGCTCCCATCCCAAGTCGCTTGCAGGTCAGCCCCTTCTGTCCCATGCACCGCACCTCCCCCTCCCATGTGCCTCAGGCCCTGCCCCTGCTTCACGTAGCTCGGCTCCGCCCCCCACTCCTGTTTGGCTGGTAACATAGCCAATCGGGAGCCAAGGTACAGTCACATTTGCATGTTACTCTTTTATTAGATAGGATGGGGTAAGAGGTAGAGATAACTTGCTACTTTTGGTGCTCAGTAAATATTGAAACCAGGGGGACTTTCTCTGTGACTTAAAATTGAACCCAAAGTGTGGACTTCCTTGGTTTTGAACTTAGTTGTCTCTTGAGTTAAAAAAACAAATCACATGATTAGCATCAACATACCCATATTTTTCATCTGGGAAATACATCTACCACTGTAGGTATTTGTTATTGTAAAATGAAGTGAGTTAATAAAAGAATCAATAGATGAACAACTTAAGGTGAAGATGAACATAGCAGACCCATAAGAGGAGGGGCCTGAGCCAGGGTAAGGTGAGGGAGACTCAAACCAGACTTTCACCCCTTCATGCTTCTGAGACTCAGGAGCCCCTGACAGCAACCCCTCCTCCATGGGACCTGGGTCCCCAGCTGTTGAGAACAGGGGATCTCTCAGCTGTAGGGGAATAAGCTCATGGGGTCTTGATCTTCAGACTGAACACAAACACACAGCTGTTGTTATTCCTGAATTGAGACCATTTCTTACTCATTTTTAGTTTCTGGGCACAGCTAACTCTTATCGAGGTGACTCAGAGCAGGTGCTGAGTTCAGACATCACAGGGACGCTGCTGTCAAGGGGAGTGGGAGCCCCGGTTGAACATCAACATCTTGCAGATTTGGGTATGCCCTGACCTCTGAGACTTCTTTGTCCCCAATTCTTATTTTTCTATTCCTAAGACTACACAGTGGAGAATCTTATCCGGATTGGTGTGGCTGGCTTGGTCCTGGTGGTCATTGGGGTGCTGCTATTTGATGCTCGAAATGACACCAAAAGGGCCCTCTGAGCAGCCAGGATGTGAACACAGAGGGAACAATGCACCGTTCAGAGTGGAGGCCCCTTGGAGCCCATCTGAGGATCCCAGGAGGTCTGAAAGGGAATATGGACAATAATTGGGGGATCTGTCTGCCCAAAATGTCCAGGGAAGTAGAGGTGGTAGGAGCCGGTTTGGGTGCAGAAGAACATGAGCCACGTCCCTGTAGAGTACGCTCCCTCCATCCACTTCGGTGCTCTCCCTCTCGCCATGACCTTGCTGCCTCTCTTCCTCTGCCCTTCTGTTCTCACCCTGTGATGTGAGGGTCCCTCCCACATGGCTGGTTTGGATTCACATCTATATACCTCTTCATGCTGGGCCACATCCATCCCAACACAATGAGAGATCTTTACAACACTGGGTTTTTTTTTAACCATAAATAACAAAGGATGGGTACCTGGACCATGTGGGAAATCATCATCATAATGCAGCTCAGTGACAGGAACCGGACACAAAATGGAATCAGGTTTTGTGTGGTTCCCTTTATGTAACATGTCTAGGGGAAGGACACCCATAGAAACAGAACTCTGATTGGTTTGTCTGGGGTTGACCAGGAGGAGAGATGGGAGATGGGCTGTTGGGTGTTGTTGTTGTTGTTCTGTGTGGGGGAGGGGAGGGCAGGGGGTAAATACTTCCTGAACCAGATAGACACTGTTTGAGACGTATATTTAATGCATTCTTGTGAATTTCATATTTGAAAAGGTTCAGTGGTATGTTATGTGACTGTTGCATCAATAAAAATAAATGCAAGTGAAACACATGGATCTCTACAGCTCTCTTATGCCTTGGAGATTGCACCACTGGTTTCCAGTGGTTTTGAGGAAGCAGGATTCCCACCAGGTCAGAGCGCCTTAAGTGCCTTAGTGCTTAGGGACCAACCTGCTGATGAAATTTCCACCTTCACTCCTGACTTGAGCTGGGTCTAGGATCCAGGCTGAGACCCAACACCCCTGCATCCTTTTGTCTATGCTCATCTGTCATTCAACTAAGCATGCCCACCGCTTCTGATATTTTTTTGTAGGCTTGGGGGATACACATGAAGCTTCCACACCACCGTTCCCACCACACATCTCTCATACACATGCGTTCATCAGGTGAGAAAAGAACACCACATTTCCCACTGGCATGGCTCAGTGGTTGAGCATTGACCTATGAATCAGGAGCTCATGGTTGGATTCCTGGTCAGGGCACATGCCTGGGTTGTGGGCTCCATCCCCAGTATGGGGCTTGCGGGAGGCATCAGATCAATGATTCTCATCATTGATGTTTCTAGCTCTTCCTCTCCCTCTTCCTTCCACTCTAAAATCAATAAAATATATATTTAAAGAAAGAGAAATAAAATGACAAGAAATTGGGGCTCTTCATGTCTCAGGCACTGCCAATCCTCATAACAATCATCCGATGTGAGGTTTCACAGTTTTGTCCAACACGCAAAGAGGAAGAGAAGAGACTGGCTCAAAATAGACGCTCATAAGACAAACAAAGAAAAACAAAGTAGATGCTCAACAAATGTGTCCCCAGGTCTTAGAATGCAACTTGGGAATTGTCTCCCACACACTCTTCTACCCGAAGCATAGACATGGAATAAACACATTAGACAAAGAGGTAGAGTCTAGGGCACAAGAGGGGCGTAGGAGGCAGAAAGGACTTTGAAGGTTTGATGGAGAGGGATGGAGAGCAGTGTCTCTGCTCGCAAAACAAGGAAGTCAGAGAGAGGAAGAGATAGGGAGCGGTAGCTCACACACAGTCCTCGAGTGTGGTGCTGCTTGCCTCTGTGGGTGACTAACAGTGTTGTAACATTCCCCAGGCCACTTGTTCCTCTTGGGGCCAGCAACCTTGGCATAGCCCTATTGGCTACTGCAGGCAGCCAAGATGGAGAAAGGAGGGTGCCCTCAATTCCCCCTTCTTACCACACTGAACGAATCCCACCATTCTGCCTTCCAGTTCTCTTTTCTGGGACCCAGTTCTCCCCACAGACAAGCTCATGTGAAGAGCAAGGACAGCTCATTGGTGTGACTGCATCAGCCTTCTTCTGGCCTCCTCCAGATCCTCACTGTGGGTTCAGCTGTTTCATTGTCATGGCCCCAAATATACCTGTCACTGACCATTCCCTCCACAACGCCTGTCCACAGGTCCCCCCTGACTCCAGCCGCAAACAGGATCTCCAGCTGGCAGTCCATGCTGCTCACAATGAGGCTGAGCTGCACTCTCCAGTCCCAGTGAGGTCAATGCCTTGTCCAACCAAACATCCCAATGAACCTCATCCCCTTCCTCACAACCCAACCCAGGTCAGGACCACATAATGCCTCCTCCCGGGGTCTCCTGAGCCCATCTGAAGAGAGCTGATTCCTCTTTAAACCTCCTAGACTTGAAACAACACACATTCATTTCCTAAATGTATTCCCTACATATCAGAAATAAAGCAACAGACTTAGCAAAATAATCAATGTGTGAACACAAGCAGAAGTGCAAGTTTTAGATGAAACGATAATGTAAATATTACACAGCAAAACTATGAAATGAAAAAATTAAAAGCCACGTGTGCTTGTGAGTGTGTGTGTGTATGAGTGTTTGTGTGAATGCGTATGTGTGTGTGAGTGTGTCTGAATGTATATGTGGGTGGGGTGTATGAATGTATATGTGCATGTTTGAGAGTGATGTATAGTGTGTGTGTGTCTGTGTGTGTGAATGTATATGTATGTATTTTGAGTTCTGAGTGTGTGTGTGTGTGAGTTTTTATGGGCCTATGTATGTGTCAGTTGGTGTATACTTGTGAGCGTGCAGTGTTTGATAATATATGTGTGTTGCTGTTTTAGTATGACTGTGTACGTGTGTGAGTATCTGCGTCTGTATGCTTGTGAGGATATATGTCTGTGAGAGTTGTGTGACTAGTAACGAGAGTGGGTATGCGTGTATGACTGAATATATGTGTGTAAGAGTATGCAGACATGAGTGTGCATGAGCCTATGTGATCATATGAATGAGAGTGTGTATGTGTGAGTTTATGTATATAAGAGTGCTTAAGTGTGTATGCTTATCTGTGTGTAAGTGTATAAGTGTATGAGTGTGAGTGTATAGGTGTGTAGGTGTGTGTGATAGTGTGTGTGTGATAGTGTGTGTGTGTGTGATAGTGTGTGTGTGTGTGTGTGTGTGTGTGTGCATGGGCAGCTACACCCATCTGTCTGCGGGAAGAAGAGGTGAGAGCTGAGGTGACAATGATCAGCCTTGAGTTCAGAAGGAAAAAGTTGGACTCACCCTGAAGACATGAGGACCATGGAAGGGTTTTAGGCATAAACAGCTTCTGAAAGAGAGTGACAAGGGCAGATGTAGAGGGTGAACTGGAGAGGGGAGTGAGGGTGTGGAGCTAAGAGCTCAAGAAGGTGGTGGACATGACGGCTGCCTTAGAAGATGTGAAGGTGACCTCCCTCCCTGCCTTGGTGATTGGGGACACCAAAGGGCCCTCAGGACAGTAAGCCAGGGGTGGGGACAGAGGATCCGGGGCTGTGCAAGGTGCATCTGTTCCCACAGGGCAGCTCAGCGACTCCTCCATGTCCCAGGGACCAATCATCTGAGTCATTTCTGCCCCCTTCAGAGCACCTTTGAGGCCGAGTGTCACTTTCCCCTTCAGGCTGTGAAGACTCTTCGGGGTTCGGGCAAAAACAACATTCATGGGAGTCCTGTTCACACACAGAGACACATTCACTATTAGTTGTGGCGCTATCAGCTGAGTGGTTGGAGGACACTTGAGTGGGCCACTTCCTCCCTTGACTTCTCAGCAATACCAATGCCTTCCCTACAAAAACAGTGAGAATTCTTCTCCACTGAGATACGGAGGAAACGAAACCAGCCATTCAATGCAGATGGAGACGGTGGTGGTTTGAGAAAACGGAAATCGGAGACACCTCGTCCAAAGGAGCAGAAGGAAGACTTCAGGTCAAACCACGCCTGTGGAGTTGCCTGGATCATGACAGACCCTCGCCACGCAGCGTGGACGTCATGGCCTTTCCATCATGTGGTGCAGGGCCATTCGGTGGGTCTGTGGGGCACAGGAAAGGCCTTACATGCCTCACAGCACTTGCAGTCCGCAATGCCAAATGGGCGACACATCCAAATGTGAAAAATAAACCAATTCCTTTTTCTTTCGTGAAAAGGAAAGAGGGAAACTATCTTACTAGCTTATGGGTGACTTTGTTTCCCCTCCATGTGGACACAGCAACACCAACTTAGGGGGACGTGGACACAGTGGAATCCACTAACGTGAAGAACCTCTGTTCCTGTAGACACACTGAGGCAGTGAAGATGATATTTGCGATGCCAAAATGAGACCACGGACTGGAATTCAGGTCATTGGGACACAGGTACAAGTTGTTATGTGGCAGCAGAGAGCAATAGAAAAGCAAGCAAAAAACCTTAACAAGCAAGGGATATTGACATGCCAATGTGCAGTGACAGTATGTATAGGGGATGAGCTGGCCTTGGCTGGTGTTTCTCAGTGGTTAGAGTATCAGCCTGACCTGCAAAGGGTCACAGGTTTGCTTCCCCGTCAAGGGCATGTGCGTTGGTTGCAGAATTGCTCCTCAACTCTCGTGTGGGATACAACCAATTGACATGTCTCTCTCACATCCATGTTTCTCTCTGTTTCTCTCTCTCCTTCCCTCTTTTCCTTCCATCCTATCTAAAAATCATTGGAAATAATATCCTCAAGTGAGTAGTAACAAAAAAATTTTTAATAAAAGGTGCTGAGCTTTATAAGTCATTGAAGAAATAAATATGCATCAAACCACAAGGTGATACCAATACCTACACTGAATATGGAGCATTAAAAAGGCAGGAAACACAAAGGGTCAACAGGGATGGGAACTTACCAGGAACCTGCACCAGGGAAAGTCACGGAAATGCTGAGGCCACTGGGAAACTGCTCAGCAGAATGTTACATAAATGAGATCCCTTTAAAGCCGTGGTCGGGTGTCCCATCGGGCTGTTCAGAGCCAGACTCTTAGGGGCTGAGTCAGGACCAGAAACTGGGTCTTGCCCTATCTCAGCAGGAGTCAGACCAGCAGACACAGGAGACCTGAGGATCAGGTGCGACCTCAGACACTGCAGACCAGCCTCCTGAAACCTGGGCTCCCTGTGAGCCCTCATTCTGAGGAGATGCAGAGCCAGACCCAGGGCGGGGCCCTCCGCTGGCTGTGGGGTGTGGTAACCATGAAGGGTTGCAACATCCTTTAACTCATAACATCCTATGAGATTGTTCTGCAGACTCAGGCTTCTTCCATCTGCAGAGCAGGAGCCTTCAGAGCAGATGCCATGTTGTCCATCCTCCCTGCTCTTCTCTGCCTCCGTGAGTTGTGGACACAGGGAGGGGGCCACGAGGGGCAGCTGCATCCTCTTGTTCATGGGGAACCTCAGGCTCTGGCAGTTCGAGTGCATGGAGCCTGATGGGAAGGGGATCAGCTCAGACATCCGGGTCCAAATCTCACACAGGAACTCTCTTCCAGGGCTGAGTCTGGACCAGAGGACCCATGTGCAGGCAGGTGAGTCTCCACACCGCCCCCTCCCCCGCTTCACCAAGCTTCATGTCCCTCCTCTTCCTTCATCCCGGGGGGGCTCAGTGGGGGAGAAAATAGATGCTGGGATGAGGTAGTAAAATGAGAATGTCTTGGGCTGATCTTGGGGATGAGGGTGGGAAGGTCTTTGAAATGCAACCGCTGGTTTCTTTTTAGGGATCCTCCCCAAACCCACCATCTGGGCTGAACCAGACTCTGTGATACCCTGGGGGAAGCGCGTGAGCATTTGGTGTCGGGGGACAGTGGAGGCCCAGGAGTTCTGTTTTAAAAAAGAGGAAGGCGTGTTGCAACAATGCAGAGAGAAACCACTAGATCTGATGGACAAGGGTATGTTCAACATCACAAGCTTGACGGAGAGTGATGCTGGAATATATCACTGTCTTTATTACAGACCTGATGAATGGTCAATGGACAGTGACCCACTGGAGCTGGTGGTGACAGGTGAGAGGAAACTCAGGGGTCTGATCCTGGGCTCTGCCCTCAGGAAGGGGGCTGCTCTCAGGGTGTCTCCCTCTCACAGCCCAGCCCTGAGGGACAAGAGTGACGTGTGAGCCCATTTAACACACTTCCTCCTCCTTTCCTAGGAGCCTACAGCAAGCCCAGCCTCTCAGCCCTGCCCAGCCCTGTTGTGACCTCGGGAGAGAAGGTGACCCTCCAGTGTGACTCGCGGCTGGGATTTGACAGGTTCATTCTGACTAAGGAAGGAAATCACAGGCTCTCCTGGACCCTGGACTCACAGCGACAGACCAGTGGGCAGTTCCAGGCTCTGTTCACTGTGGGACCCGTGACCCCCAGCCACAGGTGGATGTTCAGATGCTATGGCTGTTACAGGGATAAGCCCCAGGTGTGGTCACCACCCAGTGATGCCCTGGAGCTCCTAGTCTCAGGTGAGTCCCATTATTGTCTCATCCATTGATTCAGGCACTAAACTGGGGTGTTATTAGGGTCATTCTTTTGAGTGGAGCCCCATGTGAGAGGGTGAGGTCAGGGAATCACAAGGGCTCCTGAAATAGAGACACAGAAAGACAGTGAGACCTGGGGGCCAGGCCAGGAGAAGGGAGTTATCAAAAGAGCATCCTCTGTATTGCACATCTGGTCTCCCCAGATCAGTCTGGGAAGCCCTCCCTCCTGACCCAGCAGGGCCCCATCATGGCCTCTGGACAGAGCCTGACCCTCCAGTGTCACTCTGATATCGCCTGTGACAGATTCACTCTGTGCAAGGAGGGTGGATGGCACCTCTCCTAGAGCCTTGTCCTGCAACCCCAGGCTTGCCTCTCTCAGGCCAACTTTGCCCTGAAACTCAGGGAGGCTGAAAGGGGGGCGGGTAGATATGCTAGAGTAAGAACAAGATTTTCTTTGAGTATTGGACACAGTGACCCCCTGAACATCCTGGTGGCTGGTGAGGAAACAGTGGGTTCATTCAGGAGCAAGACTCTACCCAGGCCTTGCTGGGGGTCTCTGGTGGTGAGGCCAGACTGAAAGTACAGGACCCCTTGGAGGAAAAGAGACACAGAGAGAGGGGAGATGGGGCAACTCAGAGAAGCAGAGATAGACAGAGAGGGGATACTTAGGGAGAGGCCTGTTGACTCTCAGGTCAGATCAGCGTAGGCAGCCCACCCAGAGGTTGAATTTTGACCTAGGAACAAGGAGGTCATGGTTCAATTCCCGGTAAGGTTGCATGCCAAGGTTGCAGGATCAATGCTCATGTAGGGGGCTTGCACGAGGCAGTTGATCATATCTTCTTTCTTCTTTCTTACCATTGATGTTTCTAACAATATATCCCTCTTCTTTCCGCTCCACAACATATATATATACTAGTGACAAAATTTGTGCACTTGAGTGGGGGTAGGGGAGATTCCCCAAGCCAGGCCTGTGCCCTGTCACAGTATGGGAGCCCCACAATCCATCACTGCAAACAGGTAGGCCCCAACTATAGGTGTTTTTCTCTTTTCCATGTCCAGCGTGGAGAGAGAGATTGGCTTCAGTTTATTTTATTTTATTTTATTTTATTTTTCTTTATTGTTCAGTTTATTAATTACATTGTTTCCCCTTTTTTATCCCCCTATATCTCCCCTCCACCCTGTACCTATCCCACCCTCCACCCTCACCTGTCCTGCCCCAATGTCCTCTCCCATTGTTGCAAGATTTTTGTCCAATCTCTTGCTGTACTTCCCACACCCCTTTTCTCCCCAAGAATTGTCAGTCCATTCCCTCTCTATGTCCATGTTTCTGTTATATTCACCAGTTTATCCTGTTCATCAGCCTATCAATTCACTTGATTTTTATGTTCATTTGTTGATAGATGTGTATTTGTTGTTCATAATTTATATTTTTACCTTTTTCTTCTTCCTCTTCTTAAAGAATATCTTTCAGCATTTCATATAATACTGGTTTGGTGGTGATGAACTCCTTTAAATTTTTCTTATCTGCAAAGCACTTTATCTGATCTTCAATTCTGAATGATAGCTTTGCTGGATAGAGTAATCTTGGTTGTAGATTCTTGCTATTCATTATTTTTTATATTTCTTGCCACTCATGTCTGGCCTGCATCATTTCCTTTGAGAAATCCACTGACACTCGTATGGGTGCTCCCCTGTAGGTAACCAACTGTTTTTCTCTTGCTGCTTTTAATATTCTCTCTTTATCTTTTGCTCTTCACATTTTAATTATGATATGTCTTGGTGTGGTCCTCTTTAGATTTCTATATTTTGGGGTTCTGTGTACTTCTTGGGCTTTTAAGTCAGTTTCTTTCACCAGGTGGGGGAAGTTTTCAGTCACTATTTCTTGGAGTAGGTTTTCATTAACTTGCTCTCTCTCTTTTTCTGGCACCCCAATAATTCGGATGTTGGCATGCTTGAGGTTGTCCCAGAGGCCCCTTATGCTATCTTCAATTATCTGAATTCTTTTTGTTTCTTGCTTTTCCAGTTGAGTGGATTTTGCTTCTTTGTATTTCAAATCTTTAACTTGGTTCTTGTGGCCTTCTGGACTGCTTTTAGGACTTTGTGTAATATTTTTTATTTCAGTCTGTGTATGCTTGATTTCTAGTTGGTCCTTTTTTTTTATCTGTGAGGGTCTGGTTCGTATCCTCAGAGGTCTTGTTCATTTCCTTGATGGTCTCAGTCATTTCTTTGAGGTTCTCATTCATTTCCTTGTAATTCTCATTCATTTCCTGGTTGGTCTTGTTTATTTCCTGGTAATTCTCATTAAGTTGATCGGCCTTTTGTAGGAGCCTCTTGAAAAGCCTTATAACCGTGATTTTGAACTCCATGTCTTGTCGTTTTTTCTCCTCCATTTCTTTCACACCTGATTTCTTTCCATGTCTCTGCATGGTGGCTGCTTTATGTGGTGGATATCCTCAAAGGGACAGTGGCTCAACCTCCCCAGTTACCTGAGGTGGGTACTCTTACTGCAATCCTTTATGGGTTGCATTCAGTATTTTTGAATTTAAACCCAGCTTGTTGTTAGCCCTAGGAGGGTTTGACCTCCAGGCCAATTGGCTGTGAAGGGAGACTGTGTTCAGGTTGGATGGGCGGAGTCTCTGAGCTGCGCAGGCAGCGTCAGCATCAGCTGCGTCCTATGCGGCGCTCGCGGGTCTCTGTTGGATGGGGATGGCTGCAGATACCTCCAAGAGAAAGCCGCTAGTCTCTTCCCCTTGCCAGACAACTCTGCCTTTCCCCAAACGTGCCTGCACACCAAAAGTCTAGCCCAGGATTGTAAAATAGATGGTTTGCGGAACCAGGAGACAAGTTTCCAGGGGGCAAGTCACCGGTTTGCGCGACCCTAGCGCGGAAACTCTCAGACTGAGAGCCTTTGCTGATGCCCGCGTCCAGGGTGCGTCCCCCGGACCTCGGACTATGGCCTGGCTCTGGGGAATCTGTGCAGGGGGACGTCTTCATGTACCCCGGATCTCAGACCTCGCCTGGCACTGGGGAATTCGGGCAGTGGGACGTATCCACCCTCCCCATTGGAGAAATCCGGTCGGGGTTGCTGCTCCAGCCCCAGCCCTCGCGAACGTGACCAGGAAGGCTCCTAACCTGTTTCCGTCTGAAAGGCTGCGCTCCCGCTGCTCCTGAGTCTCAGTGTCCCACCTCTACTCTTATTAGTGGAGTTTTCGTTCAGCCAGCTTTCTGGAAATTCTGGGTGCTGTCTGTTCTGTTGTTATGTTGTAGTTCTTAAATCGTTGCGCGAGGCAGAACAATAGGTGTTTACCTATGCCGCCATCTTGGTGTTCCACTGGGTTCAGTTTCTGAGTATAGGAGCTGGGGATTAAGAAAAATGAAGAATAGAAGAGAAGACACAGAACATAGAAGTAATATGCTGGGATGGGTGGGACATCTGTTCTCTCTGATAGAGAGACACAGTTTTCCACCCAGGAAGCCATGTTTATTTATACTCCACAATACATACCACAACACAATGGGGTTTCTCCAACATTAGGATCAAAGGAGTTTTGGTGGGCCCAGGCCCTGTTCATTCCCCCATTCCGGAAGCAAGACTGCATTTACATTTCAAGGCCCTCTCCTGGACACCTAAGGCAAAGTTAAGGCAACCTGATAAACACATCAGCCTCGTTGGTAAAGCGTGTTTTTCCAAGATGCGTTATTGCCAGGAGGCTTGGATTCAGCCAGACAAAGATTTAAATAATGCTCAAGGTGTCTTTCCTGGGGGTGCCCCCCACACCCAACCACCCATCCTGGGTTCATTGATAGTTTGCTCCTAAGAAGTAGGACAGCTCAGGGCGTGGGGACCCATTGCCAGTGTCGGGATGTGAATCTCATTTCTCCAGCCAGTGCAGAGGGCAGGGACCAAACCTAATGATTGGTCATTATGTGATGGCATCCTGACCAACTTGCATATTTTCCTATTATTAGATAGCTTTTAAAGTACAAGGTGGGCAGGCAGCCCTCTCCCTCCTCCCTCTCTCTAGGACACCTGCCTGACAGACCCTCCCCCAGGATGGCCTCAGGAGAGAATGTGACCCTGAAGTGTCAGTCATAGAGCCTGAGGGACACATTCCTTCTGTCCAAGGAGGGGGCAGCCATCCCTGCATCTTACATCAAAGCACCAGCTCAGAGTTCACCATGAGTCCGGTGCCTTCAGACCATGTGGGCACCTACAGGTGCTACAGCTCACACAGCTCCTGCTGTTACTCCCTAGTGAGCCCCTGGATCTCCTGGTCTTCTATGAGTGTCCCCTGACCCTGTCCTTTCTGAGATCAGTCATTCAGGGCCCTGTGCCCAGGAGAGGGGAGGATAGGAGGGGAGAAATACAATAACAGTGTCTTGGGCTGAGCTGTGGGATTTGGGTCGGGAAGGCCTTTGTAATGTAGCCTCTTCTTTTCTCTAGGGACTTTACACAAACCCACCCTCTGGGCTGAGACAGACTCTGTGATACCCTGGGGAAGGCCCATGACTATCTCTTGTCAGGGAACCCCAGGGGCTGAGGAGTACTATCTGTATAAAGAAGAAGACCCACTATCATGGAAAAGAGAGAAGCCACTGAGGCCCGGACACAAGGTGATGTTCTCCACAACATACATGACAGAGCATGATGCAGGGAGCTATCACTGTCTCTATGTCAGCCCTGATGGCTGGTCAGAGCGCAGTGACCCGCTGGAGCTGGTGATGACAGGTGAGAGGACACTCAGGGGTCCCAGCCTCAGGGCTCTGCACTCAGGAAGGGGGTCTGCTCTCAGGGTGTCTCCCTCTCACAGCCCAGCCCTGGGGACATGAGGGAGATGTGAGCCCCATTTAACACGCTGCCTCCTCCCCTGCTAGGATTCTACAGCAAACCCAGCCTCTCAGCCCTGCCCAGCCCTGTGGTGCCCTCAGGAGGGAATGTGACCCTCCAGTGTGGCTCATCGGAGAGATTTGACAGGTTCATTCTGACTAAGGAAGGAGATCACAGGCTCTCCTGGACCCTGGACTCGCAGCGACTGCCCAGTGGGCGGTCCCAGGCCCTGTTTCCTGTGGGACCCGTGACCTCCATTCACAGGTGGACGTTCAGATGCCATGGTTATTCCAAAAACAAGGCCCATGTGTGGTCATACCCCAGTGATGCCCTAGGGCTCCTGGTCTCAGGTGAGTCCCATTATTTCTCCGTCCATGGACTGAACTATTAGTCAGGTAACCCCTGTGAGAAGGGAGCTCCATGTGAGAAGGTGAAGGGACCACTGGCGCTCCTGGGTTAGAGACGCAGAGAGAAAGACAGTAAGACCCAGGGGCCAGGCCAGGAGAGGGAGTTTATGGGAGGAGCCGCCCGTGGAATTCACATCTGGTTTCCCCAGGTGAGTCTGGGAAGCCCTCCCTCCTAAGCCAGCAGGGCCCCATCGTGGCCTTTGGAAAGATCCTGAACCTCCAGTGTCGCTCTGATGTCGGCTATGACAGATTCGCTCTGCACAAGGAGCGGGGACAGGACCTCCCCCAGAGACTTGTCCTGCAACCCCAGGCGGGGCTCTTTCATGCCCACTTTCCCCTGGGCACTGTGAGCATCTCCCATGGGGGCCGGTACAGATGCTACGGTGGATTCAACCTGTCCTCTGAGTGGTCGGCGCCCAGTGACCCCCTGGACATCCTGGTGGCAGGTGAGGAGCCAGTATGCTGAGTCAGGAGCCCAGACTCTGCACAGGCCCTGAAAGGGTCTCAGGTGGTGAGGCCAGAATGACTGTGCAGGTCCCCAGGAGGGAGAGACAAAGAGATAGACAGGATGTGGGAGGTTACAGGGTGATACCTAGAGACAACAGAGACAGAAGATGGGGGATCCTCAGGACAGAACCAGGTGGGCAGGCAGTCCTCACCATACCCCTCTCTCTCTAGGAAGGCTGCGTGACACACCCTCCCTCTCGGTGCAGCCAGGCCCCAGGGTGGCCTCAGGAGTGAACGTGACCCTGATGTGTCAGTCACAGAGCCTGGGGAACACATTTCTTCTGTACAAGGAGGGGGCCACCGATCCCCCTCTGCGTCGGAGATCCAGGCACCGAGCTCAGCAGTACCAGGCAGAGTTCTCCATAAGTACTGTGACCTCAGCCCACGGGGGCACCTATAGGTGCTACAGCTCACGCAACTCCTCCTCCTACCTGCTGTCTCACCCTAGTGAGCCCCTGGAGATCGTGGTCTCAGGTGAGGGCCCCTGACTCTGTCTGCTGAGTTGTGAGCTCAGGGATCTGTCCCCAGAAGAACTATGGGCTGAAATAGGGGTGAGGGGCTCTCAGGATCGTCACCCCAAGGAGATCTTTTCCTTGGAAGCCTTCTCACCCTATCCACTTCTTTACCCTCACTTGGATACTGAAGCAATGAGAGGGTTTCAGGGGCCACAGCACAGATGTAAGAGGGTGTCAGTGTAAAAAGGAGTCCAAGGTCACACCAAGCCTCTCACTCTCTTTCTGTTCTCTCTTTCAGGTCCCTCTGGAGGCCCCAGATCCCCACCCACAGAGCCTACCTCCACAGCTGGTGAGTCCCAGGACGCTCTGACCAGAGGGAGCACAGCCCACACAGCAAGTCTTGAGAGTGTGTCAGGGGAACAAGTGACCCAGATCCTCAAGGTTGCTTGTGTCCTGGGCGGGGAGGGGAGAATAAGGGGGACTGCGAGTCCCAGGTTCTGGGGCTGGAAAAGGGTGTGGTGGTGATGGCAAAGTGGGAAATGGGGGCACAGGCTGGGGAGGAGCTGGGCTCATGTGGGAGAAGGCAGTCCCCATCCCATCTGCCCCATCCTCATCCCAGAAAGCTGTGAGGATCAGTCTCTCTCATCCAGGATGTGTGAGGGGCTCTGCGAGGAAGTGGGGGTGCCTCCATGGGAATAGGGGCTGAGCCAAGAGGGGTTTCAGGCCCCTTTGAAGTCTCTCACTTGGACTCGCCCTTCCCCCCTGAAGAGAGAGAACCCTTGTCTAGAGCTTAGACGGACTCTCAGTTCTCATTCTGACCTCCTGGGACAGGGGCCTCACAGAGAAGCCCCCAGGAAATGATGTAACGGGGCCTGTCCCCTCTGTCTCAGTGACAGAGACACTGTACAGGGAGGGACAGGCAGGACAAGAGTCTGCACACCTAGTCCTCCTCAGATCAGGCTCTGCTTAGAGGAGGAATCGGGGTGGATCAGCGCTGGCTCAGCTCCAGGCTCTGCTGCTCCTGCTGTGGGGCTGGCGGTCCCTTCTCTCTTCTGAGTGTTGGGTTCCTGTCTGCTCATCCCTGGTTCCATCCAGCTCACAGGCTGCTGGGAGATGAGGTGACATAAGATCCTCCCTTGAGGATCTGGGTCACTTGTTCCCCTGACACACTCTCAAGACTTGCTGTGTGGGCTGTGCTCCCTCTGGTCAGAGCTCCCTGGGACTCACCAGCTGTGGAGGTAGGCTCTGTGGGTGGGGATCTGGGGCCTCAGGAAGGCAGACCTCCCAGTCCAGCCTGACATCCCCAAGGGAGCATCAGGATCTGCAGGACGGAGATGGACCAGGAGAGACTCATTGTCCGCCCCTAACCCTGCCCCTTCCTGTCCCTGCCAAGCTGGGGGCGGGTAATGAAGAAGGACCCTCAGCTCCAGATGAGACATGGACAGGCCCCTGCAGAGGAGGAGTCCAGAACACAAAGCTGGTGTCCACCTGGGAGGTGGGGGAAGAGGGTCACTGTGAGGACAGCACAGGGAGCCCACAGTCCTGGGTTCCAGTCCCAGCACAGTGCCATCCAGGTTGGGAGACCTGGGACACATGATTAACCTCTCTGAGCCTAGGTGGTGGAGTGGGTGGTGGAGTCAGCAATGCCTGGTGCATGACTGCTGTGAGGTGGGAGGACATAAAAGACAGGTCCTAGCACATGCCTTGCACGCAGTAGGTGATCATTAAAAGGCATCATTAACTCATTCATGGAGTCACTAATGTCCTAGGTCACAAATGGTACTGGATAGGGGCCTTGGTGGCCTTGGTCCTGCTGCTCTCCCTCCTTCTCTTCCTCATCCTCCGACAACGACGTCAGAGCAAAGGCAGGACCCCAGGTGAGTAGAAGAGAAGGTGGCCTGAGTCACAGAAGGGGGGTTCAGAGCACCTGCCACAGGAAACCCAAATAGATGGAGAAGGTCAGCTGAGAAACAGATATCTCCAGAATCTCAAATCAGAAAACCTAGAAAGAATACACTCATCGTCAGCACAGATGCACAGATATAAGGTCATCTTTCATCCTTTTCAGACTCATGATTAGGAAACATTCTCAGAAATGTCTTTTCTTAACCCATTGATAAGATCATGTCCTTTTTACCCTTCATTGTGTTAATGTGGTGTATCACGTTTATTGATTTGCAAATATTCAACCATCCTTGCATCTCCAGAAAAAGTCCTCTTGGTCATGGTGGATGATCTTTCTAATTTATTACTGGATCTGGCAACATGAGGATAAGTGACAGGAGGATTCAACTGAGGGGAACTGAGGGGAAAAGAAACCGTTGCGTTAAATCTTTAGATCCACAGACAACTAGATGATAAACATGGGGCGTGTATGCACGATGGAAGATAAATCAGGCATGAAGAGAATGAAATGCTGCCATTTGGGACTACATGGATGGACCTATAATGTATTATGCTGAGTGAAATGATTCAGGAGATGGTGTTCCATCTCAATGTCAATCTCTAACAGAACAGGCTGGTTGAAGGCCCCCAGGGAGTCTTTACACCCAGGTGAACTGCTCATTATCAAGACTCAGGCAGGTAAGGACAACCACTCCTTCTCTATCAGGGACATTTTCGGACACAAAGGACAGACAAGAAGAAGAGGCCAGACAAATGGACAGTCAGGTGGGTCCTATCTTCCGCAGGCCCTGAGGCTTCTCAAAATCCAACCACATTTCATCCCTCTCTCTCTCCCTCCTCCAGGCCTCATCTGACGCTCCCCAGGATGTGACCTACACCGAGCTGAATCTCTTGGCCCTTAGACAACAGACAAGGGCACCCCCATCCTCCCCATCAGAAGAGCCCTCAGAAGAGCCCAGTGTGTACGCTACTCTTGCCATTCACTAGCCCAGGAAGGAGCCGGATCCCCACTCTCCAGGGAAGGGGCCTGCAGAAATCCCAGAACACAGGAATGCTGCTCCCCTGGACACTCAGCCAGTGCCCCACCCACCATGGAGACCTGAGGTGCCCCTGGGACTCTTGGGGAGTCACTCATTCTGTAGTCAAAGATAAGCCAATATCTCTACATTTGGAAATCAAAGCAACAGACTTCCCTATAAGCAATGTGTGAACAAAAACCAGCGAATGTTTGAACTGGAATTGTAATGTAAATCAAAACTATGAAATAATAAAATTAACAATCTCAATAAATCAATGGCTTAATCTACCATGTCAAGAATTTAGGGGAGGAAGGGAAATAACTATTGCATTGAATCTTTAGATCCATAGACACTAGGTGATAAAGATGTGGTATGTGTGCACAATGGAATGTAAACCAGCCATAAAGAGAATGAAATCCTTCCATTTGGGAAAACATGGAAGGACCTAGAGTGAAATGACACCAGCTTTGTGTTCTGTTCACCTGCTGAGTGAAATGATTCAGACAAGGAAAGATCTCACCTATCTCTGGGATTTTTCACATCCTCAAAGCAAAGGGAACAAAAGCAGACCCATAGAAATAAATAACAAACTGATGGTTGCCAGACGGGAGGGGAGGAAGGATGGGTGAGTAGGGGAAGGGAAGTCAATAATAAATATCCTATCCATGTTGTACACCTGAAACTAATATATTGTATGCCAACTATGCTTTAATAAAACGGTCAATTAACTAATGGTTAGTCAAATGATAGAAACGGTTTCCTAAATGAAAGTGTAAGGAGGAAATGATACATTTTTGCACATCATAAGAAACAATTAACAAAATGAAAGGACAGCCCACCGAATGGAGAACTATTTGCCAATACATCTTATTGTCCTACATTTATTAGGAACTTACAAATCTCTACACCACCCCCCACCCCCAAACAATTCAATAATAATAAAAAAAGGGCAGAGGACTGAAAGCTCAGGCAACAGCTGTGTGTATTTGGATAGTAAGAAGAGGGTCCCACAGGGGAGAGTGATTGATATAGAGGCAGGGAGGCACTGAACAAGCTACAGGGGGAAGGCTGGGGAGGGTGGGGGGGCGGGTGCTGAGGGAGATCAACCAAAGGACTTGTATGCATGCATGTGAGCAGAGCCAATGGATGCTAGACACTGGGGCGGGGTGGGGGGTGGGGGAGGCAGATGGGGGCATGTGCTGGGGGGTAGGGGAGGCTGGGGGGAGGGTAATGGGGGAAAAAAGGAAAACATGTACTACTATTAAATCTAAGTTATACTGTGAAAAAATAAACAAAAATAAAAAATATTAAAAATAAATGGGCAGAGGACCTAAAAAGACACGTCTCCAAGGAGGACATACCGACGGCCAGTAGACATATGAAACTATGCTCCACATCACAATCTCAATAAATCTCAATCAGAGAGCAGCCAATAGAAGCCACACATCCTTCAGAACGCCTTGTCATCAGTAAACCCACCAATATCTCTGCCGCTCTGTGGTCACAGCAGCATTGTTTACAAAAGCCAAGTTCTGGACTCAGCCCAAGGGCCCACCCGCAGAGGAAAGCTGTGGCACAGGTACACAACGAAACAACATGCAGCTGTAAAATAGAGAGAGAACTCTTACCTTTCGAAGTAGCATGGATGGTCCCGGAGAGCATTATATCCAGTGAAATAAGCCAGTTGGAGAAAGGTAAGTTCCCTATGATTTCACTCATATTTAGAATCTAATAAACCAAAAAACTAAAAAAACCTAAAAAAACAACAAACAAACATAGTAGAGAGAGACTCGTGCATACAGAGAATAGACTGGCAGCTGTCAGAGGAGAGGGGGCTGTGGGCTTGCGAAGAAAGACACGTGGATGAAGCAGAGAAATAAAAGAAAGACTCAAGAACACAGACAATGGTATGGCGACTGCCAGAGGGAAGGGTGGGGCCGGGGAGGTAAAAAACGGGGTAAGTGGTGTGGAAATAGACTAGACTTAGGGGGATAAGCACACAATACCATCAATAGTTTATGTGGTGTAGAATCATATACCTGAAACCTGTATAATTTTGTGAACCAATGTCACCCAGTACATAAAAATACTTCATAAAAACAAATACATGTAAGCTGCTCAGAGATGTGGTTCCAGTCAGACCCTCAGTGCTTGCTAATTTTAGGCTGAGACGCAGGTTGTCGCTTTCCTGTGGGGCCAGCGCCTTGTGAACAGTGCGCCTGTGGTGTGAGCACCCTGCCCCCACATCCTGTGACCTTCTCTGCTGGACTCAGCCCCTGCCTCCCCTGCCTCAGAAGCACTCTGGTCCCCAAGTCCTCAGCCTCAGGAAGTACAGGTCGACAGGAGCTGAATATATAGACTTAGTGTTTCTGAATGTGCGCTCCTCGCCTGCTTCTAAGGTGAAAACACCAGAAATGTCACTCTCCAGGGAATTTTATGCCTTTGTGACCAACATTGAAGTCTTTTATCCATTTTGGGTATACTCTTGTGTATGGTGTAAGTGGTGATACATTTTCTTCCTTTCTTCCTTCCTTCCTTCCTTCCTTCCTTCCTTCCTTCCTTCCTTCCTTCCTTCCTCCCTTCCTCCCTTCCTCCCTCCTTCTCTAGCTTCCTTCCTGCGTTCTTTTCTTCCTTCCTTCTTCCCCTCTTCTCCTCCTCCTTCTCCTCCTCCTTCTCCTTCTCCTTCTTTTTCTTCTTTTGCATGTGCCTTTCCAATTTCCCCAGCACCATTTATTGCAGAGCCTGGTTTCACTCCACTGTACATTCACAAAGTCACTAATCATCAGGGAAATGCAAGTGCTGGACGTGGAGAAGAGGGAACCCTCATGCACCACTGCTGGGAATGCAGACAGGTGCGGCCCCTGTGGAAAGCCGTATGGAGGTTCCTCAAAAAATAAAAACATGGCAGTGCCGTTTGACCCAGTGATTCTACTTCTGGGGACAGAATTGAAGAAACCGGAAATGCTCATTTGAAAGACTATACCTGGTACGCAACCCCTACGTTCACTGTGGCATCATTTACAACAGCCAGTTGTGGAAGCAGTCCACGTGCCCATTGGTAGATGAGTGGATAAAAAAAGCCATGGTACATTTGTACAATGGAGTACTACTCCACTGTGAAAAGGAAGGAAGTCCTACCTTTTGTGCTGCTTGGATGGTCCTGGAGGTTTGTAAGCAAAGTGAAATAAGCTTTCCGAGTAGGACAGGTTCCATACGAAATCACTTAAAAGTGGAATCTAAAGAACAAAACCATTAAATGTACTTAATTTTTATTGTTGATGCTCTTACAGATGTTCCCCATTTCTTCCATTTGCTTATCTCCACCCATTCCATTTCCCTCCCTTGGCCCTCACGACATTGTTGTCTGTGTGTATGGGCTGGGCATATATGTTCTTTAGTGAGTCCCTTCCCATTCTTCATCAACTCCCCCCTTCTCTCCTCCTCTCTTACATCTGTCAGTCTGTAAATCCATTTCTCTTCCTGTCTTGGTATGTCTCCCATAATGTTGCCATTAGCATTCTTATTTTCTGTTTATACTTGAGGCCCAAATTCATGCACTGGTGGGGTCCCTCAGCCTGGCCTGCACTTTCCTGCAGCCCAGGCTGAGGGAATGGACTGAAACCGGAAGTCTGACATCCCCCAAGGGATGTAGTAGTGTGTGAAATGGCAGGCATCTGAGGAGGAGCCCAAGACCAAGTCAGGCACCATGCCACTCTCCCTCATCCTGGCCGGCCCTCAGCACCTGCCACTGCTCAGTAGTCCTGCTACAGAGGCAGAAGTGGCTCACACCTCCATTGCTGGGCTGGCCAGCGGTGAGTCCAGTGTTTGACTCATGTAGGTCACGTGAATGAAACTCCCACTATGGGAATGCACTGAACACCTGGGATCAGATCCTGCATTTAGCGTCTGCCCCCTGGTGATCAGTGTCCATCATAGTGAACCGTCGACTGATTGACCAGTGGACTGGTCTTTTGGTCGTTTGGTTGCTTAGGCTTTTATATATAGAGACTAGAGGCCCAATGCATGAAATTCGTGCAATAGGAGGCCTTCCTTCCCCCATCTGCCAGCACTGGCTTCTCTCTGGTAACCAGGACCCAAGCTTTTCTTGAAGCCCAGTCTTAGTGGGAAGGTCATCTAGCACGACCTCTGGCCTAATTAGCATATTGCCCTTTTATAATAATAAATAGCCTTCTCCTTCAAGAAAACACTGCATCTTTTGTATTACTATTGACATTATTACAGAAGATCTTCATCTCTGCCTACATGCCCCTCTCCACCCAGCACACATCCCACTGCAGGTCTTAGGCACACTAACTAATATCTATGGCATTGAGCTATGCATATATGCAGGTAAGTTCTTTGATTAATCTTTTCTCCCCCCCCCGCCCCCGCCTCCTTCCCTAAAATCTGTGTATTTCTTCCATGCATCATGCCTCTGGACATTTTTTAAAAAAATCAAGTTAATTTTGTTCATTGGATTCCACATATAAGTGAGATGGTGCAATATTTGTCTTTCTCTGACTGGCTTATTTCACACGGCATAATACCCTCCAGGTCCCTCCAAGTTGTCTCAAAGGGTAAGAAATCCTTCTTTTTTACAGCTGTGTAGTGTTCCACGGTGTAAATGTACTGCAGCTTTTTTACCCACTCATCCACCCATGGGCACTGGGCTGTTCCCGGGTCTTAGCAATTGTAAATAGCACTGTTATGAACATAGGGGAGCATACATTCTTTCTGATTGGTGTTTCCAGTTCTGAGGATATGTTCCCACAGTGGAATCTGCTGGGTCCATCAGCAGTACCATTTCTGAGCTGCGTGTCAACAATTGAGGAATAAACGACTAACATCTCTGCTATAAAAACGTCCATTGTAACTTGAGACTGTTTACTGATGGACAAACAGCACTACCTGACCCTGCAAAGTCCATGCAAAGTTGTCATCACAGAATCCAAAGGCCAGACCAGCAAAGGAAAAGATGCCTGCAGTGCCAGAGAGGGATCGGGCACCTGTCCCCCCACAGTCTTCTCTCCTCCTGAGCCCTTAGTTTGCGGACAGTCAGAGCCAGGCCCAGGGCGGAAGAGTCCGCATGCAGTAGGTGCACAGCTCACGGATGCGGAAGGGCTGCAGCAGCTTCTGACCCACCACATCCTGTGCGTCTCTATTTTTCCGGCCCTGAGTCTCCTCCACTTGCAGAGCAGGAGCACCCAGACCAGATGCCATGATGTCCCTCCTCTCTGCTCTTCTCTGCTTCTGTAAGTTGTGGACATGAAGAGGGGCAGCGGGAGGGGCGGCGGCACCCCCTTGTTCCTGGGGAACCTCAGGCTCTGGCAGCTCCAGTGGACAGAACCCTGATGGGAGGGAAATCAGCTCAGAGGTCCGGATGCAAATCTCTCACAGGGTCTCTCTTCCAGGCCTGAGTCTGGGCCGGAGCATCCACGTGAAGGAAGGTGAGTCCTCCCTGGGCTCCGTGTCCCAGCTGTTCCTTCACCCCAGGGGCTCAGGAAGGAGTAAGAGGTCATGGGCTGAGCTGGCGAGGAGTAGCAGAAGGTCTTTGTAGTGCAGCCTCTAGTTTCCTTCCAGGGACCCTCCCCAAACCCACCCTCTGGGCTGAGCCAGGCTCTGTGATCCCTTATGGGATCCCTGTGACCCTGTGGTGTGAGGGCACCATGGAGGCCCAGTAGTTTAATCTATAAGGAAGGAAAATGTATGCTTTGGAACACACAAACTCAAAGGAAGTCCACATCCAAGGGCAAGTTCTCCATCATACATATGAGGGAGTATGATGCAGGGAGATACTCCTGTTTTTGTAGTCCCCCCCCCCCCCCGTGCGGCTGGTCAGAGTGCCCCCCTGGAGCTGGTGGTCACAGGTGAGAGAACACTCAGGGGTCCCATCCTCAAGCTCTGCCTTCAGGAACAGGGTTTGCTCTGAGGTTGTCTCTCACAGCCCAGCCGTGGGGAACAGGAGGGAGGTGTGAGCCTCATTTAATACGCTGCCTCCTCCTCTCCTAGGAGTCTACAGCAAACCCAGCCTCTCAGCCCGGCCCAGCCCTGTCGTGACCTCAGGATGGAATGTGATGCTTCACTGTGGCTCAGAGCAGGGATTTGACAGGTTCCTTCTGACTCAGGAAGGAGATCACAGTCTCTCCTGGACCCAGGACTCACAGCCACACCCCAGTGGGCGGTCCCAGGCCCTGTTCCTTGTGGGCCCCGTGAATTCCGGCCACAGGTGGAGGTTCAGATGTTATGGCTCTTACAGAAACAGTTCCCAGGTGTGGTCCCAGCCCAGTGATGCTGTGGAGCTCCTGGTCCCAGGTGAGTAAATCCCATTCTACTCCCATCCATGGATTGAGGCACCAGACAAACTCGAATCTTCTCTGGGAAGGGAGCCCTATGTGAAAGGGTGAGGGGAGCACAGAAGCACATGGGACGGAGACACAGAGAGAGACAGCGAGACCTGGAGGCCAGGACAGGAGAAAGGGTTTATGGGAGGAGCACTCCCTGTAA
Organism: Antrozous pallidus; assembly: GCA_027563665.1. Lineage (NCBI taxonomy): Eukaryota > Metazoa > Chordata > Mammalia > Chiroptera > Vespertilionidae > Antrozous > Antrozous pallidus. Next base: position 3,787,252 of record CM050525.1, on the reverse strand, counting down.
TTCCTGTCTGGTCTCCCCAGGTGAATCTGAGAAGCCCTTCCTCCTATCTCTGGAGGGCCCCATTGTGGCCCCTGGACAGAGCCTGACCCTCCAGTGTTGCTCTGATGTCGGCTATGACAGATTTGCTCTGCACAAGGAGCGGGGACAGGACCTCCTCCAGAGCCTTGCCCTGCAGCCCCAGGCTGGGCTCTCTCAGGCCCACTTCCCCCTGAACACTACCAATGGCTTCCACGGCGGCCGGTACAGATGCTATGGTGGATACAACCTCTCCTCTGAGTGGTCGGCCCCCAGTGACCCCCTGGACATCCTGGTGGCAGGTGAGGAGCCAGTGGGCTCAGTCAGAGACCCAGATACTGCACTGACCGTACTGGGGGTCTCTTGTGGAGAGGTGCTGGGCCCCAGAAAGGGGGAGAGACAGAGAGATACAAAGGATGGAAGGGGGAGGGGGGTATTCAGAGGAACAGAGACAGACAGAGAGGAAAGTCCTTCAAAAGGCCTGGTAACTCTCGGACTTGAACAAGGTTGACAGGCAGCCCTTTCCCTCTCTCTCTCTCTCTCCCCCCTCAGGACATCTACATGACAGACCCTCCCTCTCAGTGCAGCCAGGCCCCAGGGTGGCCGCAGGAGAGAACGTGACCCTGGTGTGTCAGTCACGAACAGGGATGGCCACTTTCCTTCTGTCCAAGGAGGGGGCAGCCGCCCTCCCTCCCCTGCGACTGACATCAAAGCACGGAGGTCAGCGTGTCCAGGCAGAGTTCTCCATGAGTCCTGTGACTTCAGCGCATGGGGGCACCTACAGATGCTATAGCTCAGGCAGCTCTTCCCCCTTCCTGCTGTCATACTCCAGTAATCCCCTGGAGCTCCTGGTGTCAGGTGAGGGGCCCTCACCCTGTCCACTAGCTGTCAGCTTAGGATCCCATCATGAGAATGATGAGTTGGAAAGGATGGGGGCGGGGCGCTCTAGTGATGGCCACCCTGAGGAGATCTGTCCCTTAGAGGCACCCTAGCACTCTCTACAGCCTTCTCCTCACCTGGACCCAGAAGGCGTCAGGTGGGCAGTGGGAGGGACTCAGGGGCCACAGCCCAGATGTAGGAGGAGTCTGAGTGAAGTTCTCATTCCAGAGTCAGCACCAGCTCTTCACTCTCTTCCTGTCCTTCCCAGCACCGTGTGGGACCCCTCTCCCTCATACACACACCCACAGGGTACCTGACCACAGCCCCTGCATCACTGAAAGCTGTGCTGTGAGGGAGCCCGGACCACCCAGGAAGTCCTGAGTGTCTGTGCGGGCATTCAATCTCCCCCAGATACTCAGGAATGGCTTGTGTATGGGATGGGGTGCTGGGATCAGGCAGTCATACCAGGAACCACCAGGATACTGAGGCTTTGAGGCTGCCAGGGGATGGGGGTGTGGTGAGAGCAGAAGGAGACATTGGGGCCCTTCCTTGGGAGGGGCAACTGTACTCAATTGGAGAGAATCCAGCTCCTCTCTAAGCCCACATCCTTATCTGCAGGAGGCTCTAAGGATGTGCTGCTCCCCACCAATGACTCAGGCACCCAGAGGGGTAAGTCAGGGAGGTGGGGGGGGGTCCTCCATGGGGACAGGGGCTGAGCCATGCGCGGGGTTCAGGACCCTGTGGATTTCCTTACTTGGACCCGATCTTTCCATGCCTGGGCCTCAGTGTCTTCAACTTTAAAGGAGTCCTGAGCTTAGATTTGCTGTCAGTTCTGGCCCTGACCTTCTGACGGAGGGGCCTCACAGGGACACCTCAGGATGTGATGTTACGGGGCCTGTCCCCTCTGTCTCAGTGATGGTGACACTGTACAGGGAGGGTTGGGAAGGACGAGGTTCTGGCACCCAGTCCTCCCCTCAGCTCAGGCTCAGCTCAGAGGAGGGAACAGGGTGCATCAGCCCTGGTTCATCTCCAGGCTCTGGTGCTCCTGCTGTGGGGTTGGGTGGTCCCTTCTCTCCTCTGAGTGCCTGGTTCCTGTCTGCTCATCACTGGTCCCATCCTGCTCACAGGCTGCTGGGAGATGAGGTGACATAAAGGTCTCACAGAACTCAGTAAGGCAGAGCCTCCAGACCAGCTGGACCTTCCCAAAGGGGTGTCAGGGACCAGTGGGTAGGGAAGGATCCAGGAGAAACTCAGAGTGCACCCCTCACCCGGCCCCTCTCTGTCCCTACTGTGCTGTATGAGGATAATGAGGAAGGACATTCAGCTCCAGATGACATGAGGACCAGCCCCTGCAAAGGCGGAGCCCACAGCACAAAGTTGGTGTCCCCCTGGGGGCAGCTTTAGGACAGCACAGGGAACCCACACTCCTGGGTTCCCACTCAAGCCCTGCCCCTTCAAGCTAGGTGGCCTGGGGCACATGGTTAACCTCTAAGAGTCTCAGTGATGTGAGTGGGGTGAGTAATTTCTGGTGCATGACTGCTGTGACATGAAACAGATGAGTGACAGACACCAGTATGTGCCTCACACACAGTAGGTGCTCATTCAATGGCAACACTGGCTCATTTATGATGTCACTCATGTCCAAGGTCCCAAATGGAACATGAACATCCTGATCGGGGTCTCAGTGCCCCTCGTCCTGCTGCTCTCCCTCCTTCTTTTCTACCTTCGACGCTGGCATCAGAGCAAAGGCAGGACCTCGGGTGAGTAGGGAATGGGTGACACAATGGGATGCTCAGAGTACCTACCATAGGAAACCAAATGGATGGAGAAGTTCAGCTGAGAAAAGACTTCTCCAGCATCTGAAATCAGGAAATCTAGAAAGAAAACAGTGTCAGCCCAGATTTTCAGTCTCATGAAATATGCATACAGGTTAGTGTTAAGGTGTCCTTCTTTCCTGCGGGATCACAGGGGAATGGGCTCCTAGCCTCCTAGGATTGAGACAGACACTTTGGACCAGGCCAGAGAGGGGCTCATGTCCAACCTCCTTCAGGAACCACACACACAGAACCCGGGTCAGAGACCTGCAGATCATGTAACTCCTGCCCCCAAAGACCCAAGAACTCCACCATCCATGGCCCATCTCTGCCCTTAAAACTCATATCTCCTCCTCCAGTTCAAGCCCAGCTTTGGACGCCCACAAGAAACCCCTTTTTTTAGAGGAAGAGACAGCTGACCTGGGGGAGGGGAGACAAAGATTGAGGATAACTTTGGGGAGGAGATAGACTGGAAGGGTTGGGTTCAGGGTGAGATCTAAGCTGCATGCCCTATGCCTGACCTCACCCTGGGATAGTGGCCAAACTGGGAGAAGGCTGGGTCTGAAGCCCTGAGAACTTGGGGACCTTCCAGAAGATGTACTCTCATTCTGCCCCAGCAGAAGCTGCCGTGATGGATCTGCAGCCTGGGGAGAACTTTGAGCTGTACCCTCAGGTGAGACCCCTGCTCCTGTCCAGGTCACAAGGCATACCTATCACCCAGTTTAATCCAATGGATCCTTTCCAGTCCTGAGGTCACCTGGTTCTCAGTAATGTCTACACTGAGCTCTCCTTCTGGCAACCCAGGTCGTCTTGCTGTGACCTACTGGCTTCCTTGTGACCTCATAGCCCCTCCTACATTGTCCCCTCGTCCTCTGTCTGAATTGTGCAGCCCCAAGTCTCAGGAGGAGGCAGGCATAAGTGACACATCCACAGGTCCCCAGAACCCCTTCATTTATTGACTCAGCAGATGTGTTGCAGCTCACTGTTTATCTGCTCCATTTAGGGGCCACAATGCAGCCCTGAGACACACTGTCTCTACATGCCTCAAGCTAACCTGTGAGCAAGGGAGACAATATGTGAACAAGCAGACAGTGTCCCAGAGAGCAAAGTGCTGTGAAGGAACATAAAGCAAGAGGAGAGGCTAGAGTGCAATGTAGGGAGACAGGGAAAGAGCGGGTACAAATGTTCTGACTCAGGGCCTGCTTCTTCAGGAGGATGGGCCATGAGGCTGGAGCCCAGTGAGCAAGAGAGAGCACATTAGGATGAGAGTGAGAACCACAGAAGCATCCAGAGGCCCCAGGTATTAGGAAGGCCCTGCAGATTCCATCAGGAGAGGGACTTCATCTATTTAAGGTGTAAACCATCTCTCTGGCAATAGGATAATTGACAGGAGGATTTCTACTGTGGAATCAAGGAGACACTGTTCTGTTTCACTGTTTCCTTCAGACCAGGCAGGATGAACACCACCAGGGAGTGACGTATGCCCAGGCGAACTGCTCAAGACTAAAACCCGGGCAGGTAATGGCCACCTCTGGTTCCTCCCTATTAGGGGGATTACTGGATAAGAAGAGCAGACAAGCAGAAAAGGACAGACAGATGGACAGTCGGGCGGGTCCCATCCTCTCCATACTCCAAGGCTACCCTGACTCTAACCACATTTCATCCTACTCACTCTTCCTCTTCTCCAGGCTGTCATCTATGCCCGACTGAACCACTTGACCCTCAGACAGAAGACATGGGCACCCCCATCCTCCCCATCAAAGGAGCGCCCATATGAGCCCAGTGAATATGCTGTTCTGTCTGCGTACTAGTCTATGAGGGACCGAAACCTCACACTCCATTGAGAGCGTTCGCATTTCCCAGAAGGGGTGGGAACCTGACATGATAGTCAGGATAAGCAACACCACCTGACCAGTGCTGCTCAGTGGGTGAGGGTGGTTCTATGAACCAGGAGGCGGCAGTTCCTTTCCTGGTCAAGCAGCATTCCCAGGTTGCTGTCACATTCCCCAATAGAAGGTGTGCAGGAGGCAGCCAATAAATGGTTCTCATCACTGATGCTTCTATCTCGCTGTCCCTCTCCTGTCCTCTCTGAAATCAATAAAAATCAATACTTATAATACAGGAATATGCAAATTGTCTGGGTCTCTTTCATAGTAACAACTTAATAGCAGGCTGTGTGAGGCAACTAGGCCAGCAGGGGGATCAGTGAGGGGCAAACAAATGACTGAACAGCAGGCTGTGTGGAGTGACCAGTCCTGCAGGAGGGACATTTGGGAGTGACCAGGCTGGTGGGTGGGAGCAGTTGGGGGCGACCAAGATGGCAGGGGACAGTTGGGGGCGACCAGGCCAGCAGGAGGGGCAGTGAGAGGTGATGAAGCTGTTTGTTGGAAGTAGTTGGGGGCAAGCAGGCCAGCAGGGGGTTAGTTGGGGGCAACCAAGCTGGTAGAGGGGGCACAAAGGGGCAACCAGCCCAGGAGGTGGTGCAGTTAGGAGTGAGCAGGCTAGCAGGGGACGATCCGTTTGGGGTGATCAAGCAGGCAGGCAGGTGAGCAGTTAGGTGCCAGGAGTCCCAGATTGTGAGAGGGATGTCCCCTGGGGGGTCCCAGATTGGAAAGGGTGTAGTCTGGGCTGAGAGGACCCACCACCTGCACGAATTTTTCTGCACCGGGCCTCTAGTATATTACTAACAAGATAACAACTATCCTTACGTTTTTTAAAATAAAGCAACAGACTTCTCAATAATAAATGTGTGAACCAAAACAGAAGTGAACATTTTAAATTAAATGATGATATAAATAGTACACATAAAATCTATTAGATGAGAAAATTAAAAACCATGAATGGTAGAAAAGAAAATGCTTTTTAAATTATTGGCCTGTGCTATTATATCAAGAATTTAGAGGGGGGTGGGAAGATTGGATTGAATCTTCAGTTCCATCGATAACTGGATGAGAAAGATACTGCATGTATACACAATGGCATATAAGCCAGCCATAGGGTGGGGGAAATGGGGGCTGGATAGGCAGACCTGTCAGGCATCTGATCTCAAAGCCAGGCTTGAAATGCAATTGAATTGGAGAACATTCACCTGGAATTTCCAATTCAGGAGGTGACTTATAACAAGAAAGAGGAGAAGGCCCCTGAAGACCAAGCATGGGAGTTTTCATTGGCGAATACACACGAGAGGCATTGGCACAAGGAGGAGATGTGGACTTGAATTGCCTGTGGACAGGTGAGGCAGGGAAGCAGGGCAGGGAGTCCTGAAAAAGGAGTAGCCAGGAGTCCTGCATTGAGTCGATCATATGCTTCCAACGAAATGGCCATTTTCTGTGAGAGGAGCTACTGCCTCCCAACACTCAGAGGGCAGGTAAAGGGGAGGGGGGGGGACCTGCCCTTAGTGCTCCAGCCTGCATTCTAGCTTTGTAGAGGGAACAAAGGCAGAGGCCAAGCTTATGGGTCTGAACAGTCTCAAGGAGCCCTCAGAGACCTGAGTAGAGAAGGGACCATCCACCCCACTCTTCAAGGAACCAGACTGATAAAAATCCCAGAGTGCCAGGTGACCTCAGTGGTCTCCTTACAAAGATCTCTGTCCAGCCAAGGACAGAGTGATATTTGGGCCACTTGTGGATGATAGGTACTCCCTCCCTCCAACTGGTGGGCAGAGTTATGATGTAACTGGCATCTGCCACAGAGACATTCAGCCACCAATTAATCCCATGCCTAGTGCCCTTTGTCCACCCCTTCCCGATCTGCCCTGGACCCAACCCCTTACTGTTCCTGCCCTTAAAAGTGGTCTCTGTGCACCACATAGCACCTTTTCTCCTGGGCTGTTCTCCCAGGCAGTCCGGGTGGTGCTTGAACTGGGTCTCTTCGTCTCCCCCTCCCCTAGTTTCTCTGCCTTCACCCTGCATGTGAGCTCTTTCTCCCTTGGGAAGGGTCTTCTCCTCAATAAAGTCTGTATCCTGGTACCCTGGTCTCTCTGGCACATCTGTTTCATCTTTCAATGGAAGACAGGAAACACACCCATCTTATTCCCTGAAAGCGAAACAACGCCAAACCTACCGAAAGCCCTGTCAGAAACAGACTGCTGAGGGATTAAGATTGACAGCTGGTGGTCAGGCAAAGAGGGCAGATTGGCTCCTCCTGGTTGATGCCAAGGCCTGTGGAGACAGACACAAGCAGTGGACCCAAGGGTGTACCACTTGGAGCTTCAAGCAGGTGCTAAAAGCCAAATGACAGTGCCTGGCAGTAATTAACACCTAAGTACCTAACAGGAAGCCCAGAATTGGCAGACAGAACAGAAAAGTGAAGTCCTGCACCAGCTTCCATGGGGCATTAAAACTTGGTTAAAGCGAAGTACAATTGACTTTATTTTTTAAATTTCTTTTATTTTTTGCACCTTTTTCTTCCTCTCTTTTCATTTTCCCCTCCTGTTTTTCTACACCTTTCTTTTTTTTCTCTTTCCTTTCTTTTACCCCTTTTTAAAAATGATCTTCCTTTTCTATCTGCTTTATTCTTTTGTTATTAATCTTGTCTTGTTTTGTTCATATAGTTAAAAAATTCCCTGCAAAAAAACGCCTAGGTCCAGATGGATTTACAGGGAATCTTTACCAAATATTCAAAGAAACACTAACACCTGTTTATTTTTTCATCCTGTTGCAGTTGACACTCAGTTCTCTGTAATTCTACGTTCCATGGGCACTCTTATAACTATGACTTTGAACTCTGTATCTGATAACTTGATTGCCTCCATTTAATTTAGCTCTTTTCCTGAAGATTCCTACTCATCTTTAATTGGGACCTACCCCCCACATTTTGGCTCTCTCTTTGTGTTTGCCTCTTTGTATTAGATAGATCTGGTATGACTCCATTCTTTGTGAGGCCTTAGGTAGTAGGGGTCCTGGGGGGACATAGTAGCCAAGTCTCCTTCATGTCCTGAGCTGAATGCCCAAGGAATGTCCCTTCTGTGTATTATGTGGATCCCCCTGTTGAAGTGGGTCTTGTCTGCTGTTGGCCCACTCGTATGTGGATTCAACCCTCAGAGTGTCTCCCTGTGAGGCTCACCTCCAACCACATCATGCTGGTGGTTGTACAGGTGCTGACAGACTAAAACAAAGCAAAATAAAACAAAAGAAGAAAAAATGCCACCAAGAACATCAGTAAAAAGAGGAAGAGCCTAATCAGTTTGGGGCTGGGAAAATAGGGACTTCCCCCATCCCACCCACTAAGTTTAACAATAGCAGCCGACCGCAGCCCAGACATACCAGAGCTGTGCTGACATTCTGCTGGACAATAAACAACCACCCTGACTTATCAAGGGTGGCCAGGTTGGAATTGTAAGAATTTCCTGCTCATAAGTCACCTGCCACCAACTACCTGGGAACGTGCCAACAGCAGCAAAAAAGAAACCTGCCAGATATACACGGGTGTGATGCCCCCAGCCCGTGTTTTCGGACCGTGAGACCTCACCCGAGAGCATTTAATAAACTCAAACGTTCGCTGGTACCCTGCTTGTCTTGGTCAATTTATTGGTGTTGGTCTGATTGAATCCTACATCTCAGATTAAAACCTTACATTTGGTTCAGTGAATAGAGCGTTGGTGTGAGGACTAAAGGGTCCCAGGTTCAATTCCGGTCAAGAGCATGTACCTTGGTTGTGAGCACATCCCCAGAAAGGGGTGTGCAGGAGGCAGCTGATTGATGTTTCTCTCTCATTGATGTTTCTAATTCTCTATCCATCTCCCTTCCTCTCTGTAAAAAGTTCAATAATATATATTTTTTAAATGAAAAGAGAAAAAATAATAAAAGTCAAAAGAAAAAAAAGATGTGAAAATATGCAAGAAAAAAGAAAAGAAATAAAGAAAGATTAGGAAAAGAAAACCAGAAAAAAGTGTAAAAAATGAATGCAGAAATATGAAGTATTTTTAAAAAGCGAGAGAAGAAACAAACATCATAAAATAAAGTAAAATAAAATAAAATAAAATAAAATAATAAAATAAAATGGAAGAAACAAGGAGAAGACTGTGAAGCTTGTTGGATCTGCTCTGATGATGTCTGAAGCTGCCCACGTGGGCTTCAGGTTCCTGACCCCCAGCCACATGCCTGAATCTTCAGCTGAACCCCAGCATGCGGCTGCCTCTGCTGGTTGTGACTCCATTCGGTGAAACCAAGCTGTGCTCCATGGCCCATTTTCACCATCACAGGGGCCAATGTTTCCAGACTCCATGGGAACTGCCTCTGCTTTCCTGCACCTGCTGCCTGGCTGCCAGGCCCAGGCTCTGAAACAGCCTGTGGTGGCATCAGGAGCTTGAAGCGACTGCATTTCCCATGAGGGGAGGTGCCCTTTGACTTCAGGAAAGAGGGTGGGTGGGTGTCTCTGACCCCCCAGGCCCACCTCTGAGCCTGCCCTGGATGTTTCCCTGACTCAGCAGGTGGAGCCCCTTGTGGTCACATGGGTGGAGCCTCGAAAACCCAGAGGGTGGCCTGTGGGAGCTAGAAGCTGGTGTTTCTCTCAGGTCTCCCGTGAGTTCCCTGGAAAGTGGGGGGCGTTGCCCCACCCCAAAGCAAGTCACTGACAACCCCTGCTACTTGCCAGCCTTTTGTGCCCCCGCAGATGCTGGTGAGCCCTCAAAGGGACTTCACGTGCTGCATGGGGTCAGGAGGATTTCACAAGGCTGGGCAGGTGGAGTGCCAGAGGGTGAGGGGCATTGCTTGTTCTCAGGTGGATGCTTCTTGGGTGAATCCATTATTCCTCCCAAGAAGAATGGAAGCTGTGGTATTGGATGCTCTAGCACCAGGTTTTGATGGCCATGTCTCCACATCTCTCTCCAAAGCCGGATACCTCAGATTCTCCTTGGGTGAGTCCAGTCTTCACATCCTCCCTCTGCCTATGGGTGAGCAGCTGAAAAGTTAAGTTTTGTGTGTTGGCCCTTTATTAATTTATTTTAATTATTTTTAATATGTATATGTTTTCTGTTGCTTTCAGAGAGGAAGAGAGAGAGAAACATCAATGATGAGAGAGATTGCCTCTTGCACACCCCACACTGGAAATCGGGCCTGCAACCTGGGCATTTGCCCTTGAAGAGAATTGAATCTGATTTACCTTTAGTCCACAGGCTGATACTCTATCCACTAGGTTTTTGTATTTATTTATTTTTTTGTTAACCCTCACCCTAGGATATTTTTTTCATGGATTCATTTTTTTTTGAGAGAGAGAGAGAGAGAAAGAGAGAGAGAGAGGAAAGGAGAGAGGAAGGGGGCAGATAGAAAAACATGAGTGTGAGGGAGACTTACCAATTGATTGCCTCCCACACATGCCAGGATGGGAGATGTATTGAGCCTGTAACCCCGGTATGTGTCTTTAACTGGGACTCAAACCCCTGACCCTTTAGTGTATTGTCCAACACTTTAACCACTGAGAAAAACTGGCCAGGTCTGAACATGCTCTTGGTGCTAAACCCAGCAAGAGCATACAATACTTACTTGAGATTTAAATATACTTATAGTGAAGGTAAACCCTTTAAAGTAAAGATCTAGAAAACACTCTCTATAAAACACACGGATGTCATATATTCATAGTTCTATGCCTCTTTTATATGAAATTGAAGAGACTTTAGAAAAGAGACATTCCCAGGCACCCTATGGATGGGGCTGGAGCTGTCCACGACCCAGTGCTGAATTCACACCACCTCTCAGGATTGACATACAAAATAGGGCAGAATTAGGGGAGATGGTGGTGGCCCATGGTCTTAAGATAAACCTCCTAGATACACACCCACATTCCAGGTCAAGGTTGGACCAGGTCTGTGTCAGTACAACCTCTTCAAAGGAGATGAGCTGTTCTGGTATATCGATTCTTTGACAACCACTTTGAATTCACTTTGTGGAATCTGGAAAAGGTGTGAACTCCCTGTGGAAGTTTTGAAGCAGAGCTTTTTTTATGACTTATTTTTCAGTTGTTAAGGTGAAGTTCGAGAGGCAAGTTCACAGGATGTGGTGGCAGAGTCCCCAAACCACACTGTGTGCAGGGCACAAGGTGCCAGCCACACAGGAAGGGGACCAGCTCTCCTCACCCCAAAAATAGCAGGTGCTGAGGGTCTCACTTGAGCTACATCTCTGAACTGTCCGTCCTGTTTAGTTTTCCTAAACTCTATGATCACATATTGATTTTAACCAAGCTTGCTGCTCTGTGAAAGTAAAAAAAAATTCTTTGGCTTACAGTGCTTAATATTCCAGTGCCAACCTAATGAATAAAATAGTTAAGACTATAAAATTATTTTTAGCAGAAACATGAAATCTCTCTCCCACTGAATATCTATTCAGCCTTCTACCAGATACACATATAAGTCTCCTGACAACAAAAAGCAGAGTGGACAGTTGGATTCTGAATCTCTAGAAGAGAAGTAAACCTACTGTATCTAGTTTTCGTTGTTTTACTGAAATCATTTTTTGTGTTTCAGTCAAACCTAAGCTTCTTCTATGAGAAATCAGCGAGAAGAGAGAGAGAGAGAGAGAGAGAGAGAGAGAGAGAGAGAGAGAGAGAGAGAGAGAGAGAGAGAATTAGTTCTTAACATTTGCCAAAACAAAATACAACTAACGAGGTGGATTAAGACATCAGAAAGTAATTTCATTAGATTCTGGGGAAGAACGAGATTGATTGCAGATAGAGATAGATATAGTTGCTAGATAGGTAGATAGATGATTGATAGATAGCTAGATGAAAGATAGATAGATAGATGATAGATAGACTGACATGTATATACATAGACACACAAATGGACACATAAATAGGTGGGCAGTTTCTCAAATGTTCCAACATATGCTATCATTAGACTCTTATTTCCTGTCCTCCACTCTAGGTAACATTTTCTTACATTGAGAATGCAGAGAAGGGCTAATTCCAATGTAACCCTGATATTTGGGTGATAGTGATCTGAATCCATGCCAGCAAGCTCAGTCTACATTCTTGATAACCGATAATTAAGTCACTACCTTCTTCCCAGATACTCGTTTTGCAGAACCTGTTACTGTGAATGGTGCACTGCCCCAGGGGGAGTATTGTTAATGCTGAAGCCAGGCCAGACCATCAGATATGGCCTGGAGTTCCCCAACACCTGGGGGCCTCCTTGCAAGGTCCATGAAAAGGAACAAAAGCTAATCCATTTTTGTGGGACAAAGACAACAGAGAGATATAAAGGAAACCCCCATGCATGTTCCTTCACTCAGATTTGGAAGGCTGTTTGCCACCAGTGTATTAAACATTGTCCCTCCTCTTCTTTGAAGTGTCCCTTGGTTTTCCTTGTTCTTCTGCAACAATATCAGGTCTGAGGGTGACTATTCCAACATCAGGTCTGAGGGTGACTATTCCAAACTTGACTGAGATGTAAATGATGTATAACATTGACTATTAGGTGACAGTGTGTGGATGTGATCCATGTAAATATTGCAATAGGTCAGCGTTAGCTAACAATTCCATTAATGAGGCATAATTGCCCCGTTTTTGTGCTGAGAGTCTTTAAGATTCAGTCTCTTGTCTAATTTTGATTATATAATACAGCATCATTTATTGTAATCAACAGGCTGTACATTAGAGACCAACTTGTTAATCTTATCACTGAAAGTTGATACTTTTTCACCAATATCTGTCCTTTCCTTACACTCCCTGTGATAACCACCATTCTCTCTGTTTCTACTAGTTTGGCTTCTTCAGGTCCCACATACTTGAGATTAATCAGCATCTGTTCTTATCTCTCCGATTGATCTCACGTAGCATAAAGCCCTCCAGGTCCCTCAGGGTCATTACAAATTGCAGAATTTCCTCCTCTGTTGTAGCTGAATAATATTTAATTTTATGACAGTTCAGAAATGGGCAATTCCCACCAATCAGAGCATTCTACACATGTGCTTTGAGGGGCAGCACTCCCCCAGACCACCCCCACAAACACCGATGTGCTGAGGGGTGATTTCTGGTGAGGAGAGGAAGGACTGTGGGCCCAGAGAGGGTTTGGGTATCATGTTGGATTTTTAATTCCCAGGCTCCTATCCAAGTTACCCCATTTTCCAGTTATGGAGCCCAGGTTAACCTCTGTGTGCTGAAGCAATGATGAATCCATCACCTGGGAATGTGACGATCCACAATAAAGAACAAGTTATTGTACAAAAATCGGAAAGCATGAGGTCTTCAATGTGGGGACCCACACCAGCCATGGGGGATGGACCCTCAAGTCACAGGGGTGAGAAAGAAAGAGGGGTCAAGTCAGAGAGAGAAAATAGACAGTTAAGGGTGGAAGAGTCCTACACAGGGAACACACAGACATTTCCTGCATGCAAACCATGTTTATTCTGCTGGACATTCTCAGCAGTTTCCCCAACTATGGTCCCGTCTTTCAGCACCTTCTGGGGTTATCAGATGGGCTCCAAGGATCCCCCTCTCTGAAAGGTGCACCACTCCCTCTGTGTTCACCCTCTGTCTTCATCCTGGTCCTCCTTTGGTTGTGTCGAGCCTCAAACAGCAGCACCCCGAGGACCACCAGGACCAAGCCAGCCATGCCCATCCGGATGAGATTCTCCATGGTGTAGTCTTGCAGGTAGGAAGTTGGGAGTTGTGGACAAAGAGGTCAGAGAGATCGGAATCCTGGATGTCCATCCAGCACACCCACTTTCCCTTGACTGGACATGACTCTCTACTGAAAACATGGCAAACTCACAGCCTGTGAGCCACATGCAGCCCATTGAAATATTGTTGGGGCCCAGCCAATATAATGGTATCTAAGAAACCTTTTAACAAAAATTCTGTAACTTAATTTGTACAATAGCCGGTTATATATAACTAGTGGCCCAGTGCACAAAATTTGTGCCCTGGGGGAGGCAGTCCTGTGCCCTGTCACAGTGCAAGAGCCCCAAGGTCTATCACCCCAAAGAGGTAGGCCCTGCCCATCCATCCAGGGCCCCTTGATGGATTGCCCCAAGGAGTTAGGCTGGAGATGGTTGAGGCCTGTGGACCCCCAAGGCAGGCATTGAGAGGCCTCCACTGTACCCCATCCCCAACCCCCATGCTACAATTCCCCACCCAACCACACCTGCTGTGCCAGCAGCTTCCAGCTGATTGGTCATTTTGTGTGATGATGTCCCAACCATTTGCATATTACCCTTTTATTTGTACAGATTGTTGGTTACAAACTACAAGGTTTGCTAATGATTGGTTACTATAATCCTGATGCATTCACTTCCCTTAGGCACAGGCACACCATTTCTCCAGTTAATACCAGCAGCGAATATTTTAGCAGCCAGTGGCCACATCATTAGTCTTGGAGTGACTTGTTTGGTGTGCACTACAGGAAATATTTTGCTTCCAAAGAAGAAGAAAAGCAGGTTCATTTGCCTTACACTGATTAATTTGTGCAGTTATTCAGTGTCTGGCAAGTTCATGTTCAAGAAAAGAGACTCATTTTTATTAAAATGTTTCATCATTTTATGTTAACAGAGACTCATGTATTTCAGTCTTTTGTATTCAGCCTATCTCTATTGACATAAACCTGTTTCTATGAAATGGAAGCTTTTGGGTTTTTGCAGCCACATACACTTAAACCTTGCTAGACGTTGAATTTCACATGTTTTCTCTAACCCAATCCCATATCTGAAGATGTCTCCCCCTCACTGATTTTGGAGTCTGATCTATGTGGGGATGATCTGAGGATATCAGCTGCTCCAGAGAATGAGGATACGGGGCTGTGAGTGAGGACCTGGGGAGACAGGATCCTTCCTCCTGGGCCCTGTGCTCTCAGGTGCCCACTTCTCAGATGATAATTTTTACACCGTTCCTCCATGCGCCTGTCTTTTCTCTACCAGGTTCCCTGCGAGCCTCCTTGGATTGATACTAGCCTGCCTGTGAGCTGTGATTTCAGAACCTGCTCTGAGTTTCATAGGACCAGACCTGGCTTGGGGCCCTAAGTTAATGAGAGAGGGGGTCTCAATAAAGAAACGGTTGACTGTTCTTGTAGTTGTTGTTTTAAATACAATACTTCATCATCTAACTTTGCTACAGCTGAGAGGTCTCACTTATTCAAAACCTGGAGAGCCGGAATTGATGAATGAGGGGTGAGAGTCCGTGGCTCTGGAAACTATTGGTTCCCTCATTTATTATTGTCTCAGACTTTCCTGGGTACGGGGCCCTAACCCACCTAAGCAGAGAAAGGAGTGGGTCAAGGACTGCTCACCTGCAACCAGGAGCTCCAGGGGCTCACTGGGGAGTGACAGCAGGAAAGGGAAGGAGCTGTTTGAGCTGTAGCACCTGTAGGTCCCCTCATGAGCTGAGGTCACAGCACTCATGGAGAACTCTACCTGGAATTGCCCAGCCCCCTGCTCTGAATTCAGATGCAGAGGGGGACCGGCTGCCCCCTCCTTGGACAGAAGGAATGTGTCCCTCGGGCTCTGAGACTGACACCTCAGGGTTAAGTTCTCTCCTGAGGCCACTCTGGGGCCTGGCTGCACAAAGAGGGAGGGTCTGTCAGGCAGGTGTCCTAGAGAGAGGGAGGGAAGAGAGAGGGTGAGGGCTGCTGCCTCAACTTGTTCTGACTAGGCCTCTCTTTAAGGAAACTCCTCTCTGTCTGTCTCTGTTTCTCTGAATCTCCCACTTTGCCCTCCCACTCCTATCTCTGGGGATCCCAGAGCCCTTGTCCAAGCCATCACCAACTGGGGGCCTCCATCGGTGTCAGTATAGATTTTCATACCCTGACTGAACCCTGGCTCCTCACCTGCCACCAGGATGTCCAGGGGGTCACTGGGGACCGACCACTCTGAGGAGAGGTTGTATCCACCGTAGCATCTGTACCGGCCCCCGTGGGAGCTGTTCACAGTGTCCAGGGGGAAGCAGGCCTGAGAGAGCCCAGCCTGGGAGTGCAGGGCAAGCCTCTGGGGGAGTTCCTGTCCCCCGTCCTTGTGAAGAGCGAATCTGTCATAGTCGACATTAGAGCGACACTGGAGGGTCAGGCTCTGTCCAGAGGTCACGATGGGGCCCTGCTGGGTCAGGAGGGAGGGCTTCCCAGACTCACCTGAGAAAACCAGGAGTGAATTACAGTTGCTGCTCCTCCCATAAACCCCTTCTCCTGGCCTGACCCCCACATTTCACTGTCTCTCTCTGTCTGAGCCTGTGGCCCAGTAGCCCCCGTGCTTTCCTCACCTCCCCCCCATCACATGGGGCTTCCCTCACAGCAAAGACCCCAATAATCTGGTTGGTGCCTCAGTCCATGGATGGGACAATAATAGGACTCACCAGGAACCAGGACCTCCAGACAGTCACTGGGGTGTGAGCACACCTGGGGCTTGTCCGTGTAGCAGCCATAGCATCTGAACCTCCACCTGAGAAGGGGGATCACAGGGCCCACAGGAAACAGGGCCTGGGACTGCCCACTGGGCTGTGGCTGTGAGTCCAGGGTCCAGAAGAACCTGTGATCGCCTTCCTTAGTCAGAATGAACCTGCCAAATCCAATCCCGGAGCCACACTGAAGGGTCACGTTCCCCCTTGAGGTCAGGACAGGGCTGGGCAGGGCTGAGAGGCTGGGTTTGCTGTAGGCTCCTAGGAGAGGAGAAGGCAGTGTGTTAAATGGGGATCACACCTCCCTCATGCCCCCCCTCAGGGCTCGCCTGCAAGAGAGACACCCTCAGAGCAGACCCCCTTTCTGAAGGCAGCACCTGAGGCTGGGATCCCTGAGTGTCCTCTCACCTGTCACCACCAGCTCCAGGGGGTCACTGCGCTCTGACACACCCGTGGGGCTGTGATAGTAACAGTGATATATGCCTGCATCATGGTCTGTCACGTGTGTGATGGACAACTTGGCCTTTTCCCCGGGCTCCAGTTGCTTATGTTTATAAGATGCTAGGCTTTCCTTCTTATCCAGACGGTACACTTGAAACCCTTGGACCCCCTGACACCAGATGGTCACGGGGCTCCCATAAGGGATCACAGGGCCTGGCTCAGCCCAGATGATGTGTTTGGGGAGGATTCCTGGAAGGAAACCAGAGGGTGCATTACAAAGCCCTTCCCACCCTCATTCCCCAGCTACCTGGGGCACGAGAGTTACATGCAGCTCTTTGGCCCCGTGAGCCTTTAGCAAAGGCCAGGTTAGGAATACCGTCATTAAGTTAATAACAATGTACCCGCCTATATACTTTAAGTTTTAAAAATTTGGCTCTCAAAAGAAATTTCAATCGTTCTAGTGATGATATTTGGCACTGTTTACTAATGACTTTGCCGACCACTGCCCCAGCTCAACCCCAAATCTTTTCATTTTATCACCTCATCCCAGCACCTCTGTGCTCCCTCCTGGGCCCCAGGGCTGCAGGAAGAGGAGGGACATGGAGCCTGGGAGGACTCACCTGCCTGCACACGGGTCCTCTGGTCCAGACTGAGCCCTGGAAGAGACTCCCCATCAGAGATTTGCACCCGCATGTCTGAGCTTACTCCCTTGCCATCCAGGCCCATGCACTGGAGCTGCCTGAGCCTGAGGTTCCTTACAAACACGGTGGTACAGCCGCCCCTCCTGCTCCCCCTCTCCATGTCTACAACTGACCAAGGCAAAGAAGAGCCGAGAGTATGGACATCATGGCATCTGCTCTGAGGGCTCCTGCTCTGCAGATGGAGGAGC
Organism: Antrozous pallidus; assembly: GCA_027563665.1. Classification (NCBI taxonomy): domain Eukaryota; kingdom Metazoa; phylum Chordata; class Mammalia; order Chiroptera; family Vespertilionidae; genus Antrozous; species Antrozous pallidus. The sequence continues at coordinate 3,769,903 of CM050525.1, read as the reverse complement.
CCTGGGCCTGAAGGACAGAGACACACAGGATGTGGTGAGTCAGGAGCTGCTGCCCTTCATGGTTTTCACAGCCGGGGACCCACCGTCTGGGGAGGGCACCACCTTAGGCCTGACTCTGCATCTCCCCAGGAGGAGGGCTCATGTGGAGGCCAGGTTTCAGGAGGCAGCTCAGCAGTGTCTGAGGTCTCACCTGGTCCTCAGGGTGTCAGATGCAGATGCATGTTGCAAAGCTCCCCTGGCTCACCGCCTCCCACCTTGTTGGTGTTTTATTTACAAACTAGAGGCCCGGTTCATGAAATTCATGTATGAGGCTTGTATGTGTATCCCTCAGCCCAGCCTGCACTCACTTCAATCTGGGATTGCTCTCACAATTCAGGACTGCTGACTCCCAACCCCTCTCCTGCCTGCCTGTCTGCCTGCCTGATTGCCCCTAACTGCTTATGCCTGACAGCCTGATCACCTCCTACCCACTCCTCTGCCAGCTTGATCAACACCTACCTGCTCCCCTGCCAGGCCAATTGCCCCTAACTGCCCTCCTTTGCTAGTCTGGTCACCCATACCTGCCCTCCCCTCCTGGCCTAGTCGCCTTCAATTGCCCTCCTCTGCAGGCTTGGTCATTCCTAAGTGTTCTCCCCTATAGGCCTGGTGGCCCCTAACTGCCCTCCACTGCCAGCCTTATTGCCCCTAACTGCTCTCCCCTGCTGGCCTGGTCACTCCCAACTAACCTCCCTTGTAGGCCAGGTTCTTCCCAACTGCCTTCCCCTGCAGGCTTGGGTCCTCCCCAAGTGACGTCCACTGCAGGCCTGGTCATCCCCAGCAGCCCTCCTCTGTTGCCCTGGCCACCCTGAACTGCTCTCCCATGCAGGCCTGGTCCCTCTCAGCTGCCCTCTCTTGCTGGCCTAATCACCCACAATTTCCTTCCTCAGCAGACCTGGTCCCTCCCAGCCGATCTCCCCAACAGGCCTGCTCACCTCTAACTGCCCTCCCTTGCTGGCCTGATAAACCACAACTTCCCTCCCCTGCTGGCCTTCTTTTGGTAGCCATGTTGTGTCCACATGGGGACAGCCATCTTGTGTGTTGAAGTGAAAGTCAAATTGCTTATTACCTCTTTATTATATAGGATATCGCACTCCTCCAGTTCATTTATAATACATGACATATGGTTTTATAAGATGCTCTTAACAAATACTTTGCTTCTCATATGTTCCTTTTGCGATAAACACCTCATCAATGCTTTTGTGTGGTAATCAACACACCCATAACCAGCCACCACCTCCTTCTCCCTTCCTCCCTTTCAGTCAGCCTGTATGTGTCCAGGGCATGTAGAATGTTCTTTCCTCTCTACCATGTTCTCATCCACCCCTGAGGTCTCAACCTCCTCAGACAGACAATCCTTTAAACACAGTCTGGACATAGTCCCAGTTGTTCTCATACAGTTCTTTTTGATTTTCCTTTTTATAATTAATAAGTAATTCCTACATCAGTCCTAGTCTACTTGGCTGAGTTCTGAAAATGCAGGCAATGTGTCTCCTGTATTTCTGATACGTGGATAAACACCTGGCAGGTAGAAGGAGGTAAATATTTGTTTATGGACGAGTCCATGAAAGAAAGTAAATTCCACTTGTGGTGGCTGAGAAGGTACGTGATTGCCCTCTTTAGAGCCAGCCAGCCAGGGGTTGTCTCCAACCCGAAACAAGAGACCTGGCCATTTGGAGCAGAAGTTCAAACCAGACAGAGCCCTGGGAGTCAGATGCGGCCTCAGAGCTGAGCTGTGTCTCCAGAGGCCTGGACTCCCCCTGATCACTGATGGTGGAGAAACACACAACCAGAGAGGGCGGGGCCGTCCACTTGCTGTGGGCCCACATTTGAGGGAAACCAGAAGGGCAGCAGCAGCTTCTGACCCACCACATCCTGTGTGTCTCTGTCGTTTATGCCCAGGTCTCCTCCATCTGCAGAACAGGAGTCCTCAGACCAGACGCCATGACGTCCATCCTCTCTGTTCTTCTCTGTCTCGGTCAGTTGTGGACACGAGAAGGGACAGCAGGAGGGCTGGCTGCACCCCCTTGTTCATGGGGAACCTCAGGCTCAGGTAGCTTGAGTGGATAGGCCCTGAAGGGAAGGGAATCAGCTGAGACATCCGATGCATATCTCTCACGGGAACTCTCTTCCAGGGCTGAGTCTGGACCAGAGGACCCATGTGCAAGCAGGTGAGTCCAACCCAGGCTCCTTGTCCCTCCTCTTCCTTCATCCCAGAAGAGAGGACAGAGATGCATGGATGAGGAGATAAAATGTGATTTGGAGTTGAGCTGTTGGATGAGAGGGGAAGGTCTTTGTAGAGCAGCTTCTGGTTTCCATTTAGTGACCCTCTCAAATCCACCGTCTGGGCTGATCCAGGACCTGTGATCACCTCGGGGCTCCCCATGACCATCTGTTGTCAGGGTTGCCCTGGGGCTGAGGAGTACCATCTGGATAAAGAGGGAAGACCAAAATTGTGGTCAGAACGGGAGCCCCTGAAGCCTGGGGACAAGGCCAAATTCTCCATCACATACATGAGAGGGCATGATGCAGCGATATATCACTGTTACTATCTCAGCTCTGCTGGCTGGTCAGAGAGCAGTGGCCCCCTGAAGCTGGTGGTGAAAAGTGAGAGGACACTTATGGGTTCCAAGCTCAGGCTCTGGCCTCGGGAAGGGGATCTACTCTCAGGGTGTCTCCCTCTCTCAGCCCAGCTGGAGGGGACATGAGGGAGGTGTGCCCTATACTATATTCCGCCTACTTTCCCCCTAGGATCCTATGTCAAACCCAGCCTCTCAGCCCTGGCTAGCCCTGTAGTGACCTCAGGAGGTAGCATGACCCTCCGGTGTGGCACAAGCCTGCGACCTGACAGGTTCATTCTGACTAAGGAAGGAGATAGCAGGTTCTTCAGGTCTCTAGACTCACAGCTACAGCCCAGTGGGCAGTCCCAGGCCCTGTTCCCTGTGGGCCCCATGACCCCCAGCCTCGGGGGGTCATTCAGATGCTATGGCAGTTACAGGATCTTTCCTCAGGTATGCACAAGCCTCAGTGATGCCTTGGAGCTCCTGGTCCCAGGTGAGTCTCATTGTTGTGTCATTAACAGACTGAGGTATCAACCAGGTTATTGGTATCTTTGCTGGGAGGAGAAACCAGGAGTAACTGGGTCAGAGACACCAAGAGAAAGATCAGACCTGGGGCCCAGACCAGGAAAAGGGAGTTATGGGAGGAGCCACACCTCTAACTCATCTCTGGTTTCCCCAGGTGTGTCTGGGAAGCCTTCCCTCCTCAGCCAGAAGGGCCCCATCGTGGCCTCTGGACAGAGCCTGACCCTCCAGTGTCACTCTGATGTCGGCTATGACAGATTCGCTCTGCACAAGGAGGGGGGACAGGACCTCCCTCAGAGCTTTGTCCTGCAGCCCCAGGCTGGGCTCACTAAGGCCTACTTTCCTCTGGGCATTGTGACCAGCTCCCACGGGGGCCCATACAGATGCTACGGTGGATACAACCTCTCCTCTGAGTGGTCGGCCCCCAGTGAGCCCCTGGACATCCTGGTGGCAGGTGAGGAGGCAGTGGGTTCAGTCTGGGACCAAGAATCTGCACAGCCCCTGCTGGAGTGTCAGGAGATGAGGCCTGAATAAAAGTGCAGGGTCCCAGGTACAGAGAGAGTTAGGGGTAGGAGGGGAAAAGGGGAGACTCAAGGAAACAGAGACAAAGAGGAGGGTCCTCAGAGAGAGGCCTGGTGAGTCTCAGGGCAGAACAAAGTGGGCAGGAAGCTCCCCCTCTCCTCTTTCTCTCTCTAGGACACCTGCCTGACAGACCCACCCTCTCGGTGCATCCAGGCCCCATGGTGGCCTCAGGAGAGAATGTGACCCTGCTGTGTCAGTCACAGAGCTCAAGAGACACCTTTTTTCTATCTAAGGAGGGGGAAGTTGATCCCCCCCTGCGTCTGAGTTCAAAGTACAGAGCTCCGCAGTACCAGACAGAGTTCTCCATGAGTCCTATGACCTCAACCCAGGGTGGCACCTACAGGTGCTACAGCTCACTCAACTCATCTCCCTACCGGCTGTCACACCCCAGCGAACCCTTGGAACTCTGGATATCAGGTGAGGGCCACTGACCTTGTATGATGAGCTGTCATCTCAGAGTCCTGTCCCCAGAATTATGGGGCGGAAAGGGAGTGGAGGGCTATAGGGATGGTCACCCAGAATTTGTCTGTCCATCAAAGACCCTCCCACCCTCATGTGGGTCCAGTGGAGTGTGATGGGCAGTGGGATGGTCTCAGGGACCACAGCACAGATGTAAGAGGTTCTGAGTGAGGTTCCAACTCCAGAGTCTGCACCAGCTCCCCACCCTCTTCCTGTCCTTACTTCCAGCACCCTCTGGTGGCCCCAGACCCCCAAGCACAGCACCCACTTCCACAACTGGTGAGTCCCAGAGAGCCCTGGACAGAGGGAGCACTGCCCACACAGCAAGTCCTGAGAGTCTGTCAGAGGATAGAGTGACCTAGATCTTCAAGGATGTCTTGTGTCCTTGGGGCTGGGGGGGGGGCTGGGAGCCCCAGGGTCTGATGCAGTGATGGCTGGGGTGGTCATGGCAAAGGAGATGTGGGGGCTCAGGCTGGGGGAGGGAGAGGTGGGCTCATCTGGGGAGCTGAAAACCCATACTGGACCAGGAGAGTCTGAGGATTGCTCTCTCCCACCACAGGGTCAGGCCCACAGACAGGTAAGTGAGGGGCTCTGTGGGGAGGTGGTGGGTGCCTGATGGGGACAGGGGCTGAGCTATAAGGGGTTCAGGCCCTTCTGAAGTCTCTCAATTGAACCCCTCTCCTTCCCCTCAGAGCCTCAGTGTCTCTAGATGTTAAAGAAGAGAATCCTTGTCCAGAGCTTAGATTTCCTGTCGGTTCTGGTCCTGAGCTCTTGAGAGAGAGGCCTCACAGGGAAGTCCCCAGGACGTGATGTTTAGGGGGCCGGTCCCCTCTGTCTCTGTGACTGTGACACTGTTCAGGGAAGAACAGGCAGGACACAGGTCTGGGCACCAAGTCCTCCACTTCGGCTCAGGCTCAGATCAGAGAAAGGAACAGGGTGGATCAGCCCTGGTTCAGCTCCCGGCTCTGCTGCTCCTGCTGTGGGGCTGGGTGGTCCCTTCTCTTCTCTGAGTGTCCGGTTCCTGGTTCCTGTCTGCTCATACCTGGTCCCATCCTGCTCACAGACTGCTGGGAGAGGAGGTGACATAAGAGCCTCACAGAGCTCAGGAAGGCAGAGCTCCTCTTCCTAAGAGGAGTGTCATGGCCTAAAGGGTGGGGTCAGATCCAGGGGAGACCTCGAGTTCAGCCCACACCCAGCCACTCCCTGACTCTGTTGTGCTGGAGATGGGTAATGAGGAAGGACTCTCAGCTCCAGATGAGACACGGACAGGTCCCTGCAGAGGCGGAGCCCAGAGCATGAAGCTGATGTCCCCCTGGGGGGCAGAGTGATTCCAACACAGGGAACCCACAGTCCCAGGTTCTAGTCCCAGCCCTGCCCCATCCAGGTTGGGTGACCTGGGGCACACGATTAACCGCTCTGTGACTCAGAGAAATCGTTGGTGGGATCAGCAATCCCTGATCCATGACTTCTGTGAGGTGAGAGGAGATGAAGGACAGACTCCTGCACGTGCCTCACACAAAGTAGGTGCTCATATAATTGCATCACTGGCTCATTCATTATGTCACTCTTGTCCAAGATCCCAAATGGTATATGGTCATCCTGATGGGATTCTCGGTGGCCCTCGTCCTACTGCTCTCCTTCCTTCTCTTCCTCCTCCTCCGACACCAACGTCAGAGAAAAGGCAGGATGCCAGGTAAGGAACGAGGTGACCTGGGTCACAGGAGGGAGAGAGGCTCAGAGCTCCTGCCACAGGAAATCAAATGGATGGAGAAGGTCATCTGGGAAAAGAATTTCTCCAGAAGCTCAAATCAGGAAATATATAGAGAAAACAATATGAGCACACATACAAGGTAATCTTTAATCATATTGAATCTCGTGACATATGATACATACATGTGTGTGGTACGTTTTCCTTCTTTCCTGTGGAATCACAGCGGGCGGGGTCTTATCTCCCAGGTCTGAGGCTGTCCCTCTTGACCAGCCAAGAGAGGGGCTCATGTCCAACCTCCTGCAGTGAACACAGGCCCAGAGTCTGAGGATAGAGGCCTTCAGATCAGATAATTCTTTCCCTGAAGACCCAAGAACTCTGCCACCCATGGTATAGCTCTGCCCCTAATACTGCTATCTCCTCTCCCAGCTCCAGCCTAGATGCAGATGTCCAGAAAAGGCTATTTGTGAGAGAAAGAGACAGCTGCCCTGGGGGAGGGGGCACAGGGATTTCAGGAGGCGATGGGGAGAAGATGGGCTGGGGTGGGGTCAGGGGTGAGAAGGACTGAGATGCACTGTGTGACCTGGCTCTACACCTCACTCTGGGTTAGTGGCCCAGTGGAGGGGAGGCAGGGTCTACAGCCCTGAGATCTCAGAGACCAGCCAGGACACATACTCCTGCTCTATACCAGCAGATGCTGCTGTGAAGGACCTGCAGCCTGGGGAGAGCATGGAGCTGGGCCATCCGGTGAGACCCCTGTTCCTGTCCAAGCCACCAAGGATCTCCTGGTTGCTCAGTTGAATCCAATGGACCCTTCCCTGTCCCACCTCACCTGCTTCTCAGCAACGTCCACACTGACCTCCCCGCTAGGCCCCCAGGTCATCCTGCTGTGACTCACACCTTCTGGTTTTCTGTTTTTGATTTTGTTCTTTTGATGCCATGGATCCTCTCATTTGGTCTCCTCTGCTGGCCCCTCGTCCTCTGTCTGACATTCTGCAGCCCCATTTCTCAGGAGGAGGCAGGATTAAGTGACTTACCCACAGGATCCCAGGACCACTTTATTCATTCACCCAGCAGATGTGACAGGGACTCACTGTTTACTGGCTCCATTTAAGGGCCACAGTGCAGCCTGAGCCACACTGTCTCCACACGTCTCGAGCTCACCTGTGAGCAAGGGAGACATTTGCAAATAAGCAGACACTGTCCCAGAGAGCCAAGAGTTGTGAAGGAACATAAAGCAAGAGAAGGGAATAGAGTACATGGGGGGTGTGTGTGACAGGGCAAGGCTGGTGCAAAGGTCCTAAGGAAGAAAATGCTTCTTCAGGAGGAGGGCCAGGAGGCTGGAGCCCATGAGCAAGAGAGAATTTGTGAGGATGAGGTCAAAACCACAGAAGCATCCAGAGGCCCAAGGTCTTAGGAAGGCCTGCAGATTCCATCAGGAGAGGGACCTGGTCTATTTAAAATGTAAGTCATCTCTGTAGAAATCTGAGGATAATTGACAGGAGGCACTGTCTCCAACAGAACAGACAAGATGAAGGCCCCCAGGGAGTGACATACACCCAGGTGAACGGTTCAAGACCAAGGCCCAGGCAGGAAATGGCCATCTCTCCTTCGCCTCTGCTGAGGGGATTGCTGGACACAAAGGGAAGACGAGCAGAACAGCACAGGCAGATGGACAATCAGGTAGGTCTCGTCCTCTCCAGACATCCAGGTTTTCCCTAACCCCAACCACTTTTCATCCCTCTTTCTCCCCCTGCTCCAGGCTGCACCTGACACCCCCCAGGATGTGACCTATGCCCAGCTAAACCCTTTGGCCCTCAATCAGAAGACAACTGCACCCTGTTTCTCCACATCCAATGAGCCCCCAGATGAACACATTGTTTATGTTGCTCTGTCCTTCCCCTAGCTCAGGAAGGACCCAAACCCCACATTTCAGGAAGGGGTCCTGCACATACCCTGAAAACCTGCAATGCTGTCCCATGGTCACATGGCTAGTGCTCTAGACTGGAGACCTGACGGGGACCACCCACAGTTCCTTTGGCCTCTGAGAGTCTGCAGGTTGATAGTCAAAGATAACCTATATCTCTACCTTTTGCAAATAAAGCAACAGACTTATCAATAATCAATGTGTGAACCCAGAACAGAGGTGAACGTTTTAATTAAATTGTAATGTAAACTAGAAACCCAGTGCATGAATTTGTGCATGGGCGGGGTTCCTCTGCCTGGCTGCCAATCAGGGCAATAGGGTTGGGGCCTGCTGGCAAGGGCTAGGAAGTGCAGGAGGTTGGCCATAGCAGAAAGCTAACCAACTACAAGGAATTGGGCTCCCTCCTTGCTCCTGTCTGGGTCCAGGGTGGCGTTGAACCAGGTTCAGGGCTGTCTGGGCCCCAGAAGCAAGGTCTGGGTCAGTGCACATCATAGCTACTGGCTGGTTGTCCAGTCATTTTGGTCATTCGGTCGTAAAAGTCATATATATATGGCTTTTATATATATATATATATATATATATATATATATATATATATATATATATATATATTTAAGGGGGAGGGTATGTTCAAGGTAATAAGAATGACAATATCAAACCCTCCTCTGAGTATTCATGCAAAAAAGATAAAAGCATTTATTCATAAAGATATGTGTTTCCATGGTTTATGGATGTCAGCAACCTTCACCCTCCACCCTCACCGCCTCACACAGCCAGGTGTGCACTTCCTGCGTCCTGGAGACTGAGACTTCTTGTCGTTGTCTGAGGAGCAGGTGAGGAGCAAACCTTCAGAAACACCGAGTGCAGGTTAGATGCCCCTGTTGACCTGCACTCCCTGAGGCTGAGAACTTGGGGAACATGGTGCTGATGTAGAACAGGAGGCAGGGCTGAGCAAAGCAGACACAGTGCAGGATGTGGTGGGCAGTGTCTCCACCCGCATGAGTCCTGTTCACAAGGTGCCCACGTCACAGGAAGAGGACTAGCTCTTTCACCCTAAAAATAGCAAGTGCTGAGGGTCTGATGTGAACCATGTCCTGACCACACCTCACGTCTAATGTACCACATTTACTTTTTCCTACAGTTGCATAAGGACTTTCACATAATTTTTCTGCCATTGGAAAATCATATCAATTATTTCACTTATAGTTTCAACATCCTCTGGTCAAGCTAATGTAGAAAAGTAGTGAATAGTCTGAAGCAATGTTCAGAAGAAATATGACATCTGTCTACCAACTAGTATGAATTAATGCCTTTTGCCAGCCATATATTCCTCACTATCTGGCCAAAAAAAAAAAAAAAAGCAGAGTGGACAGTTGAATTGTACATTTCTAGAAAAGAAGATAACCTACAAGGTTTGCTTTTTGTTATTTTAGTTGAAATGATTTCTTGTGTCTGAGTCAAAATCAGTGTCTTATATTTATAGTAGAGGCCCCAGTGCACAAAATTCATGCACCAAGGGGAGGGTACCCAGACCAGCCTCCATTCTCTCCAATCCAGAACCCCTTGGGGGATGTCCAACTGCCAGTTAAGGGAAACTGTGTGTTGGACATCCCTCTCACAATCCGAAACATCTGGCTTCTAATAGCTCGCCTGCCTGCTGGCCTGATCACTCCCTAACTGCCCACACCTGCTGGCCTGATTGCCTTTAACTGTCTCTGTCATGCTCCTGGCACTGGGGCTTTGTCTGGAAGGATGTACGGAAGATGTTCAGTCTAGTTATCATATTACCCTTTTATTAGTATAGATGGAGAGAGGGAGGTGAGAGAGACACATCAATTGGTTGCCTCCCAAACACATCCAAACCAGAGCTAGGAATTGAACCCATTGCCCTTTGATGCATGGGCCGAATCCAACCATTGAGAAACACTGGCCAGGGCTGGATGTTGGTACGCTTTCCAACATCTTTCCAGTCCCCTTTCCTGCCAGTGTTGAGGCTCATGCCGCTCTAGGTTTCTTTGAGTTTGGCATTTGTAGATTCCACAGATAAGGGAGAACGTACAGTATCTGTCTCTCTTTGTCCCATTTATCTCACTTAATACAATGCCCCAAAGTTTCACCCATGTCAGAGCTGGCAGTATTTATGTCTTATTCATGGCTGAATGGTATTCTTGTATGTATGTATCCAGAAAATGGCAAATGCCACAGATAAGAGCATCCTAAAAAGTAATGATTTTCAGAGGAAGCACAGCTCCAAGCTGTCCCATCAAACACTAATATGTCAAATCCAAGTGATACCATTACTGGAGAAATGGCACACTTGATATCAGATGAGAACGAGAAGGGATGTGGGGTCCAGAGAGGAGCATAGGCATCATTTTGGATTTTTCTTTTGTAGATTGGTATCTAATTTTGCCCATTGGTTTAGTTACTGAATCCAGGCAAAATACTCTGAACTCAATAATGTTCATCTGGCCACGTGGAGATAAAAAGTAAATAATATGGTATCACGTAAACATAGACAGATATTGTACAATGCAATTGTACCCTTGAAACCTGTACAATGGATTAAACAATGCCATCCCAATAAATGTAATTTTTTAAAAAAGTGGAGCAGGGCTGAGATAGTAACAGTGATATATCCCTGCATCATGCTCTGTCATGTATGTGATGGAGAAGTTGGCCTTGTCCCCAGGCTTCAGGGGCTCCTGTTCTGACCAGAATTTTGGTCTTCCCTTTTTATCCAGATGGTACTCCTCAGCCCCAGGGCAACCCTGAAAACAGATGGTCATGGGGTGCCCCCAGGTGATCACAGGTCCTGGATCAGCCAGGATGGTGGATTTGAGAGTCCCTAAATGGAAACCAGAGGCTGCTCTACAAAGACCCTCCCCTCTCATCCAACAGCTCAACTCCAAATCACATTTTATCTCCTCATCCATGCATCTCTGTCCTCTCTTCTGTGATGAAGGAAGAGGAGGGACAAGGAGCCTGGGTTGGACTCACCTGCTTGCACATGGGTCCTCTGGTCCAGATTCAGCCCTGGAAGAGAGTTCCCATGAGAGATATGCATCGGATGTCTCAGCTGATTCCCTTCCCTTCAGGGCCTATCCACTCAAGCTACCTGAGCCTGAGGTTCCCCATGAACAAGGGGGTGCAGCCAGCCCTCCTGCTGTCCCTCCTCGTGTCCACAACTGACCGAGACAGAGAAGAACAGAGAGGATGGACGTCATGGCGTCTGGTCTGAGGGTTCCTGTTCTGCAGATGGAGGAGACCTGGGCATAAACGATAGAGACACACAGGATGTGGTGGGTCAGAAGCTGCTGCTGCCCTTCTGGTTTCCCTCAAATGTGGGCCCACAGCAAGTGGACGGCCCCGCCCTCTCTGGTTGTGTGTTTCTCCACCATCAGTGATCAGGGGGAGTCCAGGCCTCTGGAGACACAGCTCAGCTCTGAGGCCATATCTGACTCCCAGGACTCTGTCTGGTTTGAACTTCTGCTCCAAATGGCCAGGTCTCTTGTTTCGGGTTGGAGACAACCCCTGGCTGGCTGGCTCTAAATAGGGCAATCACGTACCTTCTCAGCCACCACAAGTGGAATTTACTTTCTTTCATGGAAATATTTACCTCCTTCTACCTGCCAGGTGTTTATCCATGTATCAGAAATACAGGAGACACATTGCCTGCATTTTCAGAACTCAGCCAAGTAGACTAGGACATTCTAAGGCTGATGTAGGAATTACTTATTAATTATAAAAAGGAAAATTAAAAAGAACTGTATGAGAACAACTGGGACTATGTCCAGACTGTGTTTAAAGGATTGTCTGTCTGAGGAGGTTGAGACCTCAGGGGTGTATGAGAACATGGTAGAGAGGAAAGAACATTCTAGATGCCCTGGACACATACAGGCTGACTGAAAGGGAGGAAGGGAGAAGGAGGTGGTGGCTGTTTATGGGTGTGTTGATTACCACACAAGAGCATTGATGAGGTGTTTATCGCAAAAGGACCATATGAGAAGCAAAGTATTTGTTAAGAGCATCTTATAAAACCATATGTCATGTATTATAAATGAACTGGAGGAGTGCGATATCTTATATAATAAAGAGGTAATATGCAATTTGACTTTCACTTCAACACACAAGATGGCTGTCCGCATGTGGACACAACATGGCTACCAAAAGATGGCCAGCAGGGGAGGGAAGTTGTGGTTTATCAGGCCAGCAAGGGAGGGCAGTTAGGGGTGAGCAGGCCTGTTGGGGAGATCAGCTGGGAGGGACCAGGTCTGGCTGAGGAAGGAAATTGTGGGTGATTAGGCCAGCAAGAGAGGGCAGTTGAGAGGGACCAAGCCTGCATGGGAGAGCAGTTCAGAGTGGCCAGGGCAACAGAGGAGGGCTGTTGGGGATGACCAGGCCTGCAGTGGAGGTCAGTTGGGGAGGACCCAAGCCTGCAGGGGAAGGCAGTTGGGAAGGACCAGGCCTACAAAGGTCATTAGTTGGGAGTGACCAGTCCAGCAGGGGAGAGCAGTTAGGGGCAATAAGGCTGGCAGTGGAGGGCAGTTAGGGGCCACCAGGCCTATAGGGGAGAACACTTAGGAATGACCAAGCCTGCAGAGGAGGGCAATTGGAGGTGACTAGGCCAGGAGGGGAGGGCAGTTATGGGTGACCAGCCTGGCAAAGGAGGGCAGTTAGGGGCAATTGGCCTGGCAGGGGAGCAGGTAGGTGTTGATCAAGCTGGCAGAGGAGTGGGTAGGAGGTGATCAGGCTGTCAGGCATAAGCAGTTAGGGGCAATCAGGCAGGCAGACAGGCAGGCAGGAGAGGGGTTGGGAGTCAGCAGTCCTCAATTGTGAGAGCGATCCCAGATTGAAATGGGTGCAGGCTGGGCTGAGGGACGCACATACAAGCCTCACACATGAATTTCATGCACCGGGCCTCTAGTTTGTAAATAAAACACCAACAAGGTGTGAGGGGGGGAGCCAGGGGAGCTTTGCAACATGCATCTGCATCTGACACCCTGAGGACCAGGTGAGACCTCAGACACTGCTGAGCTGCCTCCTGAAACCTGGCCTCTCCATGAGCCCTCCTCCGGGGGAGATGCAGAGTCAGGCCTAAGGTGGTGCCCTCCCCAGACGGTGGGTCCCCGGCTGTGAAAACCATGAAGGGCAGCAGCTCCTGACTCACCACATCCTGTGTGTCTCTGTCCTTCAGGCCCAGGCCCCCTCCATCTGCAGAGCAGGAGCCCTCAGAGCAGATGCCATGATGTCCATACTCTCGGCTCTCTTTTGCCTTGGTCAGTTGTAGACATGGATGGGGGAGCAGGAGGGGCGGCTGTACCACCGTGTTTGTAAGGAACCTCAGGCTCAGGCAGCTCCAGTGCATGGGCCCTGATGGCAAGGGAGTAAGCTCAGACATGCGGGTGCAAATCTCTGATGTGGAGTCTCTTCCAGGGCTCAGTCTGGACCAGAGGACCCGTGTGCAGGCAGGTGAGTCCTCCCAGGCTCCATGTCCCTCCTCTTCCTGCAGCCCTGGGGCCCAGGAGGGAGCACAGAGGTGCTGGGATGAGGTGATAAAATGAAAAGATTTGGGGTTGAGCTGGGGCAGTGGTCGGCAAAGTCATTAGTCAACAGTGCCAAATATCAACACTAGAATGACTAAAATTTCTTGGAGAGCCAAATTTTTTAAACTTAAACTATATAGGTGGGTGCATTGTTATTAACTTAATGACGGTATTCCTAACCTGGCCTTTGCTAAAGACTCACGGGGCCAAAGAGCTGCATGTAGCTCTCGCGCCACAGGTAGCTGGGGAATGAGGGTGGGGAGGGCTTTGTAATGCACCCTCTGGTTTCCTTCCAGCAACCCTCCCCAAACACATCATCTGGGCTGAGCCAGGCCCTGTGATCCCTTATGGGATCCCTGTGACCCTCTGGTGTCAGGGGGTCCAAGGGTTTCAAGTGTACCGTCTGGATAAGAAAGAAAGCCTAGCATCCTATAAACATATGCAACTGGAGCCCGGGGAAAAGGCCAAGTTGTCCATCACACACATGACAGACCATGATGCAGGGATATATCACTGTTACTATCACAGCCCCACTGGCTTGTCAGAGCGCAGTGACCCCCTGGAGCTGGTGGTGAAAGGTGAGAGAACACTCAGGGACCCCAGCCTCAGGCGCTGCCTTTAGGAAGGGGGTCTGCTCTGAGGATGTCTCTCTTACAGGCGAGCCCTGGGGTCATGAGGGAGGTGTGATCCCCATTTAACACAATGCCTCCTCCTCTCCTAGGAGCCTACAGCAAACCCAGCCTCTCAGCCCTGCCCAGCCCCGTCCTGACCTTAAGAGGGAACGTGACCCTCCAGTGTGGCTCCGGGATTGGATTTGGCAGGTTCATTCTGACTAAGGAAGGCGATCACAGGTTCTTCTGGACCCTGGACTCACAGCCACAGCCCAGTGGGCAGTCCCAGGCCCTGTTTCCTGTGGGCCCTGTGATCCCCCTTCTCAGGTGGAGGTTCAGATGCTATGGCTGCTACACGGACAAGCCCCAAGTGTGCTCACACCCCAGTGACTCTCTGGAGGTCCTGGTTCCTGGTGAGTCCTATTATTGTCCCATCCATGGACTGAGGCACCAAGCAGATTGTGAGGGGGAGGGAGGTGAGGAAAGCACGGGGGCTACTGGGCCAGAGGCTCAGACAGAGAGAGACAGTAAAATGTGGGGGTCAGGCCAGGAGAAGGGGTTTATGGGAGGAGCAGCAACTGCAATTCCAGGCAGAGTTCTCCATGAGTGCTGTGACCTCAGCTCATGAGGGGACCTACAGGTGCTACAGCTCTAACAGTTCCTTCCCTTTCCTGCTGTCACTCCCCAGTGAGCCCCTGGAGCTCCTGGTTGCAGGTGAGCAGTCCTTGACCCACTCCTTTCTCTGCTTAGGTGGGTTAGGGCCCCGTACCCAGGAAAGTCTGAGACAATAATAAATGAGGGAACCAATAGTTCCCAGAGCCACGGACTCTCACCCCTCATTCATGGATTCCTGCTCTCCGGGTTTTGAATAAGTGAGGCCTCTCAGCTGTAGCAAAGTAAGATGATGAAGTATTGTATTTAAAACAACAACTACAAGAACAGGCAACCATTTCTTTACGGAGACCCCCTCTCTCATTAATGTGGGGCCCCAAGCCAGGTCTGGTCCTATGAATCTCAGAGCAGGTTCTGAAATCACAGCTCACAGGCAGGCTAGTACCAATCCAAGGAGGCTCGCAGGGAACGTGGTAGAGAAAAGACAGGCGCATGGAGGAACGGTGTAAAAATTATCATCTGAGAAGTGGGCACCTGAGAGCACAGGGCCCAGGCGGAAGGATCCTGTCTCCCCAGGTTCTCACTCACAGCCCCGTATCCTCATTCTCTGGAGCAGCTGATATCATCAGAACATCAGACTCCAAAAATCAGTGAGTGGAAGACATCTTCAGATATGGGATAGGGTTAGAGAAAACATGTGAAATTCAACGTTTAGCAAGGTTTAAGTGTATGTGGCTGCAAAAACCCAAAAGCTTCCATTTCATGGAAACAGGTTTATGTCAATAGAGATATGCTGAATACAAAAGACTGAAATACATGAGTCTCTGTTAACATAAAATGATGAAACATTTTAATAAAAATGAGTCTTTTTCTTGAACATGAACTTGCCGGACACTGAATAACTGCACAAATTAATCAGTGTAAGGCAAATGAACCTGTTTTTCTTCTTCTTTGGAAGCAAAATATTTCCTGTAGTGCACACCAAACAAGTCACTCCAAGACTAATGATGTGGCCCCTGGCTGCTAGAATATTCACTGCTGGTATTAATAAAGAGAAATGGTGTGCCTGTGCCTAAGGGAAATGAACGCATCAGGATTATAGTAACCAGTCATTAGCAAACCTTGTAGTCTATAACTAACAATCTGTACAAATAAAAGGGTAATATGCAAATGGTTGGGACATCATCACACAAAATGACCAATCAGCTGGAAGCTGCTGGCACAGCAGGTGTGGTTGGGTGGGGAATTGTAGCATGGGGGACGGGGATGGGGTACAGTGGAGGCCTCTCAATGCCTGCCTTGGGGGTCCACAGGCCTCAACCAGCTCCAGCCTACCTCTTTGGGGCAATCCATCAAGGACCCCTGGATGGATGGGCAGGGCCTACCTCTTTGGGGTGATAGACCTTGGGGCTCTTGCACTGTGACAGGGCACAGGACTGCCTCCCCCAGGGCACAAATTTTGTGCACCGGGCCACTAGTTATATATAACCGGCTATTGTACAAATTAAGTTACAGAATTTTTGTTAAAAGGTTTCTTAGATACCATTATATTGGCTGGGCCCCAACAATATTTCAATGGGCTGCATGTGGCTCACAGGCTGTGAGTTTGCCATGTTTTCAGTAGAGAGTCATGTCCAGTCAAGGGAAAGTGGGTGTGCTGGACATCCAGGATCCAGATCTCTCTGACCTCTTTGTCCACAACTGCCAACTTCCTACCCGCAAGACTACACCATGGAGAATCTCATCCGGATGGGCGTGGCTGGCTTGGTCCTGGTGTTCCTCAGGGTGCTGCTGTTTGAGGCTCGACACAACCAGAGAAGGACCAGGATGAAGACAGAGGGTGAACACAGAGGGGATGGTGCACCTTTCAGAGTGGGGGAGCCTTGGAGCCCATCTGATAACCCCAGAAGGTGCTGAAAGACGGGACCATAGTTGGGGAAACTGCTGAGAATGTCCAGCAGAATAAACATGGTTTGCATGCAGGAAATGTCTGTGTGTTCCCTGTGTAGGACTCTTCCACCCTTAACTGTCTATTTTCTCTCTCTGACTTGACCCCTCTTTCTTTCTCACCCCTGTGACTTGAGGGTCCATCCCCCATGGCTGGTGTTGGTCCCCACATTGAAGACCTCATGCTTTCCCATTTTTGTACAATAACTTGTTCTTTATTGAGAATTGCCACATTCCCAGGTGATGGATTCATCATTGCTTCAGCACACAGAGGTTAACCTGGGCTCCATAACTGGATAAATGGGGTAACTTGGATAGGAACCTGGGAATTAAAAATCCAACATGATACCCAAACCCTCTCTGGGCCCACAGTCCTTCCTCTCCTCACCAGAAATCACCCATCAGCACATCGGTGTTTGTGGGGGTGGTCTGGGGGAGTGCTGCCCCTCAAAGCACATTGTAGAATGCTCTGACTGGTGGGAATTGCCCATTTCTGAACTGACATAAAATTAAATATTATTCAGCTCCAACAGAGGAGGAAATTCTGCCGTTTGTAATGACCCTGAGGGACCTGGAGGGCTTTATGCTACGTGAGATCAATCGGAGAGATAAGAATAGATGCTGATTAATCTCAAGTATGTGGGACCTGAAGAAGCCAAACTAGTAGAAATAGAGAGAATGGTGGCTATCACAGGGAGTGTAAGGAAAGGACAGATGTTGGTGAAAAAGTATCAACTTTCAGTGATAAGATTAACAAGTTGGCCTCTAATGTACAGCCTGTTGATTACAATAAATGATGCTGTATTATATAATCAAAATTAGACAAGAGATTGAATCTTAAAGACTCTCAGCACAAAAACGGGGCAATTATGACTCATTAATGGAATTGTTAGCTAACGCTGACCTATTGCAATATTTACATGGATCACATCCACACACTGTCACCTAATAGTCAATGTTATACATCATTTACATCTCAGTCAAGTTTGGAATAGTTACCCTCAGACCTGATGTTGTTGCAGAAGAACAAGGAAAACCAAGGGACACTTCAAAGAAGAGGAGGGACACTGTTTAATACGCTGGTGGACTCGGCAAACAGCCTTCCAAATCTGAGTGAAGGAACATGCATGGGGATTTCCTTTATATCTCCCTGTGGTCTTTGTCCCACAAAAATGAATTAGCTTTTGGTCCTTTTCATGGGCCTTGCAAGGAGGCCCCCAGGTGTTGGGGGCCTCCAGGCCATATCTGATGGTCTGGCCTGGCTTCAGCATTAACAATAAATACTGGGGCAGTGCACCATTCACAGTAACAGGTTCTGCAAAACTAGTATCTGGGAAGGAGGTAGTGACTTAATTATCGGTTATCAAGAATGTAGACTGAGCTTGCTGGCATGGATTCAGATCACTATCACCCAAATATCAGGGTTACATTGGAATTAGCCCTTCTCTGCATTCTCAATGTAAGAAAATTTTACCTAGAGTGGAGGACAGGAAATAAGAGTATGATGATAGCATATGTTGGAACATTTGAGAAACTGCCCACCTATTTATGTGTCCATTTGTGTGTCTATGTATATACATGTCAGTCTATCTATCATCTATCTATCTATCTTTCATCTAGCTAGCTATCAATCATCTATCTACCTATCTAGCAACTATATCTGTCTCTATCTGCAATCAATCTCGTTCTTCCCCAGAATCTAATGAAATTACTTTCTGATGTCTTAATCCACCTCGTTAGTTGTATTTTGTTTTGGCAAATGTTAAGAACTAATTCTCTCTCTCTCTCTTCTCGCTGATTTCTCATAGAAGAAGCTTAGGTTTGACTGAAACACAAACAATGATTTCAGTAAAACAACGAAAACTAGATACAGTAGGTTTACTTCTCTTCTAGAGATTCAGAATCCAACTGTCCACTCTGCTTTTTGTTGTCAGGAGACTTATATGTGTATCTGGTAGAAGGCTGAATAGATATTCAGTGGGAGAGAGATTTCATGTTTCTGCTAAAAATAATTTTATAGTCTTAACTATTTTACTCATTAGGTTGGCACTGGAATATTAAGCACTGTAAGCCAAAGAATTTTTTTTTTTACTTTCACAGGGCAGCAAGCTTGGTTAAAATCAATATGTGATCATAGAGTTTAGGAAAACTAAACAGGACAGACAGTTCAGAGATGTAGCTCAAGTGAGACCTCAGCACCTGCTATTTTTGGGGTGAGGAGAGCTGGTCCCCTTCCTGTGTGGCTGGCACCTTGTGCCCTGCACACAGTGTGGTGTGGGGACCCTGACACCACATCCTGTGAACTTGCCTCTCGAGCTTCACCTTAACAACTGAAAAATAAGTCATAAAAAAACTCCGCTTCAAAAACTTCCACAGGGAGTTCACCCCTTTTCCTGATTCCACAAAGTGAATTCAAAGTGGTCGTCACAGAATCCATAAACCAGAACAGCTCATCTCCTTTGAAGAGGTTGTGCTGACACAGTCCTGGTCCAACCTTGACCTGGAATGTGGGTGTGTATCTAGCAGGTTTATCTTAAGACCATGGGCCACCACCATCTCCCCTAATTCTGCCCTATTTTGTATGTTAATCCTGAGAGGTGGTGTGAATTCAGCACTGGGTCGTGGACAGCTCCAACCCCATCCATAGGGTGCCTGGAAATGTCTCTTTTCTAAAGTCTCTTCAATTTCATATAAAAGAGGCATAGAACTATGAATATATGACATCCGTGTGTTTTATAGAGAGTGTTTTCTAGGTGTTTATTTTAAAAGGTTTACCTTCACTACAAGTATATTTAAATCTCAAGTAAGTATTGTATGCTCTTGCTGGGTTTAGCACCAAGAGCATGTTCAGACCTGGCCAGTTTTTCTCAGTGGTTAAAGTGTTGGACAATACACTAAAGGGTCAGGGGTTTGAGTCCCAGTTAAAGACACATACCGGGGTTACAGGCTCAATACAGCTCCCATCCAGGCATGTGTGGGAGGCAATCAATTGATAAGTCTCCCTCACACTCCTGTTTTCCTATCTGCCCCCTTCCTCTCTCCTTTCCTCTCTCTCTCTCTCTATCTATCTGTCTATCTATCTCAAAAAAATGAATCAATGAAAAAAAATATCCTAGGGTGAGGGTTAACAAAAAAAATAAATGAATACAAAAACCTAGTGGATAGAGTATAGGCCTGTGGACTAAAGGTAAATCAGATTCAATTCTCGTCAAGGGCAAATGCCCAGGTTGCAGGCCCGATCTCCTGTGTGGGGTGTGCAAGATGCAGTCTCTCTTATCATTGATGTTTCTCTCTCTCTTCCTCTCTCAAAGCAACAGAAAATATATACATATTAAAAATAGTTAAAATAAATTAATAAAGAACCAACACACAAAACTTAACTTTTCAACTCCTCACCCATAGGCAGAGGGAGGATGTGAAGACTGGACTCACCCAAGAAGAATCTGAGGTGTCCAGCTTGGGAGAGAGGTGTGGAGACATGGCCATCACAACCTGGTGCTAGAGCATCCAATAACACAGCCGCCATTCTTCTTGGTAGGAATAATGGATTTACCCCAAGAAGCATCCACCTGAGAACAAGCAATGCCCCCCACCCTCTGGCACTCCACCTGCCCAGCTTTGTGGAATCCTCCTGACCCCATGCAGCATGTGAAGTCCCTTTGAGGGCTCACCAGCATCTGCGGGGGCACAAAAGGCTGGGAAGTAGCAGGGGTTGTCAGTGACTTGCTTTGGGGTGGGGCACAAAAATAAACTCAAAATGGATACAGGACTTAAACGTAAGACAGGAAACCATAAAAATATTAGAGGAATCTACAGGAAGAAAAATCTCAGACATATGCCAAAAGAACTTCTTTGATGATACTGCTCCGAGGGCAATGGAAGCTAAAGAGAAAATAAACAAATGGGACTACATCAAAATAAAAAGCTTTTGCACAGCTAAAGAAACCATCAACAAAACAACAAGAAAACCCACTGTATGGGAGAACATATTTGCAAATGTTATTAGTGACAAAGGTTTAATCTCAAGCATCTACAGGCAACTCACCCAACTCAATAAAAGGAGGACAAATGATCCAATAAAAAAATGGGCAACAGACCTAAATAGAATCTTCACGAAAGAAGACAAAAGGAAGGCCCAGAGACATATGAAAACTTGCTCAAAGTCACTAATTATCCGAGAGATGCAAATCAAAACGACTATGCGGTACCATCTCACACCTATCAGAATGGCTTACATCAACAAATCAACAAACGACAAGTGCTGGCGAGGATGCGGAGAAAAAGGAACTCTCGTGCACTGCTGGTGGGATTGTAGACTAGTACAGCCACTGTGGAGAACAGTATGGAGATTCCTCAAAAAACTAAAAATGGAGCTCCCATTTGACCCAGTGATCCCACTTCTAGGAATATACCCCAAGAAATTAGAAAGGCGAATTAGAAAGGATATATGTACCCCTATGTTCATAGCAGCACAATTTACCATAGCTAAGATTTGGAAACAGCCGAAGTGCCCATCAGCAGATGAGTGGATTAAAAAACTATGGTACATTTACACAATGGAATATTACGCCACGGAAAAAAAAGAAGAAGCTCCTACCATTTGTAACAACATGGATGGATTTGGAGAGCATTATGCTAAGTGAAATTAGCCAGGCAGAGAAAGACAAATATCACATGATCTCACTCATTTGAGGAATACAATCAATGACATAGACTGATGAACAAGAATGGATCTAGAGACTGAGAAAAGTCCATCAGAATGTCAAACCTCAGGGTAAGTGGCAGGTGGTGAGAGTAAGTGGAAAAGTCAATATACTTGAACTCTTGAACTGAGGTAAGTGATTTGTGTTTTTACATCCCTGACAAAGTTTATATAAAATTATTTAAAAAATGGCAGCTAGTCTGACATTGAATTGACATGGCCTAGAGCTTGTCATATCCTATGGAGACCAGTCCTTAGGCTAGGCCTTCCTTAACCTCCCATGACACCATAATACCCTTACATGATATTATTCTACAATGTCATTATAATATTTGATATTTGACAACAGCATATTATACAATTATCCCAAAATAAACTTACAAACTAATTCTTTGAATGTTGGGCAGCAACTTAAAAAAGGATAGGAAATAAATTAATCCCTTTCAGAAGGAATTAAGGCACTGGGAAGGGATCCGAGCATTCTATATTGGCCCTTCTTGCCCTTTCTGCCAAGAGGGACCTTCTTGTTACTATCCAAATACACACAGCTGATGCCAGAGTTTTCAGTTCCAGCTGTGGCTGAAGCCTTTGGGCAGCTGGCACCATGGATCTGTATCTCGACCAATGGTGTGAGCTGGGCCCTCTCTGGAGAAGAAACCTGGGTCCCCCGAGATATGTGATCAGTACCGGGACCCTGCCAGCAGGTGAGGGGACCCCAAGGCAGGTACTGGACGTGGAGGCCACAGGGGGGCATAGACTACAAAGGAGACAGAATTGAACCTCACATCACCCTGTTTGGCCCCGGAGGATGGCTGGTTAGCCAGAGACGGGTAAGATTCCTCAGGGAAGGAACAACCTAAGACAGGCACAGTCGCAGAGGGGCCAACAGGAGAGAACTAAAAGGTCAACAGAGGTGGGGCACAGACCCTCATCCACAAACCTTGCAGGGGTTTGAATTCTCAACCCTCCTAAGGGAGGTCTCCTACCCACACGGCTGCTTCGCCTCCCACACACAACTCATACGGGGACCCAGGTGGCAGACAGAGACTCGGCCAGCAATAGCTGCTCTATACGTAAATTCAGTCTATTACCAGGAATGCTCGGGACCTACTCAAAATTGCAAATATTCCTTTCCACTAGTATTCACAGGGTAAACTAAGATTTCTGCTTGAGTATTAAAATTGACAGGAAAATAGTAATCAAGTTTTCAGATTAATTTAAATTGGCCAAGTGAAATATGAGAATACTCAAGAAAATTATAGTGTACTGGACAAAAAGCTTTTCCTAAAACATTAACTAAAAAATCTATTAGTAGTTCATCTCACTGTAAAATTGCCTAACAACCAAAGAACCTAAAGCAGTCACTTTGTGTGCAAAAATTAAAATTTAAAATTATCAAGACTGCAATATAAAATTTCCAAAAGTCCCCATTAATCAAAAAAGGGGAGGGGACAGCGGGGTAATATCATGTAAGGGGAAAAAAAATATCGAGTAAGTAAAATACATCTAGAAAATTCTTACTCCAGTAAAGTAAATTCCATTTGTAAAAACAATTGCAGGACACCCATGAAAAAACACACATGGTGTCAAAATAAGCCAAAGAAAAATCATTTAGGCAAAAATTAAAAAGAATCCCAAGTCTATTTTGCATAGAGGATCCCTTTGTTAACTTTTGGTCGAGAATGTGTTTGTGTGTTTACAGAGAACAACTCCAAGACCATGTGGGTTCCTGCGACGGTGAGGAACTGATGGATCTGTTCCAGTCACGAGGACGGTCCAGAGATGGGGGACACTGACGACACCTTGCCATGCTAGCAGTCAGCAGCTGTGCATGTCTGCAGGCAGCCCAGGACCAAACCAGAGAGGATGGATCTTGCATTGACACGATATGTCCACCATCTGGATACCATTGCTGACTTATACACATAATGAATTATTTGACACTGAAACTGGGACTGAGAAAAGTTGGACATTGAAACCGAGACTGAAACACTTTTTGTTCTTATACATTTATTTCTAGTATGCAGAGGCAAGATATTTTTGAAGAAAAGAAACAGGGGAGAGTGATTGATATAGAGGCAGGATGGCCTTGAACAGGCTGTCAAGCTACAGGGGGAGGCTTGGGTGGATGGGAGGCAGATGCGGGGGGAGATCAACCGAAGGACTTGTATGCATGCATATGAACATAACCAATGAATGAAAGACACTGGGGCGGGGAGGGGGGGAAGCTGGGAATATGTGCTGGGGGGTGGGGGAGGCTGGGGGGAGGATAAGGGGGAGGGGGAAAGGAAAACATGTACTACTATTATACTGCAAAAAATCAATAAAAAAAATAAAAAATAAAATAATAATAAAAATACTTCATATTTCTGCATTCATTTTTTACACTTTTTTCTGGTTTTCTTTTCCTAATCTTTCTTTATTTCTTTTCTTTTTTCTTGCATATTTTCACATCTTTTTTTCTTTTGACTTTTATTATTTTTTCTCTTTTCATTTAAAAAATATATATTATTGAACTTTTTACAGAGAGGAAGGGAGATGGATAGAGAATTAGAAACATCAATGAGAGAGAAACATCAATCAGCTGCCTCCTGCACACCCCTTTCTGGGGATGTGCTCACAACCAAGGTACATGCTCTTGACCGGAATTGAACCTGGGACCCTTTAGTCCTCACACCAACGCTCTATTCACTGAACCAAATGTAAGGTTTTAATCTGAGATGTAGGATTCAATCAGACCAACACCAATAAATTGACCAAGACAAGCAGGGTACCAGCGAACGTTTGAGTTTATTAAATGCTCTTGGGTGAGGTCTCACGGTCCGAAAACACGGGCTGGGGGCGTCACACCCGTGTATATCTGGCAGGTTTCTTTTTTGCTGCTGTTGGCACGTTCCCAGGTAGTTTGTGGCAGGTGACTTATGAGCAGGAAATTCTTACAATTCCAACCTGGCCACCCTTGATAAGTCAGGGTGGTTGTTTATTGTCCAGCAGAATGTCAGCACAGCTCTGGTATGTCTGGGCTGTGGTCGGCTGCTATTGTTAAACTCAGTGGGTGGGATGGGGGAAGTCCCTGTTTTCCCAGCCCCAAACTGATTAGGCTCTTCCTCTTTTTACTGATGTTCTTGGTGGCATTTTTTCTTCTTTTGTTTTATTTTGCTTTGTTTTAGTCTGTCAGCACCTGTACAACCACCAGGATGATGTGGTTGGAGGTGAGCCTCACAGGGAGACACTCTGAGGGTTGAGTCCACATACCAGTGGGCCAACAGCAGGCAAGACCCACTTCAACAGGAGAGTCCACATAATACACAGAAGGGACATTCCTTGGGCATTCAGCTCAGGACATGAAGGAGACAGCCATTAGGTCCCCCCAGGACACCTACTACCTAAGGCCACCTCACAAAGAATGGGAATCATATCAGATCTATCTAATACAAAGAGGCAAACACAAAGAGAGAGCCAAAATGTGGGGGATAGGTCCCAATTAAAGACGAGTAGGAATCTTCAGGAAAAGAGCTAAATTAAATGGAGGCAATCAAGTTATCAGATATAGAGTTCAAAGTCATAGTTATAAGTGTGTCCATGGAACTTAGAATTACAGAGAACTTAGTGTCAACTGCAACAGCAGGAAAAAAAAAAACCAGGTGTTAGTTTTTCTTTGAATATTTGGTAAAGTTTCCCTGTGACTCCATCTGGACCTAGGCGTTTTTTTTTGCAGGAAATTTTTTAGCTATATGAACAAAACAAGACTAGATTAATAACAAAAGAATAAAGCAGATAGAAAAGGAAGATCATTTTTAAAAGGGGGTAAAGGAAAGGAAAGAGAAAAAAGAAAAAAGAAAGGTGTAGAAAAACAGGAGGGAAAAATGAAAAGCAAGGAAGAAAAAGGTGCAAAAAATAAAAGAAATTTAAAAAATGAAGCCAAGTGTCCTTGGCTTTAACCAAGTTTTAATGCCCCATGGAAGCTGGCGCAGGACTTCACTCTTCTGTTCTGTCTGCCAATTCTGGGCTTCCTGTTAGGTACTTAGGTGTTAATTACTGCCAGGCACTGTCATTTGGCTTTTAGCACCTGCTTGAAGCTCCAAGTGGTACACCCTTGGGTCCACTGCTTGTGTCTGTCTCCACAGGCCTTGGCATCAACCAGGAGGAGCCAATCTGCCCTCTTTGCCTGACCACCAGCTGTCAATCTTAATCCCTCAGCAGTCTGTTTCTGACAGGGCTTTCGGTAGGTTTGGCGTTGTTTCGCTTTCAGGGAATAAGATGGGTGTGTTTCCTGTCTTCCATTGAAAGATAAAACAGATGGGGCAGAGAGACCAGGGTACCAGGATACAGACTTTATTGAGGAGAAGACCCTTCCCAAGGAAGAAAGAGCTCACATGCGGGGTGAAGGCAGAGAAACCAGGGAAGGGGGAGACGAAGAGACCCAGTCCAAGCACCACCCGGACTGCCTGGGAGAACAGCCCAGGACAAAAGGTGCTATGTGGTGCATAGAGACCACTTTTAAGGGCAGGAACAGTAAGGGGTTGGTTCCAGGGCAGATCGGGAAGGGGTGGACAAAGGGCACTAGGCATGGGATTAATTGGTGGCTGAATTTCTCTGTGGCAGATGCCAGTTACATCATAACTCTGCCCACCAGTTGGAGGGAGGGAGTACCTATCATCCACAAGTGGCCCAAATATCACTCTGTCCTTGGCTGGACAGAGATCTTTGTAAGGAGACCACTGAGGTCACCTGGCACTCTGGGATTTTTATCAGTCTGGTTCCTTGAAGAGTGGGGTGGATGGTCCCCTCTCTACTCAGGTCTCTGAGGGCTCCTTGAGACTGCTCAGACCCATAAGCTTGGCCTCTGCCTTTGTTCCCTCTACAAAGCTAGAATGCAGGCTGTAGCACTAAGGGCAGGTTCCCCCCCACCCCTTTACCTGCCCTCTGGGTGTTGGGAGGCAGTAGCTCCTCTCACAGAAAACAGCCATTTCGTTTTGGAAGCATATGAACACCCAATGCAGGACTCCTGGCTACTGCTTTTTCAGGACTCCCTGCCCTGCTTCCCTCCTTCACCTGTCCTCAGGCAACTCAAGTCCACATCTCCCTCCCTGTGCCAATGCCTCTCGTGTGTATTCACCAATGAAAACTCCCATGCTTGGTCTTCAGGTGCCTTCTCTTCTTTCTTGTTATAAGTCACCTCCTGAATTGGAAATTCCAGGTGAATGTTCTCCAATTCAATTGCATTTCAATCCTGGCTTTGAGATCAGATGCCTGACAGGTCTGCCTATCCAGCCCCCATTTCCCCCACCCTATGGCTGGCTTATATGCCATTGTGTATACATGTGGTATCTTTCTCATCCAGTCATCGATGGAACTGAAGATTCAATGCAATCTTTTTCCACCCTCTAAATTCTTGATATAATAGCACAGGCCAATAATTTATAAAGCATTTTCTTTTCTACCATTAATGGTTTTTAATTTTCTCATCTAATAGATTTGATGTGTACTATTTATATCATCATTTAATTTAAAATGTTCACTTCTGTTTTGGTTCACACATTTATTATTGAGAAGTCTGTTGCTTTATTTTAAAAAACGTAAGGATAGTTGTTATCTTGTTAGTAATATACTAGAGGCCCGGTGCAGAAAAATTCGTGCAGGTGGTGGGTCCACTCAGACCAGACTACACCCTTTCCAATCTGGGATCCCCCAGGGGACATCCCTCTCACAATCTGGGACTGCTGGCACCTAACTGCTCACCTGCTTGCCTGCCTGATCACCCCCAACTGATCGTTCCCTGCTGGCCTGGTCACTCCTAAGTGCACCACCTGCTGGGCTGGTTGCCCCTTTGTGCCCCCTCTACCAGCTTGGTTGCCCCCAACTAACCCCCTGCTGGCCTGCTTGCCCCCAGCTACTTCCACCAACCAGCTTCATCACCTCTCGTTGCCCCTCCTGCAGGCCTGGTCGCCCCCACCTGTCCCCTGCCGTCTTGGTCACACCCAACTGCGTGCACCCACCAGCCTGGTCACTCTCAACTGTCCCTCCTGCAGGATTGGTCACTCCACACAGCCTGCTGTTCAGTCATTTGTTTGCCCCTCACTGATCCCCCTGCTGGCCTAGTTGCCTCACACAGCCTGCTATTAAGTTGTTACTATGAAAAAGACCCAGACAATTTGCATATTCCTGTATTATAAGTATTGATTTTTATTGATTTCAGAGAGGACAGGAGAGGGACAGCGAGATAGAAGCATCCGTGATGAGAACCATTTATTGGCTGCCTCCTGCACACCTTCTATTGGGGAATGTGACAGCAACCTGGGAATGCTGCTTGACCAGGAAAGGAACTGCCGCCTCCTGGTTCATAGATCCACCCTCACCCACTGAGCAGCACTGGTCAGATGATGTTGCTTATCCTGACTATCATGTCAGGTTCCCACCCCTTCTGGGAAATGCGAACGCTCTCAATGGAGTGTGAGGTCTCGGTCCCTCATAGACTAGTAGGCAGACAGAACAGCATATTCACCGGGCTCATATGACCGCTCCTTTGATGGGGAGGATGGGGGTGCCCATGTCTTCTGTCTGAGGGTCAAGTGGTTCAGTTGGGCATAGATGACAGCCTGGAGAAGAGTAAGAGTGACTAGGATGAAATGTGGTTAGAGTCAGGGTAGCCTTGGAGTATGGAGAGGATGGGACTCGCCCAACTGTCCATCTGTCTGTCCTTTTCTGCTTGTCTGCTCTTCTTATCCAGTAATCCCCCTAATAGGGAGGAATCAGAGGTGGCCATTACCTGCCCGGGTTTTAGTCTTGAGCAGTTCGCCTGGGCAAAGGTCACTCCCTGGGGGTGTTGATCCTGCCTGGTCTGAAGGAAACAGTGAAACAGAACAGTGTCTCCTTGATTCCACAGTAGAAATCCTCCTGTCAATTATCTTATTGCCAGAGAGATGGTTTACACCTTAAATAGATGAAGTCCCTCTCCTGATGGAATCTGCCGGGCCTTCCTAATACCTGGGGCCTCTGGATGCTTCTGTGGTTCTCACTCTCATCCTAATGTGCTCTCTCTTGCTCACTGGGCTCCAGCCTCATGGCCCATCCTCCTGAAGAAGCAGGCCCTGAGTAAGAACATTTGTACCCGCTCTTTCCCTGTCTCCCTACCATGCACTCTAGCCTCTCCTCTTGCTTTATGTCCCTTCACAGCACTTTGCTCTCTGGAACACTGTCTGCTTGTTTGCATATTGTCTCCCTTGCCCACAGGTGAGCTTGAGACGTGTGAGACAGTGTGTCTCAGGGTTGCATTGTGGTCCCTAAATGGAGCAGACAAACAGTGAGCTGCAACACATCTGCTGAGTCAATAAATGAAGGGGTTCTGGGGACCAGTGGATGAGTCACTTATTCCTGCCTCCTCCTGAGACTTGGGGCTGCACAAATCAGACAGAGGATGAGGGACCATGTAGGAGGGGCCATGAGGTCACAAGGAAGCCAGTAGGTCACAGCAAGACGACCTGGGTTCCCAGAAGGAGAGCTCAGTGTAGACATTACTGAGAACCAGGTGACCTCAGGACTGGGAAGGATCCATTGGATTAAACTGGGGGATAGGTATGCCTTGTGGCCTGGACAGGAGCAGGGGTCTCACCTGAGGGTACAGCTCAAAGTTCTCCCCAGCCTGCAGATCCATCACGGCAGCTTCTGCTGGGGCAGAATGAGAGTACATCTCCTGGCAGGTCCCCAAGTTCTCAGGGCTTCAGACCCAGCCTTCTCCCAGTTTGGCCGCTATCCCAGGGTGAGGTCAGGCATAGGGCACGGAGTTTGGATCTCACCCTGAACCCAACCCTTCCAGTCTATCTCCTCCCCAAAGTTATCCTCAATCCTTGTCTCCCCTCCCCCAGGTCAGCTGTCTCTTCCTCTAAAAAAAGGGGTTTCTTGTGGGCGTCCAAAGCTGGGCTTGAACTGGAGGAGGAGATATGAGTTTTAAGGGCAGAGATGGGCCATGGATGGTGGAGTTCTTGGGTCTTTGGGGGCAGGAGTTACATGATCTGCAGGTCTCTGTCCCTGGGTTCTGTGTGTGCGGTTCCTGACGGAGGTTGGACATCAGCCCCTCTCTGGCCTGGTCCAGAGGGTCTGTCTCAATCCTAGGAGGCTAGGAGCCCATTCCCCTGTGATTCCGCAGGAAAGAAGGACACCACAACACTCACTTGTGTGCATATTTCATGAGACTGAAAATCTGGGCTGACACTGTTTTCTTTCTAGATTTCCTGATTTCAGATGCTGGAGAAGTCTTTTCTCAGCTGAACTTCTCCATCCATTTGGTTTCCTATGGTAGGAACTCTGAACATCCCATTGTGTCACCCATTCCCTACTCACCCGAGGTCCTGCCTTTGCTCTGATGCCAGCGTCGAAGGTAGAAAAGAAGGAGGGAGAGCAGCAGGCCGAGGGCCACTGAGACCCTGATCAGGAAGTTCATGTTCCATTTGGGACCTTGGACATGAGCAATGTCATGAATGAGCCAGTGTTGCCATTGAATGAGCACCTACTGTGTGTGAGGCACATACTGGTGTCTGTCACTCATCTGTTTCATGTCACAGCAGTTATGCACCAGAAATTACTCACCCCACTCACATCACTGAGACTCTTAGAGGTTAACCATGTGCCCCAGGCCACCTAGCTTGAAGGGGCAGGGCTTGGGTGGGAACCCAGGAGTGTGGGTTCCCTGTGCTGTCCTAAAGCTGCCCCCAGGGGGACACCAACTTTGTGCTGTGGGCTCCTCCTTTGCAGGGGCTGGTCCTCATGTCATCTGGAGCTGAATGTCCTTCCTCATTAGCCTCATACAGCACAGTAGGGACAGAGAGGGGCCGGGTGAGGGGTGCACTCTGAGTTTCTCCTGGATCCTTCCCTACCCACTGGTCCCTGACACCCCTTTGGGAAGGTCCAGCTGGTCTGGAGGCTCTGCCTTACTGAGTTCTGTGAGACCCTTATGTCACCTCATCTCCCAGCAGCCAGTGAGCAGGATGGGACCAGTGATGAGCAGACAGGAACCAGACACTCAGAGGAGAGAAGGGAACGCCCATCCCCACAACGGGAGCACCAGAGCCTGGAGATGAACCAGGGCTGATGCACCCTGTTCCCTCCTCTGAGCTGAGCCTGAGCTGAGGGGAGGACTGGGTGCCAGAACCTCGTCCTTCCCAACCCTCCCTGTACAGTGTCACCATCACTGAGACAGAGGGGACAGGCCCCGTAACATCACATCCTGAGGTGTCAATGTGAGGCCCCTCCATCAGAAGGTCAGGGCCAGAACTGACAGCAAATCTAAGCTCAGGACTCCTATAAAGTTGAAGACACTGAGGCCCAGGCATGGAAAGATCGGGTCCAAGTAAGGAAATCCACAGGGTCCTGAACCCCCCGCATGGCTCAGCCCCTGTCCCCGTGGAGGACCCCCCCCCCACCTCCCTGACTTACCCCTCTGGGTGCCTGAGTCATTGGTGGGGAGCAGCACATCCTTAGAGCCTCCTGCAGATAAGGATATGGGGTTAGAGAAGGAGCTGGATTCTCTCCAATTGAGTACAGTTGCCCCTCCCAAGGAAGGGCCCCAATGTCTCCTTCTGCTCTCACCACACCCCCATCCCCTGGCAGCCTCAAAGCCTCAGTAGCCTGGTGGTTCCTGGTATGACTGCCTGATCCCAGCACCCCATCCCATACACAAGCCATTCCTGAGTATCTGGGGGAGATTGGATGCCCGCACAGACACTCAGGACTTCCTGCGTAGTCCGGGCTCCCTCACAGCACAGCTTTCAGTGATGCAGGGGCTGTGGTCAGGTACCCTGTGGGTGTGTGTATGAGGGAGAGGGGTCCCACACGGTGCTGGGAAGGACAGGAAGAGAGTGAAGAGCTGGTGCTGACTCTGGAATGAGAACTTCACTCAGACTCCTCCTACTTCTGTGCTGTGGCCCCTGAGTCCCTCCCACTGCCCACCTGACGCCTTCTGGGTCCAGGTGAGAAGGCTGTAGAGAGTGCTAGGGTGCCTCTAAGGGACAGATCTCCTCAGGGTGGCCATCACTAGAGCTCCCCGCCCCCATCCTTTCCAACTCATCATTCTCATGATGGGATCCTAAGCTGACAGCTAGTGGACAGGGTGAGGGCCCCTCACCTGACACCAGGAGCTCCAGGGGATTACTGGAGTATGACAGCAGGAAGGGGGAAGAGCTGCCTGAGCTATAGCATCTGTAGGTGCCCCCATGCGCTGAGGTCACAGGACTCATGGAGAACTCTGCCTGGACACGCTGACCTCCGTGCTTTGATGTCAGTCGCAGGGGAGGGAGGGCGGCTGCCCCCTCCTTGGACAGAAGGAAAGTGGCCATCCCTGTTCGTGACTGACACACCAGGGTCACGTTCTCTCCTGCGGCCACCCTGGGGCCTGGCTGCACTGAGAGGGAGGGTCTGTCATGTAGATGTCCTGAGGGGGGAGAGAGAGAGAGAGAGGGAAAGGGCTGCCTGTCAACCTTGTTCAAGTCCGAGAGTTACCAGGCCTTTTGAAGGACATTCCTCTCTGTCTGTCTCTGTTCCTCTGAATACCCCCCTCTCCCCTTCCATCCTTTGTATCTCTCTATCTCTCCCCCTTTCTGGGGCCCAGCACCTCTCCACAAGAGACCCCCAGTACGGTCAGTGCAGTATCTGGGTCTCTGACTGAGCCCACTGGCTCCTCACCTGCCACCAGGATGTCCAGGGGGTCACTGGGGGCCGACCACTCAGAGGAGAGGTTGTATCCACCATAGCATCTGTACCGGCCGCCGTGGAAGCCATTGGTAGTGTTCAGGGGGAAGTGGGCCTGAGAGAGCCCAGCCTGGGGCTGCAGGGCAAGGCTCTGGAGGAGGTCCTGTCC
Source organism: Antrozous pallidus (assembly GCA_027563665.1). NCBI lineage: Eukaryota > Metazoa > Chordata > Mammalia > Chiroptera > Vespertilionidae > Antrozous > Antrozous pallidus. Next base: position 3,737,838 of record CM050525.1, on the reverse strand, counting down.
CCGCTCCTTGTGCAGAGCAAATCTATCATAGCCGACATCAGAGCAACACTGGAGGGTCAGGCTCTGTCCAGGGGCCACAATGGGGCCCTCCAGAGATAGGAGGAAGGGCTTCTCAGATTCACCTGGGGAGACCAGACAGGAATTACAGGGGATGCTCCTCCATAAACCCTTCTCCTGTCCTGGCCTCCAGGTCTCGCTGTCTCTCTCTGTGTCTCCGTCCCATGTGCTTCTGTGCTCCCCTCACCCTTTCACATAGGGCTCCCTTCCCAGAGAAGATTCGAGTTTGTCTGGTGCCTCAATCCATGGATGGGAGTAGAATGGGATTTACTCACCTGGGACCAGGAGCTCCACAGCATCACTGGGCTGGGACCACACCTGGGAACTGTTTCTGTAAGAGCCATAACATCTGAACCTCCACCTGTGGCCGGAATTCACGGGGCCCACAGGGAACAGGGCCTGGGACCGCCCACTGGGGTGTGGCTGTGAGTCCTGGGTCCAGGAGAGACTGTGATCTCCTTCCTGAGTCAGAAGGAACCTGTCAAATCCCTGCCCTGAGCCACAGTGATGCATCACATTCCCTCCTGAGGTCACGACAGGGCTGGGCCGGGCTGAGAGGCTGGGTTTGCTGTAGACTCCTAGGAGAGGAGGAGGCAGCGTATTAAATGAGGCTCACACCTCCCTTGTGTTCCCCACGGCTGGGCTGTGAGAGACAACCTCAGAGCAAACCCTGTTCCTGAGGGCAGAGCTTGAGGATGGGACCCCTGAGTGTTCTCTCACCTGTGACCACCAGCTCCAGGGGGGCACTCTGACCAGCCGCGCGGGGGTGGGGGGGAATACAAAAACAGGAGTATCTCCCTGCATCATACTCCCTCATATGTATGATGGAGAACTTGCCCTTGGATGTGGACTTCCTTTGAGTTTGTGTGTTCCAAAGCACACATTTTCCTTCCTTATAAACTACTGGGCCTCCATGGTGCCCTCACACCAGAGGGTCAAGGGATCCCATAACGGATCACAGAGCCTGGCTCAGCCCAGAGGGTGCGTTTGGGGAGGGTCCCTGGAAGGAAACTAGAGGCTGCACTACGAAGACCTTCTGCAACTCCTCCCCAGCTCAGCCCATGACCTCTTACTCCTTCCTGAGCCCCAGGGGTGAAGGAACAGCTGGGACACGGAGCCCAGGGAGGACTCACCTTCCTTCACGTGGATGCTCCGGCCCAGACTCAGGCCTGGAAGAGAGACCCTGTGAGAGATTTGCATCCGGACCTCTGAGCTGATTTCCCTCCCATCAGGGTTCTGTCCACTGGAGCTGCCAGAGCCTGAGGTTCCCCAGGAACAAGGGGGTGCCGCCGCCCCTCCCGCTGCCCCTCTTCATGTCCACAACTTACAGAAGCAGAGAAGAGCAGAGAGGAGGGACATCATGGCATCTGGTCTGGGTGCTCCTGCTCTGCAAATGGAGGAGACTCAGGGCCGGAAAAATAGAGACGCACAGGATGTGGTGGGTCAGAAGCTGCTGCTGCCCTTCCGCATCCGTAAGCTGTGCACCTACTGCATGCAGACTCTTCCGCCCTGGGCCTGGCTCTGACTGTCTGCAAACTAAGGGCTCAGGAGGAGAGAAGACTGTGGGGGGACATGTGCCCGATCCCTCTCTGGCACTGCAGGCATCTTTTCCTTTGCTAGTCTGGCCTTTGGATTCTGTGATGACAACTTTGCACGGACTTTGCAGGGTCAGGTAGTGCTGTTTGTCCATCAGTAAACAGTCTCAAGTTACAATGGACGTTTTTATAGCAGAGATGTTAGTCTTTTATTCCTCAATTGTTCACACGCAGCTCAGAAATGGAACTGCTGATGGACCCAGCAGATTCCACTGTGGGAACATATCCTCAGAACTGGAAACACCAATCAGAAAGAATGTATGCTCCCCTATGTTCATAACAGTGCTATTTACAATTGCTAAGACCCGGGAACAGCCCAGTGCCCATGGGTGGATGAGTGGGTAAAAAAGCTGCAGTACATTTACACCGTGGAACACTACACAGCTGTAAAAAAGAAGGATTTCTTACCCTTTGAGACAACTTGGAGGGACCTGGAGGGTATTATGCCGTGTGAAATAAGCCAGTCAGAGAAAGACAAATATTGCACCATCTCACTTATATGTGGAATCCAATGAACAAAATTAACTTGATTTTTAAAAAAATGTCCAGAGGCATGATGCATGGAAGAAATACACAGATTTTAGGGAAGGAGGCGGGGTGGGGGGAGCAGAAAAGATTAATCGAAGAACTTACCTGCATATATGCATAGCTCAATGCCATAGATATTAGTTAGTGTGCAGAAGACCTGCAGTGGGATGTGTGCTGGGTGGAGAGGGGCATGTAAGCAGAGATGAAGATCTTCTGTAATAATGTCAATAGTAATACAAAAGATGCAGTGTTTTCTTGAAGGAGAAGGCTATTTATTATTATAAAAGGGCAATATGCTAATTAGACCAGAGGTCGTGCTAGATGACCTTCCCACTAAGACTGGGCTTCAAGAAAAGCTTGGGTCCTGGTTACCAGAGAGAAGCCAGTGCTGGCAGACGGGGGAAGGAAGGCCTCCTATTGCACGAATTTCATGCATTGGGCCTCTAGTCTATATATATAAAAGCCTAAGCAACCAAACGACCAAAAGACCAGTCCACTGGTCAATCAGTCGACGGTTCACTATGATGGACACTGATCACTAGGGGGCAGACGCTAAATGCAGGATCTGATCCCCGGTGGTCAGTGCATTCCCATAGTGGGTGTTTCATTCACGTGACCTACATGAGTCAAACACTGGACTCACCGCTGGCCAGCCCAGCAATGGAGGTGTGAGCCTCTTCTGCCTCTGTAGCAGGACTACTGAGCAGTGGCAGGTGCTGAGGGCCGGCCAGGATGAGGGAGAGTGGCATGGTGCCTGACTTGGTCTTGGGCTCCTCCTCAGATGCCTGCCATTTCACACACTACTACATCCCTTGGGGGATGTCAGACTGCCGGTTTCAGTCCATTCCCTCAGCCTGGGCTGCAGGAAAGTGCAGGCCAGGCTGAGGGACCCCACCAGTGCATGAATTTGGGCCTCAAGTACAAACAGAAAATAAGAATGCTAATGGCAACATTATGGGAGACATACCAAGACAGGAAGAGAAATGGATTTACAGAGTGACAGATGTCAGAGAGGAGGAGAGGAGGGGGGAGTTGATGAAGAATGGGAAGGGACTCACTAAAGAACATATGTGCCCAGCCCATGAACACAGACAACAATGTCGTGAGGACCAAGGGAGGGAAATGGAATGGGTGGAGATAAGCAAATGGAAGAAATTGGGAACATCTGTAAGAGCATCAACAATAAAAATTAAGTACATTTAATGATTTTGTTCTTTAGATTCCACTTTTAAGTGATTTCGTATGGAACCTGTCCTACTCGGAATGGCTTATTTCACTTTGCTTACAAACCTCCAGGACCATCCAAGCAGCACAAAAGGTAGGACTTCCTTCCTTTTCACAGTGGAGTAGTACTCCGTTGTACAAATGTACCATGGCTTTTTTTATCCACTCATCTACCAATGGGCACGTGGACTGCTTCCACAACTGGCTGTTGTAAATGATGCCACAGTGAACGTAGGGGTTGCGTACCAGGTATAGTCTTTCAAATGAGCATTTCCGGTTTCTTCAATTCTGTCCCCAGAAGTAGAATCACTGGGTCAAACAGCAGTTTCATGTTTTTATTTTTTGAGGAACCTCCATAAGGCTATCCACAGGGGCTGCACCTGTCTGCATTCCCAGCAGTGATGCATGAGGGTTCCCTCTTTTCCACGTCCAGCACTTGCATTTCCCTGATGATTAGTGACTTTGTGAATGTACAGTGGAGTGAAAGCAGGCTCTGCAATAAATGGTGCTGGTGAAATTGGAAAGGCACATGCAAAAGAAGAAAAAGAAGGAGGAGGAGAAGGAGGAGAAGGGGGAAGATGGAAGGAAGGAAAGAACGCAGGAAGGAAGGGAGAAAGGGAGGGAGGGAGGGAGGGAGGGAGGGAGGAAAGAACGCAGGAAGGTAGGAAGGGAGGGAGGGAGGGAGGGAGGGAGGGAGGGAGGGAGGGAGGGAGGGAGGAAGGAAATGTATCACCACTTACACCATACACAAGAGTATACCCAGAATGGATAAAAGACTTCAATGTTGGTCACAAAGGCATAAAATTCCCTGGAGAGTGACATTTCTGGTGTTTTCACCTTAGAAGCAGGCCAGGAGCACACATTCAGAAACACTAAGTCTATATATTCAGCTCCTGTCAACCTGTACTTCCTGAGGCTGAGGACTTGGGGACCAGAGTGCTTCTGAGGCAGGGGAGGCAGGGGCTGAGTCCAGCAGAGAAGGTCACAGGATGTGGGGGCAGGGTGCTCACACCACAGGCGCACTGTTCACAAGGCGCTAGCCCCACAGGAAAGCGACAACCTGCGTCTCAGCCTAAAATTAGCAGGCACTGAGGGTCTGACTGGAACCACATCTCTGAGCAGCCTACATGTATTTGTTTTTATGAAATATTTTTATGTACTGGGTGACACTGGTTCACAAAATTATACAGGTTTCAGGTATATGATTCTACACCACATAAACTATTGATGGTATTGTGTGCTTATCCCCCTAAGTCTAGTCTATTTCCACACCACTTACCCCGTTTTTTACCTCCCCGGCCCCACCCTTCCCTCTGGCAGTCGCCATACCATTGTCTGTGTTCTTGAGTCTTTCTTTTATTTCTCTGCTTCATCCATGTGTCTTTCTCTGCAGGCCCACAGCCCCCTCTCCTCTGACAGCTGCCAGTCTATTCTCTGTATGCACGAGTCTCTCTCTACTATGTTTGTTTGTTGTTTTTTATGTTTTTTTTTAGTTTTTTTTGTTTATTAGATTCTAAATATGAGTGAAATCATAGGGAACTTACCTTTCTCCGACTGGCTTATTTCACTGGATATAATGCTCTCCGGGACCATCCATGCTACTTCGAGAGGTAAGAGTTCTCTCTCTATTTTGCAGCTGCATATTGTTCCGTTGTGTACCTGTGCCACAGCTTTCCTCTGCGGGTGGGCCCTTGGGCTGAGTCCAGAACTTGGCTTTTGTAAACAATGTTGCTGTGACCGCAGAGCGGCAGAGATATTGGTGGGTTGTCTGATGACAAGGCGTGCTGAAGGATGTGTGGTTTCTATTGGCCGCTCTCTGATGATTAGTGATGGGGAGCATAGTTTCATATGTCTACTGGCCGTCGGTGTGTCCTCCTTGGAGAGGTGTCTTTTTAGGTCCTCTGCCCATTTATTTTTAATATTTTTTATTTTTGTTTATTTTTTCACAGTATAACTTAGATTTAATAGTAGTACATATGTTTTCCTTTTTTCCCCCCATTACCCTCCCCCCAGCCTCCCCTACCCCCCAGCACATGCCCCCACCTGCCCCCCCTCCCGCCCCAGTGTCTTGCATCCATTAGCGCTGCTCACATGCATGGATACAAGTCCTTTGGTTGATCTCCCTCAGCACCCGCACCCCACCCTCCCCAGCCTTCCCCTTGTAGCTTGTTTAATGCCTCCCTGCCTCTATATAAATCACTCTCCCCTGTGGGACCCTCTTCTTACTATCCAAATACACACAGCTGTTGCCTGAGCTTTCAGTCCTCTGCCCTTTTTTTTATTATTGAATTGTTTGGGGGTGGGGGGTGGTGTAGAGATTTGTAAGTTCCTAATAAATGTAGGACAATAAGCCTTTGTCAGATGTATTGGCAAATAGTTCTCCATTCGGTGGGCTGTCCTTTCATTTTGTTAATGGTTTGTTATGATGTGCAAAAATGTATCATTTCCTCCTTACACTTTCATTTAGGAAACCGTTTCTATCATTTAACTAACCATTAGTTAATTGACCGTTTTTATTAAAGCATAGTTGGCATACAATATATTAGTTTCAGGTGTACAACATGGATAGGATATTTATTATTGACTTCCCTTCCCCTCCTCACCCATCCTTCCTCCCCTCCTGTCTGGCAACCATCAGTTTGTTATTTATTTCTATGGGTCTGCTTTTGTTCCCTTTGCTTTGAGGATGTGAAAAATCCCAGAGATAGGTGAGATCTTTCCTTGTCTGAATCATTTCACTCAGCATAATACCCTCTAGGTCCTTCCATGTTTTCCCAAATGGAAGCATTCCATTCTCTTTATGGCTGGTTTACATTCCATTGTGCACACATACCACATCTTTATCACCTAGTGTCTATGGATCTAAAGATTCAATGCAATAGTTATTCCCTCCCCCCTAAATTCTTGACATGGTAGATTAAGCCATTGATTTATTCAGATTGTTAATTTTATTATTTCATGCTTTTGATTTACATTACAATTCCAGTTCAAACATTCGCTGGTTTTTGTTCACACATTGCTTATTGGGAAGTCTGTTGCTTTGATTTCCAAATGTAGAGATATTGGCTTATCTTTGACTATAGAACGAGGTGACTCTCCAGGAGTCCCAGGGGCACCTCAGGTCTCCATGGTGGGTGGGGCACTGGCTGAGTGTCCAGGGGAGCAGCATTCCTGCGTTCTGGGATTCCTTCAGGCCCCTTCCCTGGAGAGTGGGGATCCGGCTCCTTCCTGGGCTAGTGTAAGGCAAGAGTAGCATACACAGTGGGCTCTTCTGGGGGCTCTTCTGATGGGGAGGATGGGGGTGCCCTTGTCTGTTGTGTAAGGGCCAAGAGGTTCAGCTCGGTGTAGGTCACATCCTGGTGGGCGTCAGATGAGGCCTGGAGGAGGGAGAGAGAGAGGGATGAAATGTGGTTGGATTTTGAGAAGCCTCAGGGCCTGCGGAAGATAGGACCCACCTGACTGTCCATCTGTCTGGCCTCTTCTTCTTGTCTGTCCTTTGTGTCCGAAAATGTCCCTGATGGAGAAGGAGTGGTTGTCCTTACCTGCCTGAGTCTTGATAATGAGCAGTTCACCTGGGTATAAAGACTCCCTGGGGGCCTTCCACCAGCCTGTTCTGTTAGAGATTGACATTGAGATGGAACACCATCTCCTGAATCATTTCACTCAGCATAATACATTATAGGTCCATCCATATAGTTCCAAATGGCAGCATTTCATTCTCTTCATGCCTGATTTATCTTCCATCGTGCATACACGCCACATGTTTATTATCTAGTTGTCTGTGGATCTAAAGATTTAATGCAACGGTTTCATTTCCCCTCAGTTCCACTGTTGAATCCTCCTGTCACTTATCCTCATGTTGCCAGATCCAGTAATAAATTAGAAAGATCATCCACCATGACCAAGAGGACTTTTTCTGGAGATGCAAGGATGGTTGAATATTTGCAAATCAATAAACGTGATACACCACATTAACACAATGAAGGGTAAAAAGGACATGATCTTATCAATGGGTTAAGAAAAGGCACTTCTGAGAATGTTTCCTAATCATGAGACTGAAAAGGATGAGAGATGACCTTATATCTGTGCATCTGTGCTGACGATGAGTGTATTCTTTCTAGGTTTTCTGATTTGAGATTCTGGAGATATCTGTTTCTCAGCTGACCTTCTCCATCTACTTAGGTTTCCTGTGGCAGGTGCTCTGAAACCCCCTTCTGTGACTCAGGCCACCTTCTCTTCTACTCACCTGGGGTCCTGCCTTTGCTCTGACGTCGTTGTCGGAGGACGAGGAAGAGAAGGAGGGAGAGCAGCAGGACCAAGGCCACCAAGACCCCTATCCAGTACCATTTGTGACCTAGGACATTAGTGACTTCATGAATGAGTTAATGATGCCTTTTAATGATCACCTACTGTGTGCAAGGCATGTGCTAGGACCTGTCTTTTATGTCCTCCCACCTCACAGCAGTCATGCACCAGGCATTGCTGACTCCACCACCCACTCCACCACCTAGGCTCAGAGAGGTTAATCATGTGTCCCAGGTCTTCCAACCTGGATGGCGCTGTGCTGGGACTGGAACCCAGGACTGTGGGATCCCTGTGCTGTCCTCACACTGACCCTCTTCCCCCACCTCCCAGGTGGACACCAACTTTGTGTTCTAGACTCCTCCTCTGCAGGGCCCTGTCCATGTCTCATCTGGAGCTGAGGGTCCTTCTTCATTACCCGCCCCCAGCTTGGCAGGGACAGGAAGGGGCAGGGTTAGGGATGGACACTGAGTCTCTCCTGGTCTATCTTCGTCCTGCAGGTCCTGATGCTCCCTTGGGGATGTCATGCTGGACTGGGAGGTCTGCCTTCCTGAGGCCCCAGATCCCCACCCACAGAGCCTACCTCCACAGCTGGTGAGTCCCAGGGAGCTCTGACCAGAGGGAGCACAGCCCACACAGCAAGTCATGGGAGTGTGTCAGGGGAACAAGTGACCCAGATCCTCAAGGGAGGATCTTATGTCACCTCATCTCCCAGCAGCCTGTGAGCTGGATGGAACCAGGGATGAGCAGACAGGAACCCAACACTCAGAAGAGAGAAGGGACCACCAGCCCCACAGCAGGAGCAGCAGAGCCTGGAGCTGAGCCAGGGCTGATCCACCCCGATTCCTCCTCTAAGCAGAGCCTGATCTGAGGAGGACTAGGTGTGCAGACTCTTATCCTGCCTGTCCCTCCCTGTACAGTGTCTCTGTCACTGAGACAGAGGGGACAGGCCCCGGTACATCATTTCCTGGGGGCTTCTCTGTGAGGCCCCTCTCCAAGGAGGTCAGAATGAGAACTGAGAGTACGTCTAAGCTCTAGACAAGGGTTCTCTCTTTTCAGGGGGGAAGGGCGAGTCCAAGTGAGAGACTTCAAAGGGGCCTGAAACCCCTCTTGGCTCAGCCCTATTCCCATGGAGGCACCCCCACTTCCTCACAGAGCCCCTCACACATCCTGGATGAGAGACACTGATCCTCACAGCTTTCTGGGATGAGGATGGGGCAGATGGGATGGGGACTGCCTTCTCCCACATGAGCCCAGCTCCTCCCCAGCCTGTGCCCAAATTTCCCACTTTGCCATCACCACCACACCCTTTTGCAGCCTCAGAACCTGGGACTCGCAGTCCCCCTTCTCCTCCCCTCCCCGCCCAGGACACAAGCAACCTTGAGGATCTGGGTCACTTGTTCCCCTGACACACTCTCAAGACTTGCTGTGTGGGCTGTGCTCCCTCTGGTCAGAGCGCCCTGGGACTCACCAGCTGTGGAGGTAGGCTCTGTGGGTGGGGATCTGGGGCCTCCAGAGGGTCCTGAAAGAGAGAACAGAAAGAGGGTGAGAGGCTTGGGGTGACCTTGGACTCCTTTTTACACTGAAACCCTCTTACATCTCTGCTGTGGCCCCTGAGACCCTCTCATTGCTTCAGTATCCAAGTGAGGGTAAAGAAGTGGATAGGGTGAGAAGGCTTCCAAGGAAAAGATCTCCTTGGGGTGACGATCCTGAGAGCCTCTCACTGCTTTAGCCCATAGTTCTTCTGGGGACAGAACCCTGAGCTCACAACTCAGCAGACAGAGTGAGGGGCCCTCACCTGAGACCAGGATCTCCAGGGGCTCACTAGGGTGAGACAGCAGGTAGGAGGAGGAGTTGCGTGAGCTATAGCACCTATAGGTACCCCCGTGGGCTGAGGTCACAGGACTCATGGAGAACTCTGCCTGGTACTGCTGATCTCGGTGCCTGGATCTCCGACGCAGGGGGGGATTGGTGGCCCCCTCCTTGTACAGAAGAAATGTGTTCCCTGGGCTCTGTGACTGACACATCAGGGTCACGTTCACTCCTGAGGCCACCCTGGGGCCTGGCTGCACCGAGAGGGAGGGTGTGCCACGCAGCCATCCTAGAGAGAGTGGGGTATGGTGAGGACTGCCTGCCCACCTTGTTCTGTCCTGAGGGTCCCCCATCTTCTGTCTCTGTTGTCTGTAGGTATCACCCTGTAACCTCCCACGTCCTGTCTATCTCTTTCTCTCTCCCTCCTGGGGACCTGCACAGTCATTCTGGCCTCACCACCTGAGACCCTTTCAGGGCCTGTGCAGAGTCTGGGCTCCTGACTCAGCATTCTGGCTCCTCACCTGCCACCAGGATGTCCAGGGGGTCGCTGGGCGCCGACCACTCAGAGGACAAGTTGAATCCACCGTAGCATCTGTACCGGCCCCCATGGGAGATGCTCACAGTACCCAGGGGAAAGTGGGCCTGAGAGAGCCCCACCTGGGGTTGTAGGGCAAGTCTCTGGGGGAGGTCCTGTCCCCGCTCCTTGTGCAGAGCGAATCTGTCATAGCCGACATCAGAGCGACACTGGAGGTTCAGGATCTTTCCAAGGGCCACGATGGGGCCCTGCAGGCTCAGGAGGGCGGGCTTCCCAGACTCACCTGGGGAAACCAGATGTGAATTCCACGGGCGGCTCCTCCCATAAACTCCCTCTCCTGGCCTGGCCCCCGGGTCTAACTGTCTTTCTCTCTGCGTCTCTAACCCAGGAGCGCCAGTGGTCCCTTCACCCTCTCACATGGAGCTCCCTTCTCACAGGGGCTACCTGGCTGACAGTTCAGTCCATGGACGGAGAAATAATGGGACTCACCTGAGACCAGGAGCCCTAGGGCATCACTGGGGTGTGACCACACATGGGGCCTGTCCTTGTAATAACCATGGCATCTAAACGTCCACCTGTGAATGGAGGTCACGGGTCCCACAGGAAACAGGGCCTGGGACCGCCCCCTGGGCTGTCGCTGTGAGTCCAGGGTTCCGGAGAGCCCGTGATCTCCTTCCTTAGTCAGAATGAACCTGTCAAATCTCTCCGATGAGCCACACTGGAGGGTCACGTTCCCTCCTGAGGGCACCACAGGGCTGGGCAGGGCTGAGAGGCTGGGTTTGCTGTAGAATCCTAGCAGGGGAGGAGGCAGCGTGTTAAATGGGGCTCACATCTCCCTCATATCCCCGGGGCTGGGCTGTGAAAGGGAGACACCCTGAGAGCAGACCCCCTTCCTGAGGGCAGAGCCCTGAGGCTGGGACCCCTGAGTGTCCTCTCACCTGTCGTCACCACCAGCTCCAGCGGGTCACTGCGCTCTGACCAGCCATCAGGGCTGACATAGAGACAGTGATAGCGCCCTGCATCATTCTCTGTCATGTACGTTACGGAGAACATCACCTTGCCTCCGGGTTTCAGTGGCTTCTCTCTTTTCCATGATAGTGGGTCTTCTCCTTTATACAGATAGTACTCCTCAGCCCCTGGGGTTCCCTGACAAGAGATAGTCATGGGCCTTCCCCAGGGTATCACAGAGTATGTCTCAGCCCAGAGGGTGGGTTTGTGTAAAGTCCCTAGAGAAAAGAAGAGGCTACATTACAAAGGCCTTCCCCACCCAAATCCCACAGCTCAGCCCAAGACACTGTTATTGTATTTCTCCCCTCCTAGTCTCCCCTCTCCTGGGCACAGGGCCCTGAATGACTGATCTCAGAAAGGACAGGGCAGGGGACACTCATAGAAGACCAGGAGATCCAGGGGCTCACTAGGGAGTAACAGCAGGAGCTGTGTGAGCTGTAGCACCTGAAGGTGCCCACAGGTCTGAAGGCACCGGACTCATGGTGAACTCTGAGCTGGTGCTTTGATGTAAGATGCAGGGATGGCTGCCCCCTCCTTGGACAGAAGGAATGTGACCCTCAGACTCTATGACTGACACTTCAGGGTCACATTCTCTCCTGAGGCCATCCTGGGGGAGGGTCTATCAGGCAGGTGTCCTAGAGAGAGGGAGTAGGGTGAGGGCTGCCTGCCCACCTTGTACTTTAAAATCTATCTAATAATAGGAAAATATGCAAGTTGGTCAGGATGCCATCACATAATGACCAATCATTAGGTTTTGTCCCTGCCCTCTGTGCTGGCTGGAGAAATGAGCTTCACATCCCGACACTGGCAATGGGTCCCCACGCTCTGCGCTGTCCTACTTCTTAGGAGAAAACTATCAATGAACCCAGGATGGGTGGTTGGGTGTGGGGGGCACCCCCAGGAAAGACACCTTGAGCATTCTTTAAATCTTTGTCTGGCTGAATCCAAGCCTCCTGGCAATACCGCATCTTGGAAAAACACGCTTCACCAACGAGGCTGACGTGTTTATCAGGTTGCCTTAACTTTGCCTTAGGTGTCCAGGAGAGGGCCTTGAAATGTAAATGCAGTCTTGCTTCCGGAATGGGGGAATGAATAGGGCCTGGGCCCACCAAAACTCCTTTGATCCTAATGTTGGAGAAACCCCATTGTGTTGTGGTATGTATTGTGGAGTATAAATAAACATGGCTTCCTGGGTGGAAAACTGTGTCTCTCTACCAGAGAGAACAGATGTCCCACCCATCCCAGCATATTACTTCTATGTTCTGTGTCTTCTCTTCTATTCTTCATTTTTCTTAATCCCCAGCTCCTATACTCAGAAACTGAACCCAGTGGAACACCAAGATGGCAGCATAGGTAAACACCTATTGTTCTGCCTCGCGCAACGATTTAAGAACTACAACATAACAACAGAACAGACAGCACCCAGAATTTCCAGAAAGCTGGCTGAACGAAAACTCCACTAATAAGAGTAGAGGTGGGACACTGAGACTCAGGAGCGGCGGGAGCGCAGCCTTTCAGACAGAAACAGGTTAGGAGCCGTCCTGGTCACACGAGCACGGGCTGGGGCTGGAGCAGCAACCCCGACCGCATTTCTCCAACAGGGAGGATGGAGACTTCCCACTGCCCAGATTTCCCAGAGCCAGGCGAGGTCTGAGATCCGGGGTACATGAAGACGTCCCCCTGCACAGATTCCCCAGAGCCAGGCGAAGTCCGAGATCCTGGGGACGCACCCTGGAATCGGGGCGCAGCAGAGGCTCCTAGTCTGCGAGTTTCCGCGCAAGGGTCGAGCAAACCGGTGACTTGCCCCCTGGAAACTTGTCTCCTGGTTCCGCAAACCATCTATTTTACAATCCTGTGCTATACTTTTGGTGTGCAGGCACATTTGGGGAAAGGCAGAGTTGTCTGGCAAGGGGAAGAGACTAGCGGCTTTCTCTTGGAGGTGTCTGCAGCCATCCCCATCCAACAGAGACCCACGAGCGCCGCATAGGACGCAGCTGACACTGAGGCTGCCTGCGCAGCTCAGAGACTCCGCCCATCCAACCTGAACACAGTCTCCCTTCATAGCCAATTGGCCTGGAGGTCAAACCCTCCTAGGGCTAACAACAAGCTGGGTTTAAATTCAAAAATACTGAATGCAACATGTAAAGGATTGCAGTAAGAGTACCCACCTCAGGTAACTGGGGAGGCTGAGCCACTGTCCCTTTGAGGATATCCACCACATAAAGCAGCCACCATGCAGAGACATGGAAAGAAATCAGGTGTGAAAGAAATGGAGGAGAAAAGACGACAAGACATGGAGTTCAAAACCACGGTTATAAGGCTTTTCAAGAGGCTCCTACAAAAGGTCGATCAACTTAATGAGAATTACCAGGAAATAAACAAGAGCAGCCAGCAAATGAATGAGAATTACAAGGAAATGAATGAGAACCTCAAGGAAATGAATAAGACCCTCAAGGAAATGAACAAGACCTCTGAGGATACGAACCAGACCCTCGCAGATAAAAAAAAAGGACCAACTAGAAATCAAGCATACACAGACTGAAATAAAAAATATTACAGCAAGTCCTAAAAGCAGTCCAGAGGGCCACAAGAACCAAGTCAAAGATTTGAAATACAAAGAAGCAAAATCCACTCAACTGGAAAAGCAAGAAACAAAAAGAATTCAGATAATTGAAGATAGCGTAAGGGGCCTCTGGGTCAACCTCAAGCATGCCAACATCCGAATTACTGGGGTGCCAGAAAAAGAGAGAGAGCAAGTTAATGAAAACCTACTTGAAGAAATAGTGACTGAAAACTTCCCCCACCTGGTGAAAGAAACTGACTTAAAAGCCCAAGAAGTACACAGAACCCCAATATATAGGAATCTAAAGAGGACCACACCAAGACATATCATAATTAAAATGCCAAGAGCAAAAGATAAAGAGAGAATATTAAAAGCAGCAAGAGAAAAACAGTTGGTTACCTACAGGGGAGCACCCATACGATTGTCAGTGGATTTCCCAAAGGAAATGATGCAGGCCAGACGCGAGTGGCAAGAAATATTCAAAATAATGAAGAGTAAGAATCTACAACCAAGATTACTCTATCCAGCAAAGCTATCATTCAGAATTGAAGATCAGATAAAGTGCTTCGCACATAAGAAAAAGCTAAAGGAGTTCATCACCACCAAACCAGTATTATATGAAACGCTGAAAGATATTCTTTAAGAAGAGGAAGAAGAAAAAGGTAAAAATATAAATTATGAACAACAAATACACATCTATCAACAAATGAACATAAAAATCAAGTGAATTGACAGGCTGATGAACAGGATAAACTGGTGACTATAACAGAAACATGGACATAGAGAGGGAATGGACTGACAATTCTTGGGGAGAAAAGGGTTGTGGGAAGTAGAGCAAGAGATTGGACAAAAATCTTGCAACAATGGGAGAGGACATTGTGGAGGGGCAGGTGAGGGTGGAGGGTGGGATAGGTACAGGGTGGAGGGAAGATATAGGGGGATAAAAAAGGGGAAACAATGTAATTAATAAACTGAACAATAAAGAAAAATAAAATAAAATAAAATAAAATAAAATAAAGAAACTGAACCCAATCTCTCTCTCCACGCTGGACATGGAAAAGAGAAAAACACCTACAGTTGGGGCCTACCTGTTTGCAGTGATCGATTGTGGGGCTCCCATACTGTGACAGGGCACAGGCCTGGCTTGGGGAACCTCCCCTACCCCCACTCAAGTGCACAAATTTTGTCACTAGTATATATGTGTGTGTGTGTGTGTGTGTGTGTGTGTGTATATATATGTATATATATATATATATATATATATATATATATATATATGTATATATATATGTTGTGGAGCGGAAAGAAGAGGGATATATTGTTAGAAACATCAATGGTAAGAAAGAAGAAAGAAGATATGATCAACTGCCTCGTGCAAGCCCCCTACATGAGCATTGATCCTGCAACCTTGGCATGCAACCTTACCGGGAATTGAACCATGACCTCCTTGTTCCTAGGTCAAAATTCAACCTCTGGGTGGGCTGCCTACGCTGATCTGACCTGAGAGTCACCAGGCCTCTCCCTAAGTATCCCCTCTCTGTCTATCTCTGCTTCTCTGAGTTTCCCCATTTCCCCTCTCTCTGTGTCTCTTTTCCTCCAAGGGGTCCTGTACTTTTAGTCTGGCCTCACCACCAGAGACCCCCAGCAAGGCCTGGGTACAGTCTTGCTCCTGAATGAACCCACTGTTTCCTCACCAGCCACCAGGATGTTCAGGGTGTCACTGTGTCCAATACTCAAAGAAAATCTTGTTCTTACTCTAGCATATCTACCCGCCCCGCTTTCAGCCTCCCTGAGTTTCAGGGGAAAGTTGGCCTGAGAGAGGCAAGTCTGGGGTTGCAGGACAAGGCTCTAGGAGAGGTGCCATCCACCCTCCTTGCACAGAGTGAATCTGTCACAGGCGATATCAGAGTGACACTGGAGGGTCAGGCTTTTACCGGAGGCCATAATGGGGCCCTGCTGGGTCAGGAGGGAGGGCTTCCCAGACTGACGTGGGGAGACCAGATGTGCAATACAGGGGATGCTCTTTTGATAACTCCCTTCTCCTGGCCTGGCCCCCAGGTCTCCCTGTCTCTCTGTGTCTCTATTTCAGGAGCCCTTGTGATTCCCTGACCTCACCCTCTCACATGGGGCTCCACTCAAAGGAATGACCCTAATAACACCCCAGTTTAGTGCCTGAATCAATGGATGAGACAATAATGGGACTCACCTGAGACTAGGAGCTCCAGGGCATCACTGGGTGGTGACCACACCTGGGGCTTATCCCTGTAACAGCCATAGCATCTGAACATCCACCTGTGGCTGGGGGTCACGGGTCCCACAGTGAACAGAGCCTGGAACTGCCCACTGGTCTGTCGCTGTGAGTCCAGGGTCCAGGAGAGCCTGTGATTTCCTTCCTTAGTCAGAATGAACCTGTCAAATCCCAGCCGCGAGTCACACTGGAGGGTCACCTTCTCTCCCGAGGTCACAACAGGGCTGGGCAGGGCTGAGAGGCTGGGCTTGCTGTAGGCTCCTAGGAGAGGAGGAGGAAGTGTGTTAAATGGGCTCACACGTCACTCTTGTCCCTCAGGGCTGGGCTGTGAGAGGGAGACACCCTGAGAGCAGCCCCCTTCCTGAGGGCAGAGCCCAGGATCAGACCCCTGAGTTTCCTCTCACCTGTCACCACCAGCTCCAGTGGGTCACTGTCCATTGACCATTCATCAGGTCTGTAATAAAGACAGTGATATATTCCAGCATCATTCTCAGTCAAGCTTGTGATGTTGAATATACCCTTGTCCATCAGATCTAGTGGTTTCTCTCTGCATTGGTCCAATGTGCTTCCCTTTTTGTCAAAACAGAACTCCTGGGCCTCCACTGTCCCCCGACACCAGATGCTCACGCGCTTCCCCCAGGGTATCACAGAGTCTGGTTCAGCCCAGATGGTGGGTTTGGGGAGGATCCCTAAAAGTAAACCAGAGGTTGCATTTCAAAGACCTTCCCACCCTCATCCCCAAGATCAGCCCAATACTTCTTCATTTTACTACCTCATCCCAGCTCCTATTTTCTCCCCACTGAGCCCCAGGGATGAAAGAAGAGGAGGGACACGGAGCTTGGTGAAGTGGGGGGGGCGGGGTGAGAAGGGGGTTTGGGGGGAGGTGGAGACTCACCTGCCTGCACATGGGTCCTCTGGTCCAGACTCAGCCCTGGAAGAGAGTTCCTGTGTGAGATTTGCACCCGGATGTCTGAGCTGATTCCCTTCCTATCAGGCTCCATGCACTTGAACCCCCAGAGCCTGAGGTTCCCCACGAACAAGAGGATGCAGCTGCCCCTTGTGCCCCCCTCCATGTGTCCACAACTGACCGAGGCAGAGAAGAGCAGAGAGAATGGTAGACATGGCGTCTGCTCTGAAGGCTCCTGCTCTGCAGATGGAGGAAGCCTGAGTCTGCAGAACAATCTCATAGGATGTTATGAGTTAAAGGATGTTGCAACCCTTCATGGTTACCACACCCCACAGCCAGCGGAGGGCCCCGCCCTGGGTCTGGCTCTGCATCTCCTCAGAATGAGGGCTCACAGGGAGCCCAGGTTTCAGGAGGCTGGTCTGCAGTGTCTGAGGTCGCACCTGATCCTCAGGTCTCCTGTGTCTGCTGGTCTGACTCCTGCTGAGATAGGGCAAGACCCAGTTTCTGGTCCTGACTCAGCCCCTAAGAGTCTGGCTCTGAACAGCCCGATGGGACACCCGACCACGGCTTTTAAGGGAGCTCATTTATGTAACATTCTGCTGAGCAGTTTCCCAGTGGCCTCAGCATTTCCGTGACTTTCCCTGGTGCAGGTTCCTGGTAAGTTCCCATCCCTGTTGACCCTTTGTGTTTCCTGCCTTTTTAATGCTCCATATTCAGTGTAGGTATTGGTATCACCTTGTGGTTTGATGCATATTTATTTCTTCAATGACTTATAAAGCTCAGCACCTTTTATTAAAAATTTTTTTGTTACTACTCACTTGAGGATATTATTTCCAATGATTTTTAGAGAAGATGGAAGGAAAAGAGGGAAGGAGAGAGAGAAACAGAGAGAAACATGGATGTGAGAGAGACATGTCAATTGGTTGTATCCCACACGAGAGTTGAGGAGCAAACCTGCAACCAAGGCACATGCCCTTGACCGGGAAGCAAACCTGTGACCCTTTGCAGGTCAGGCTGATGCTCTAACCACTGAGAAACACCAGCCAAGGCCAGCTCATCCCCTATACATACTGTCACTGCACATTGGCATGTCAATATCCCTTGCTTGTTAAGGTTTTTTGCTTGCTTTTCTATTGCTCTCTGCTGCCACATAACAACTTGTACCTGTGTCCCAATGACCTGAATTCCAGTCCGGGGTCTCATTTTGGCATCACAAATATCATCTTTACTGCCTCAGAGTGTCTACAGGAACAGAGGTTCTTCACGTTAGTGGTTTCCACTGTGTCCACGTCCCCCTACGTTGGTGTTGCTGTGTCCACATGGAGGGGAAACAAAGTCACCCACAAGCTAGTTAGACAGTTTCCCTCTTTCCTTTTCACGAAAGAAAAAGGAATTGGTTTATTTTTCACATTTGGATGTGTCGCCCATTTGGCATTGCGGATTGCAAGTGCTGTGAAGCATGTAAGGCCTCACAAGCACACGTGGCTTTTAATTTTTTCATTTCATAGTTTTGCTGTGTAATATTTACATTATCGTTTCATCTAAAACTTGCACTTCTGCTTGTGTTCACACATTGATTATTTTGCTAAGTCTGTTGCTTTATTTCTGATATGTAGGGAATACATTTAGGAAATGAATGTGTGTTGTTGCAAGTCTAGGAGGTTTAAAGAGGAATCAGCTCTGTTCACATGGGCTCAGGAGACCCCGGGAGGAGGCATTATGTGGTCCTGACCCGGGTTGGGTTGTGAGGAAGGGGATGAGGTTCATTGGGATGTTTGGTTGGACGAGGCATTGACCTCACTGGGACTGGAGAGTGCAGCTCAGCCTCATTGTGAGCAGCATGGACTGCCAGCTGGAGATCCTGTTTGCGGCTGGAGTCAGGGGGGACCTGTGGACAGGCGTTGTGGAGGGAATGGTCAGTGACAGGTATGTTTGGGGCCATGAGAATGAAACACCTGAGACCACAGTGAGGATCTGGAGGAGGCCAGAAGAAGGCTGATGCAGTCACACCAATGAGCTGTCCTTGCTCTTCACATGAGCTTGTCTGTGGGGAGAACTGGGTCCCAGAAAAGAGAACTGGAAGGCAGAATGGTGGGATTGGTTCAGTGTGTGAGGGGGAAGAAGGGGGAATAGAGGGCATCCTCCTTTCTCCATCTTGGCTGCCTGCAGTAGCCAATAGGGCTGTGCCAAGGTTGCTAGCCCCAGGAGGAACAAGAGGCCTGGGGGATGTTACAACACTGTCAGACACTCCACAGAGGCAAGCAGCACCACCCTCGAGGACTGTGTGTGAGCTACCGCTCCCTATCTCTTCCTCTCTCTGACTTCTTGTTTGTGAGCAGAGACACTGCTCTCCATCCCTCTCCATCAAACCTTCAAAGTCCTTTCTGCCTCCTAAGCCCCTCTTGTGCCCTAGACTGGTACCTCTTTGTCTAATGTGTTTATTCCATGTCTATGCTTCGGGTGGAAGAGTGTGTGGGAGACAATTCCCAAGTTGCATTCTAAGACCTGGGGACACATTTGTTGAGCATCTACTTTGTTTTTGTCTGTTTGTCTTATGAGCGTCTATTTTGAGCCAGTCTCTTCTCTTCCTCTTTGCGTGCTGGACAAAATTGTGAAACCTCACATCGGATGATTGTTATGAGGATTGGCAGTGCCTGAGACACGAAGAGCCCCAATCTGTTGTCATTTTATTTCTCTTTCTTTAAATATATATTTTATTGATTTTAGAGTGGAAGGAAGAGGGAGAGCAAGAGCTAGAAACATCAATGATGAGAATCATTGATCAGATGCCTCCTGCAAGCCCCATACTGGGGATGGAGCCCACAACCCAGGCATGTGCCCTGACCAGGAATCCAACCATGAGCTCCTGATTCATAGGTCAATGCTCAACCACTGAGCCATGCCAGTGGGAAATGTGGTGTTCTTTTCTGACCTGATGAACGCATGTGTATGAGAGATGTGTGGTGGGAAGGGTGGTGTGGAAGCTTCATGTGTATCCCCCAAGCCTACAAAAAAATATCAGAAGCGGTGGTGCATGCTTGGTTTAATGACAGATGAGCATAGACAAAAGGATGCAGGGGTGTTGGGTCTCAGCCTGGATCCTAGACCCAGCTCAAGTCAGGAGTGAAGGTGGAAATTTCATCAGCAGGTTGGTCCCTAAGCACTAAGGCACTTAAGGCGCTCTGACCTGGTGGTAATCCTGCTTCCTCAAAACCACTGGAAACCAGCGGTGCAATCTCCAAGGCATGAGAGAGCTGTAGAGATCCATGTGTTTCACTTGCATTTATTTTTATTGATGCAACAGTCACATAACATACCATTGAACCTTTTCAAATATGAAAGTCACAAGAATGCATTAAAGATACGTCTCAATGACAGTGTGTATCTCGTTCAGGAAGTATTTACCCCCTACCCTCCCCTCCCCCACACAGAACAACAATAACAACAACAACACCCAACAGCCCATCTCCCATCTCTCCTCCTGGTCAACCCCAGACAAACCAATCAGAGTTCTGTTTCTATGGGTGTCCTTCCCCTGGACATGTTGCATAAAGGGAACCACACAAAACCTGATTCCATTTTGTGTCCGGTTCCTGTCACTGAGCTGCATTATGATGATGATTTCCCACATGGACCAGGTACCCATCCTTTGTTATTTATGGTTAAAAAAAAACCCAGGGTTGTAAAGATCTCTCATTGTGTTGGGATGGATGTGGCCCAGCATGAAGAGGTATAGAGATGTGAATCTAAACCAGCCATGTTGGAGGGACCCTCACATCACAGGGTGAAAACAGAAGGGCAGAGGAAGAGAGGAAGCAAGGTCATGGCGAGAGGGAGAGCACCGAAGTGGATGGAGGGAGCTTACTCTACAGGGACGTGGCTCACGTTCTTCTGCACCCAAACCGGCTCCTACCACCTCTACTTCCCTGGACATTCTCAGCAGACAGATCCCCCAATTATTGTCCATATTCCCTTTCAGACCTCCTGGGATCCTCAGATGGGCTCCAAGGGTCCTCCACTCTGAACGGTGCATTGTTCCCTCTGTGTTCACATCCTGGCTGCTCGGAGGGCCCTTTTGGTGTCATTTCGAGCATCAAATAGCAGCACCCCAATGACCACCAGGACCAAGCCAGCCACACCAATCTGGATAAGATTCTCCACTGTATAGTCTTAGGAATAGAAAAATAAGAATTGGGGACAAAGAAGTCTCAGAAGTCAGGGCAGACCCAAATCTGCAGTATGTTGATGTTCAACCGGGGCTCCCACTCCCCTTGACAGCAGCGTCCCTGTGATGTCTGAACTCAGCACCTGCTCGGAGTCACCTCGATAAGAGTTAGCTGTGCCCAGAAACTAAGGATTAGTAAGAAATGGTCTCAATTCAGGAATAACAACAGCTGTGTGTTTGTGTTCAGTCTGAAGACCAAGAACCCATGAGCTTATTCCCCTACAGCTGAGAGATCCCCTGTTCTCAACAGCTGGGGACCCAGGTTCCATGGAGGAGGGGTTGCTGTCAGGGACTCCTGAGTCTCAGAAGCATGAAGGGGTGAAAGTCTGGTTTGAGTCTCCTTCACCTTACCCTGGCTCAGGCCCCTCCTCTTATGGGTCTGCTATGTTCATCTTCACCTGAAGTTGTTCATCTATTGATTCTTTTATTAACTCACTTTATTTTACAATAACAAATACCTACAGTGGTAGATGTATTTCCCAGATTAAAAATATGGGTATGTTAATGCTAATCATGTGATTTGTTTTTTTAACTCAAGAGACAACTAAGTTCAAAACCAAGGAAGTCCACACTTTGGGTTCAATTTTAAGTCACAGAGAAAATCCCCCTGGTTTCAATATTTACTGAGCACCAAAAGTAGCAAGTTATCTCTACCTCTTACCCCATCCTATCTAATAAAAGAGTAACATGCAAATGTGACTGTACCTTGGCTCCTGATTGGCTATGTTTCCAGCCAAACAGGAGCGGGGGGCGGGGCCGAGCTACATGAAGCAGGAGCAGGGCCGAGGCACATGGGAGATGGGGCGGGGGGTGCGGTGCATGGGACAGAAGGGGCCGACCTGCAAGCGACTTGGGATGGGCTCGGAGAAGAGAAGGGCCAGCTTGCACCTCTGCGCAGGTTGGAAGCCGCAAGGGACAGGAGGGGCGGGATGGGAGGGGCCAGCCTGCGCACTGCGTTTGACAGGAGCTGCGCAGACAGCAGGCAGGTGAGGCCAGCATGTGAGGCTGCTGAGTGCGGTTGCCCCTTAGGCTGGGCAGTTGCCACTGGGGCTAAGGCCAGGCCTGGGTGGGTGGGCCGGGACAGAGCCAACCAACAGCCCCATTCCAGTGTGACAGCTGGGTGCCCAAGGCCAAGGGTGAGGGGACATTAGGATATACTCTAAGGTTTCCCAGTACGCGTGAGGGGGCAGGTTGGCCTGAGGGAACCCCCGCTCTGTGCACAAATTTTGTGCACTGGGCACTAGTTTTTATATAAACCCAATGATATAAACAGAAATGATGAACCTCTCTTCATTACAGTGAACCACTCAATAACTCTAAATGTCAGCTCCCCAATTCAGGAAATGCACAGGGATGATCAGCAGCACTCAGGTGGGTTAATATCCAAATGGCTGACACCAAGAAGCCTTTGTGATGTGTGTCATGTGGTTAATGGTCAGAGAAAAGATCATTATGGGGGATGTGCATCTGTGAAGGAAAGAAAGCCTTCCTAGTAAACCCTAATGAAACAGGAGAAGGGAATGGAAAAAGCAGCCCGTAATGATTTCAACATAAAATTCTAATTTGTAAATGGGTTTGCCTGGACATCACTTTGGGTGTAAATTAAGCTGTTTTCCGGAAGAGAAACTCTGGAACATTTTAATCCCTCATTTCATTGTCTTAGGTGTGGAGTGAGAAAAATAGATATGTCATTGGGAGTAAAATGTGAAATTTCCCTGGCCTGGTGGCCAGGAAAATAATAATAATAATTTTATCAGCATGTTGGAGGGATCAACTGGAAAACAGTCCACAGAGAGAGAGAGTCTTTGGGAGGCTAACAGGTCATGATATAAATATGCCCAAACCTAGAGCTTTCCTACTTACTACCATTTAGAAAATCTACAGGAATCACACCACTTATTCACAAACTACAACCTTAGCTGTGCAATTCTCTACATGGGCTGTGCATTTACTCAGTTTTACAAATATCTGTCAAATGCTTCAAAGGTTCATGCATAAAGCTCATTTGAAAATGTGTGTGAAAAGAAGACTTTATATAAACAAGAGCCCTGGTGTCCTGACAGACCAGGGCTCGCCTCCCTCCTCCAAAATTACCAAACACAGAGCACAGCCACGAGGGTGGGGGCCATGATGTATCCCAGATCCGGTCAGGGATGTGCAGATGGAGACAATGATGCCCTCTCTGGGCAGACAAAGAGGGTGTGGATCAGGGAGGCAGGCCCTTCCTCTCTTGTGGTTGTCAGATCAGCAGCTCACAGATGAGGGCACAGCCTTTCCCTAGCAGCCTGGCTCTCATTTCCATGGTGAAGCAGGAAATATACCTGCAGCCTCGTGAGCCACCCCTTGCAGGTGAGGTGGCCCAGGGCACGTCCTTCCCTGTCAGAGCCTCCTCCATGGGGTCTCCTTCCTCCTCAGTCCATCCATCAACACCTTTCTGGGGTTCTCATCATGGACAGTGCCACCAGGGCCCTGGAGACGCTTCAGGAAGACGTGGGGCCCTGTGGCCTGCAGAGTTCAGGTCAGCAGGGAAATGTTCACCGTGCAACTGTGCAGCTCAGGGCAATGTCCCTGTGACAATGAGCTCAGAGGGACATGCAGGGAAATAAGCGAATGAAACAGGTCTCTTCTATAGCCACAGAATGTAGCTTTCTCTTTATCACACCCATATCATGGACTTCTCCTTTTTCTTACAAAGGCATCCGCCCCAGTTTCCTGGAAATAAGATATGGCTCATTCCTGCCTCCTCAGTGATTCTTCTTCCTAAAGCGGAGTTGTCCCCTCATCCTGTCCTCCTCTCTTCAGCTTTTGGGGTCAATGAGGGGTCTAGTGCTGTGATGTTGGGGACAGAGTTCATATTTAAATATTTCACTATCATTCATGATCTGTGTGACCTTGAGCAGTACCGACCAGCCAATCTCTGCACTTCAGGTTCCTAGTGTGAAGCACGTGGGCATGAAGCCCAATTCTCAGGGTGTTCGGGAATTGGTGATGTCTGCGATGAGGGAGGGATCAGCCCTCAGTAATTTGCAGACCTGATTTAAGATGTGTAGGATGAGAGACACAAGAGGATCAATATGTATCACTTCACAGTCACGATGAGGGATGGATGTGTTCACTCAAGAACCCTCATCTGTTCCTAATGCTGAGAAATATTCCACTGCTAATATTTCTAGAAGATGCAGCCACAGTCAATGCAGAGGAAGTGAAATGAGAGTTCCGCAAACAGACAGGGAACCACAACAAATAACAAGGATCAAAGAGGAGTGGCCACTGGTGACCACAAGTGGTCATCTGTGAGGAGTTCCCCACTTCCATGAGGACAGGAGAGGGACTCCAGGGTTGTCACATGCAGGGATGGGATCTGGGAAAGGGTGATAGTTGGGTTGTCCCATTTCTTACGCTTAAGGATGAGAATTGAGGCACCTCTATGCACTGACCCAGCCCAGGGTCAGCACTGAGCCGTGTGTGTGTGTGTGTGTGTGTGTGTGTGTGTGTGTGTGTGTATGTGTCTGTGTAACAGATTCAATCCAGCCTAGTCCAACAGGAGCATCTGTCCAGGTTGGAGTGTGAGGCTCACATACTTTCTGGGCCCATCACAGTGAATAGCTGAGTTTGGGAGACTGGATGCTACAACTTTCCATCCCCTTCAGATTCAACATCAGGTGAGCCCTAGGAGTAACTCTCTGTGGAGAATCAGGTGTGAGAATCTACAAGGTACTCTAATTATGAAAATAACGCTAAGAAAGGGAACCACTCTGTAGGAAGGGCTGCCTACAGAATCTTTAATTCAGGTAATTAGATATGAGAAAACAGAACACTAGGAATATAAGAAACTCATTTTAATCAAAGATTGTTGAACTGTCAGAAACCATGACGGTGAAAATTGAATTATTGGAACAAATTATTGTCTCCTCCTTGCCTGTGACAATCCTCTAGTTTTGTAGAATGCAAGACAGAGAGACTAGAATTGAACACTTCAGATGCATGGGAAGAGACAGTTCTTGTCAATATGGTGTGCAAGACGCAGCTGATCGATGTTTCTCTCTCTCATCGATGTAAGCATAGTAATTGGAAATTCCCACAATGATATCAAATTTGAGCTAAACTACAGAACATCAGTCACCCAGAACTGCCTGAAATCTAGCCCAAAAGAAGTTTAAAACTGAGTGGATACAGAAGCCACATAGAGACTGATAGAGACATGGGGAGGAAAATGGGCTGGTCCTATACCCATGTGTGCTGGTTAAAAACTGGGGGAGGGGAGATATTTGGTTGTGAAGGTCCTACCTCAGTTGTGAGGGGTCCAAAACCAACATCAGATCCCCCTAGCCCAGGGTAACAGTGTTGGGAAGAAAAGTCCCCATAACTTTTGGTTGTAAAACCCTGAAATAATTGTGGTGGAGTGAGACAGAGAGTTTCTAGAGTCCCAGGTTTTCCTCTTAAAGGGCCTGTGAACAAATGTACTTGAACTTTCTTGCCCAGAAGCTCTCCAGAACCTACGTTGCAGCTTGAAAGGTACCAGGGACATACAGGGAGGACTTAATTATCACCAGAACTAAAGCCGAGAGGGGCAGCTTTCTCTGAGTCACAAGTGCTGGCAGATGTGAGGGAATAGAAAGAGAAGGGCCGCTGAAACCGGTTTGGCTCAGTGGATAGAGCGTAGGCCTGCGGACTGAAAGGTCCCAGGTTCAATTCCCAGTCAAGGGCATGTACAGTGGCTGTGGGCACGTCTCCAGCAGGGGGTGTGCAAGACGCAGCTGATCGATGTTTCTCTCTCTCATCGATGTTTCTGACTTTCTGTCCCTCTCCCTTCCTCTCTGTGAAAAATCAATAAAATATATTAGAAAGAGAGAGAGAGGGAGAGAGAGAGAGAGAGAGAGAGAGAGAGAGAGAGAGAGAGAGAGAGAGAAGGGCCATGTGTGTGGTTTTAGAAGGAATGAGGTGAGGATGACATTGGCTGCAGACCTAGGGACCCAGTGGGCAGATATTTTTCAGAGAAATAGAGAAAACACCCAGTGTCAGGTGCATGAATATGCACATGAAACTTATGTCTTCATAGTTCATGCAAGTGGAAGAAAGAGATGAGAACTGACTTTATTGTACAGCAGCTCTCCTTTACAAATAAAATAAGGCCAACCGATATGGTAAAAGTTCACTGAAGGGGTGAATTGTGAGTGAAGAAGTTTGTAAGCACCCAAATTACTATATTAAAGGTCAAAGGTAAAATACCAGAGGGCAGAAATCTAAGAAAAGGAGGAGACAATGGTTGGGACGTACAGAGCCACAGTTCAAGGGCAGAAGGTCCCAACCTTGTCCCTGCACATGACTGATGACTCCTCCATCTGCCAGGAGCCACTAACGCCCAGACATGGGAAGGAGGTATCTATGACAGTGAATCCAGAGGGGTCTAAACCCCCACATGGCTCAGCTCCTATCACCACTGAAAGGTACCCATCAGCGCCCCACAGTGCAAGTCACACAGAGGGGGTGAGAGAGACCAATCTTCAGTGCCTCCTGAGTTTAGGATGGGGCAGGAAGGGTAGGGACTGCCTTCTCCCCAATGAGCCCAGCTCCCCCCAAGCCTGTGCCACCACATTTCCCTCTGCCATGACCACCCTACCCATCACAGCCTCAGACCCAGGCACGCACAGCCTCCCTGGGACACAAGCCCATCATTGAGGGTCTCGGTCATTCGATCCCCTGACAGACTCTCAGGACTTGCTGTGTAGGCAGTGTTCCCTCTGCGCAGAGCTCCCTGGAACTCACCAGCTGTGGAGGTAGGCCCCATGGGTGGACAGCAGGGGCCTCCAGAGGGTCCTGGAAACGAGGCTAGAAAGGGGCAAGGCTGGGGCTCACTCTGGAGTCTCCAAATTACTTGGTCGCTTCTCCTAAATCTTCTCTGTGACCCCCAAAGGCACTCACGCTTCCCACTTAACAACTTCCCAACCCAGTTATTGGGGAGAATTCAGCAAAGGTGAGAGCATTTCTGAAGGCAGATCTCCGCTGGGTTGGTGCTAAGCACTAAGGCACTTAGGGCACGTCTGACCTGGTGGGGGTTCTGCTTCCATAGAACTCCACAGACACCATGAGATAACCTCCAAGGTATAAGGAGGCTACAGTGAACCATGCCTGTTTCACTTGCATTTATTTTTATTAAAGCAACAGTCACATCACATGCAATTGAGCCTTTTAATATATGAAATTCACTAGAATTCAGTAAATACACAATGTCTTAGTGACAACGTCTATCTAGTTTCAAGAAGTTTTTATCACCAACCCCCCCCCCCAAATAACATCAAACAGTTCATTCCTCGTCTGCCCTCCTGGTTAACCCCTGGCAAACCAATTCGATAATTCGATATCTGTTTCTATGGGTTTCCTTCTCCTGGACATTGTGCATAAAAGGAATCACACAAAACCTGATTCCATTTTGTGTGGGCTTTCTGTCACTGAGCGGCATTATTATGATGTTTTCCCACTATGTGTCTTTATAATTTAAAAAGTCCCAGGGTTGTAAAGATGCCTCATTGTGTTGGGATGGATGTGGCCCAGCATGAAGGGGTGTTTAGATGTGAATTCAAACCAGCCATGTGGGGTGGACCCTCACATCACAGGGAGAGAACAGAAGGGCAGTGGAGGAGAGTCAGGAAAGTCAATGAGGGAGGGAGAGCACCCCAGGTGGAGAGTGGAGGACATGACCGACTTTCTCCTGAACCCAAACCTCATCTACCACATCTACTCTCCTGGACATTCTCAATAGACAGTTTTTCCAACAATGGTCTCAACTTTCCTTCAGCACCTCCTGGGATCCTCAGATGGGCTCCAAGGCTCCCCAGCTCTGAATGGTGTGCAGTTCCCTCTGTGTTCACATCCTGGCTGTATCGAGAGTCCTTAGGGGGTTGTTTTGAGCCTCAAATAGCAGCACCCAGAGGATCACCAGGATCAAGCCAGCCACGCCCATCCGGATAAGATTCTCCACTGTGTAGTCTTGGGGATGGAAAAAGAAGAATTGTGGGTCAAGAAGTCTCAGAGGTCAGGGAAGACCCAAATCTCCAGGATTTTAATGTTCAATCTGGGCTCCCACCTCCCCTTGACATCAGCAGCCCTGTGATGTCTGAACTCAGCACCTGCTCTGAGTCACCTTGATAAGAGTTAGCTGTGCCCAGAAACTAAGGATGAGTAAGAAATGGTCTCAATTCAGAAATAGCAAGAGCTCTGCGTTCTGTGTTAAGTATGAGGATCAAGCCTCCATGAGCTTATTCCCCTACAGCTGAGAGATCCCATGTGTTCCACAGATGGGGACCCAGGTTTCATGGAGGAGGTGTTGGTGTCAGGGCCTCCTGGATCTTTGAAGCATGAAGGGCTGAAAGTCTGGGCTGGGTCTCCTTCACCCCACCCTGCCCAGGCCCCTCCTTTTATGGGTCTGCTATGTACATTGTCACTGGAAATTGTTCATCTATTGATTCTTTTTTTTAACTCATTTATGTTATAAAAACAAATATCCATAGTGGTAGATATACTTTCCAGATGAAAAATATGGGTAAGTGGATGGTAATAATGAATGATGTGACTTTATTTTTTAACTCAAAAGGTCAACACCAAGAAGGTCCACAGTCCTGGTTCAATTTAAGGCACAGAGAAAATTCCCCTAATTTCAATACTGACTGAGCACCAAAAGTAGGAAATTATGTCATTCTGTTACACCATCTATATGTATAAAAGCCTAAGCAACTGAACCTCCTCAACTGCCGCGTTTACTACTGTCACCCACACTCCTGGGAACAGGGCCCTGAGCAGAATAAGAACAGAAAGGTTGGGGTTAGGACTCCTAAACTGAGATCACCAACTCCAGGGGGGTCACTGGCCTGTGACAGCAGGTAGAGGGAGGTGCTGCATGAGCCATAGCACCTGTAGGTCCCCTGGTGGCTTGAGGTCACAGGATTGAGGGTGAAGTTGGTCTCAGAGAATGCAGACGTGTTCTGCAGACTGAGGTGGTAGGGAGGATTCAGTGCCCCCTCCCTGTGTAAGTGGAAAGTGTCAATCCAGACCTCATGCCTACACTGCAGGATCACTGTCACTCCCCTTGCCACTGAGGGTCCCGGCTGAGCTGAGAGTGAGGGTTTCCTGTACATTCTTGGAGAGAGGAAGGTTGTGGTGTATAGAGAGCCAACCCTCCCCTCACGCCCTGGACCCTGAGCTGAGGGACCTTGTCCTTCTCCAGAGGCTCTCTCTGTGACCCCCTCTCAGCTACTCTCAGTCCCTCTTGGTAAGATTTTTTAATCCCTTTTATGTCCTTTCTCACTCTCCCCTCCTTCAGCAGATGCAAAGGGCAGGATCTGAACTGTGAGCTACAAGAGAGGGACACGATCATTCCTGAGGCCACCACAGGGCTTGGCTGGGCTGAGAGGGGGTGGGGTGCACCACCCGCTCCTGAGGGAGGAAAAGGGGTTTGTGTTAAATGGACTGTCACCCTCATGCAACAGGTGTGTTTTGTGAGGAGCGAGGTCCCGCTGAGGCCAAACTTTATTCCCTCTGCCTTTGACCTGGAGCCCACAGTGGGGAGGTGACCCAGTGTTTTCTTTCCTGTCACCACGAGGATCAGGGGGTCACTTCTCTGTGACAGTATGTCCCCAATGTTGTCATATGCACACCGGTACAGCCCTGTGCGGGATTGGGTCATGGCTCCAATGAGGAAACCAGCCTTGTTGCTGGAGTTCTGTGGGATCTTCATATCCAAGGGGTCACAGCCCCTCTCTTTATAGAGAACGTAGGCACTAGCCTGCAGAGACCCCAACACCAGATGGTCACGGGGTTCCCCTTTGTGACGATGGGGCTTGGGTCAGCACAGATCGAAGATTTGGGGACGACTCCTGGAAATGAATCAGAACGGAAAGACCTGGCAGCCTTTCTTCCCCTCATGACATCATGAATGAGCCAATGATGCCATTTAATGAGCACCTACTGTGTGGGAGGTTCATACTGGGGTCTGTCACTCATCTCTTCTCACCTCACAGCAGTCATGCACCAGAGGTTGCTGACCCCACCACCCACTTCACTGAGGCTCAGAGAGGTTAATCATGTGCTCCAGGTCACGTAGCCTGGAGGGAGCAGGGCTGTGATGCAAACCAAGGACTGTGGGTTCCCTGTGCTATCCTCACGCTGTCCCCCAGGGGGACACCAGTTTCTTGCTCTGAGCTCCTCATCTGCAGGTGCCTGTCCCTGTCTCATCTGGAGCTCAGAGTCCTTCCTCATTACCCACCCCCAACACAACAGGAACAGGGAGGGGCCGGGTGAAGGGTGCACTCTGAGTCTCTCCTGGATCCGTCCCTACCCACAGGGCCCTGATGCCCCCTTGGGAAGGTCGGGCTGAGCTTTCATGACCTCTGTGAGCCCTTATGTCACCTCATCTCCCAGAAGCCTGAGAGCACTATGGAGTCAGGGATGAGCGATAGGAACCCGACACTCAGAGGAGAGAAGGGACCACCCATCCCCACAGTTGCAGCAGCAGAGCCTGGAGCTGGACCAGGGCTGATCCATCCTGTTCCCTCCTCTGAGATGAGCCTCAGCTGAAGGGGAGGACTGGGTGCCTCGACCCTTGTCCTGTCTGCCCCTCCCTGTACAGTGATACTGTCACTGAGACAACGGGGACAGGCCCCATAACATCACGTCCGGGGGCTTCCCTGTGAGGCCCTCTCCCAGGAGGTCAGGGCCAGAATTGACAGGAAATATAAGCTCTGCCCAAGGATATTCTCCTTTTACACCTGTAGACACTAAAGCCCAGACAGGGGAAGGGCAGGTCCAAGTCAAGGAAGCCAAAGGTGCCTGAGCCCCTTAACCCACCATGGTCCCCATGGAGGCACCCACCACCTCCACACAGAGACCCTCACTTGCCCCTCTGTGAGTTCAACTTATAGCCTCCTGGGAAAGAGCATGACAGGTGAGAAGTGGGTACTGTCTTCTCTCCACTAGAGCCCAGCTCCTCTTCCCCAGCCTGCACCCCCCCCCATCTCCTTCTGCCGCACCCATCACTGCCTCAAACACGGGAACTCCCAGCCTTCACTATCACCCCCTGGGAGACAAGCCTTCCTTGAGGAAATGGGTCACTGGATCCCCTGACAGACACTGAGGACTTGCTGGGGAAAGGGGGAGGGTGGGGCTGTGCTCCCTCTGAGCAGAACTCCCTAGGACTTAACCAGATGTGGAAGTGGGCCCTGTGGGTGGAGGGATGGAGGGTCCAGAGGATCCTGAAAATGAGGATAGAAAGGGGGTGATACTAAGGCTCACTCTGGAGTCTCCAAATCACTCAGTCATTTCTCCTCCATCTGCTCTGGGACTCCAAGGACACTCCTGCTGCCCACTTAACATCTTCCCAACCCAGTTAATGGGGGGGGATTCAGGAAAAGTGAGAGCATCTCTGAGGGCAGATCCCTGATGGGTGACCAACACTCAGACCCCTCACTCTCACCCACGCTCAGATGCCTCCTGGGGGCGGGACACTCAGCTGCCTGTGCTCAGAGGATGGGATCAGGGACCCCCCACCTGAGACCAGTAGATCCAGGGGGTCACTAGGGTGAGACCACTCCTGAGGAAGCTGCCCAAAACTGCCATAGCATCTGAAAGTCCCCCTGTGGCTCTGGGTCACAGGGCCCACAAGGAGCAGAGCCTGGGACTGCCCACTGGGCTGTGGCTGTGAGTCCAGGGTCCAGGAGAGCCTGTGATCTCCCCACTTTGTCAGAAGGAACCTATCAAATGCCTCCACTGAGCCACACTGGAGGGTCACATTCCCTCCTGATTTCACAACAGGGCTGGGAAGGGCTGAGAGGCTGGGTTTCCTATAGAATCCTAGGAGAGGAGGAGGCAGTGTGTTAAATGGGCTCACACCTCCCTCATGTCCCCCAGACTGGGCTGTGAGAGGGAGACATCCTAAGAGAAGACCCCCTTCCTTATGGCAGAGCCTGAGGCTAGGACCACTGAGTCTCCTCTCACCTGTCACCACCAGCTCCAACGGGTCACTGTGACCAGACCAGCCAGTGGAGATGAAGTAGTTACAGGTATATTTCTCTGCATAGAGATCTTTAATGAGGAACTTGGCCCTGTCTCCAGGCTCCAGGGACTTCTGTGTGTCCAAGGACCAAGGACTGCCCTCTGCATACAGACAGTACTCCTGAGCCTTCAGGGTCCCCTGACACCAGATGGTCATGGAGCTCCCATAATGAATCACAGGGCCTGGCTCAGCCCAGAGGATGGGTTTGGGGAGGGTCCCTAAAAGGAAACCAGAGGCTACATTACAAAGACCTTCCACCCTCATCCTCCAGCTCAACCCCAAGATCTCTCATTTTATCACCTCATCCCAGCCCCTCTGTGCTCCCTCCAGGGCCCCAGGGGTGAAGGAAGAGAAAAGACATGGAACCTGGGAAGGACTCACCTGCCTGCACATGGGTCCTCTGGTCCAGACTCAGCCCTGGAAGAGAGTCCCTGTCAGATGTTTGCAACGGGGCATCTCAGTTGATTCCTTTCCTATCAGGGACCCTGCTACTCAAGCTGCCTGAGCCTGAGGACACCAAAAACAAATGGATGCAGCCACCTCTCCTGCTCCCCCTTTCTGTGTCCACAGCTGACCAAGGCAGAGAAGAATGGAGAGGATGAACATCATGACATCTGCTCTGAGGGCTCCTGCTCTGCAGGTGAAGGAGGCCTGGGCTTGAAGGACAGACATGTACAGGATGTGGTGGGTCAAGAGCTGCTGACGTCTTCTGGGTTTTCACAGCTGGGGACCCACAGCAAGTGGAGGGCCCCACCCTGGACCTGGTTCTGTATCTCCTGAGAATGAGGGCTCATGAGGAGTACAGTTTTCAGGAGGCAGCTCAGCAGTGTCTCAGGTCTCACCTAATCCTCAAGATCTCTTGTTTCTGCTTACCTGACTCCTGCTCAGAGAGGGCAGGACCCCCATTCTGGTCCTGACTCAGCCCCTGAGATTCTGGCTGTAAACAGCCCACGGAGACACCCAACCATGGCTCTTGAGGGAGCTCATTTATGAAAGATTCTGCTGAGCAGTTTCCCAGTGGCCTTAGCATTTCCTCCACTTTCCCTGGAGCAGGGTCATGGTAGGTTCCCATCCCAGCCAACCCTTTGTGTTTCCTGCCCTTTTAAATTTCATTATTCACACAAGTATTGGTACCACACTGTGGTTTGATGCACATTTATTTCTTCAACTAGAGACCCAGTGCACAAATTCGTGCACAGGCAGGGGGGCTGTCCTGACATCCCCGGCCAGATGTCTATGTGGGCCTGCCCATGCTTCCGTCTGGCGGGGAGGGGTGCCCCCAGCTGCAGCCTCCTGTCCCAGTGTTGCAAGTCCCCACCCCCATTCCTTCCCATCAGCTACACTGTGGGAGCACAACCTGTTGAAGGGTCATGACTGGGACTCCTTTTGGAGCAATTAGCATATTACCTCTTTATATATATAGATGACTTATGAAGCTCAGCACCCTTTATGTAAACATTTTTTTGTTTCTCCTCCCCTGAGGATATTACTTCTAATGATTTTTAGAGAGGATGGAAGGGAGAAAGGGAAGGAGAGAGAGAGAGAGAGAGAGAGAGAGAGAGAGAGAGAGAGAGAGATGTGAGAGAGAAACATCAATAGATTACATCACACATGAGGACTGTGTATCAAACCTGCAACCAAGACACATTCTCTGGACCAGGAAGCAAATTTGTGACCCTTCGTTGTTCGGGATGGTGCTCTAACCACTAAGAACACCAGCCAAGGCCAACTCATCACCGTCACATAATATCACTGCATGTTTGCATGTCAATATCTGTTGCTTGAGAAAGGCCTTTGCTTGCTTTTCTATTGCTCTCTGCTGCCACAATACAGATCCGTAATTTTTCTTAAGTGATCTGAGTGCCAGTCTGTGGTCTCATTTTGGCATCGCAATGACCTCTTCCCTGTCTTGCTGGTGTCTATAGGGAACAGAGTTTCATCACGTTAATTATTCCATGGTGTCCATTTCCCCCTCAGTTCATGTTCTTGTATCCACTTGAAGGAAAAAAATCTCTCTCATGAATTATTAAGATATCGTGATAAAAGATAGAGTAATGGATTTATTTTTCTTGTTTTGACTTGTCGCCCACCTGACATTGCTTATTGCAAACACTGTCTGGCAGGTAAGATGTTTACCACATTGCCCAGCACCGTGAGATGGAAAGACCATGACCTCCCACTGAACCATCCAGGTGACTCCACACTCGGGGTCTGACCTGGAGTCTTCCTTCTGCTCCTTCGGATGAGGGGGTCTCTATTTTTCAATTTCTCAAACCTCCACCATCTCCATCTGCATTGAATGGCTGGTTTCATTTCCTTTATATCTCAGTTGAGAAGAATTCTCACCATCTTTTTGGTTAAGGCGTTGGTATTGCTGAGGTGTCAAGGGAGGAAGTAGCCCACTCAAGTGCACTTCAAACGTTCAGGATGGGGTAGCGCCGATTTGATATTTGTGTCTGTGTGTGTTGCTCCCTTGGAACAGGCCTTCATGAATGTTGTTCTGGTCTGAATCCTGATGAGTCTCTATAGTTTAAAGAAGATAGTGACACCTGGCATCAAAGGTGCCTTGAAGGGCCAGAAATGACTCAGATAATTGGCCCCAGGACATGGAGAGATCCCGCTGCTCACAGAGACAGAAAGTCAGGTGGAACCTGTGTGAGATGTAAGACCTGCATCCCAGGGCCAGGAGGAGGAGCTGAGCTTCCTGTGGGACCAGATGCATCTTGCACAGCCCCAGGCTTCTCCCTCCCCATCACTGGGCTCACTTTCCTGAAACCCCTTGGGTGTCCCCAGTCACCAGGCACAAAGGGAGGTCACCTTCACATCCTCCAAGGCAGCCATCACGTCCACCAACTTCCTGAGCTCTGAGCTCCACACCCTCACTCCCCTCTCCAGTTCACCCTCTACATCTGCCCTTGGCTCTCCCTTTCAGAAATTGTTTATTCCTGAAAACCTTCCATGATCCTCACTGTCTTCATAGTGAGTTCAGACCCTTCCTTCTGAACTCAAGGCTGTTCATGATCATCAGCTCTCACTTCTGCTTCCCTCAGACAGCTGAGTATAGCTGCCAATGAACACACACACACATGCACATTCACACACACTCAACATACACACATATACACTAACACACACTCACATGTACACATGGCTTTTCGTTTTTTTTCATTTTGTAGGTTTGATGTGTAATAGTCACATTATCATTTAAACTAAAGGATTCACTTTTGTTTTGATTCACACATTGATTATTGCCAAGTGTGCTGCTTTATTTCCAAAGTGTAAGGGATACATTTTTTAAAATAAGTGTATGTTCTTTCAGGCTTAGGAGGTTTGGAGAGGAGACGACTTTGTTCAAATGGGCTCAGAGATCCCGTGAAGGGGCATGATGTGGTCCTAAACCTGGGTTCTGTGGGTTGGAGAGGGGAAGGAGGTTCACTGTGATGAGTATGGTTGGAGGAGATGTTGGCCTCACTGGGACTGGAGAGTGCAGCTCAACCTGATCAGCAGCAGCATGGACTGCCAGGTAGAGATGCTGGGTGAGGCTGGAGCCAGGCGGGACCCCTGAACAGGCTTTGTGCAGGGGATGGTCAGTGACAGAGACGTTTGGGGCTATGAGAATGACACACCTGAGCCGACAGTGAGGGATTGGAGGAGGACAGAAGGAGGCTGATGGGATCACACCAATGAGCTGTCCTGATTCTTCACCTGAGTTTGTCTGTGGGGAGAACTGGGTCACAGAAAGGAGAACCAGGAGCCAGAACGCTGGGATTAGTTCAGTGTGTGAGAGGAATGGAGGGGTGAATGGAGGGCTCTTCTGCTCTCCTTCTTGGCTGCCCGCCAGACCCATTGGGGCTGCGCCAAGGTTACTGACCGCAAGAGGAACAGAGGGCCTGGGGGATATGACAACACTCAATCACCCACAGAGCCAACCAGCACTACCCTCCAGGCCTGGGTGTGTGCTGCTGCTTCTCCCTATCACTCTCTCTCTCTGACTTCCTTGTCTCTGTGACCAGAGCTTCTGCTTCCCATTGCATCTTCCGAGTCCTTTCTGACTCCTCACCAACTCTTGTCCCCCAAACTGTACCTCTTTGTCTACTGCTGTTTATTCCATCTCTGTGCTTTGGGTATAAGAGTGAGTTGGAGACAATTCTCAGGTTGTAACCTAAGACCTGGGGACAGGTTTATTGAGAGTCTACTTTGAACCAGTCTCTTCTCCTCTCCCTCTGTGTGTTTTGGGCAAAATGGTGAAACCTCACATCTGTGGTTTGTTATGAGGATCATATGAGACCTGAGGAGCCTCAATCTGGTGTCGTTTTCTTTCTTTTTGTATAAATATATATTTTATTGATTTCAGAAAGGAAGGGAGAGGGAGAGATAGAAGCATCAATGATGAGAGAGATTCATTGATCGGGCGTCTCCTGCAATTCCCGCACTGGGGATGAATCCCACGACCCAGGCATGCGCCTTAGCCAGGAAAAGCCATAACATCCTGGTTCATAGGTCAATGCTCAATCATTGAGCCACACAGGCCAGAAACTGAGTTTCATTCTCTGACCTGTTGAAGGCATATGTATGAGAGACATGCTCGGAAGGGCTGTGTGCAAGTCGCATGTGTATCCCCCAAGCCTACAAGGTAAATAAGAAGCTGTAGTACATCTTTGGTTAAATAGCAGATGAACGCAGACAAAAGGATGCAGGAGTGTTGGGTCTCATCCTGGATCCTAGAGTCAGCAAAGTCAGGAGTGAAGGTGGAAATTTCATCAGTGGGTTGCTCCTAAGCACTAAGGCACTTAGGGCACCTCTGACCCGGTGAGAGACCTGCTCCCATAAAACTCCACTGACACCAGAGGGGAAACCTCCAAGGTTTAAGGGAGCTACAGGGAACCATGCATGTTTTACGTGTATTTATTTTTATGGGTGCAACAGCCACATAACATACATTTGAGCCTTAAAAATATGGAACTCACTAGAATGCAGTAAATATACAGTGTCTCAATGACAGCATATATAGTTTGTAGAAGTTTTTATAAACAAACACCCCAAAAACACCAACCAGTTCACTTCTCATTTGTCCTTCTGGTCAATCCCAGACAAACCAATCTGATTTTGGTTTCTGTGGGTTTCCTTCTCCTGGATATGTTGCATCAATGGAATCACACAAACTCTGGTCTCTTTGGTCTACTTTCTGTCGCTGAGCTGCATTACTTTGACGTTCGCCCACAATGTTCTTTATGGTTTAAAAAATCCCAGGGCTGTGAAGATCCCTCATTTTGTTGGGATGAATGTAACCCAAGACGAAGGGATTTATAGATGTGAATCCAATCCAGCCATGTGGGATGGACCATCATATCACAGTGAGAGAGCAGAAGGGCAGTGCAGGAGAGTCAGTGAGGTCAGGGAGGGAAGGAGAGCACCCCAGGTAGATGGTGGAGGACATGACCTATGTTCCCCTGCCAAAACCTACCACATCTACTCCCCTGGACATTCTCAAATGACACTTTCCCCAACTATGGTCACGACTTTCCTTCAGCACATCCTGGGATTCTCAGATGGGCTTCAAGGCTCCCCCACTCAGAACGGTGTGCTGTTCCCTCTGTGTTCACATCCTGACTGCATCGAGAGTCCTTATGGGGTTGTTTCGAGCCTCAAATAGCAGCACCCCGAGGATCACCAGGATCAAGCCAGCCACGCCTATCCGGATGAGATTCTCCACTGTGTAGTCTTGGGGATGGAAAAAGAAGAATTGTGGGTAAAGAAGTCTCAGAGGGTCAGGGCAGACCCAAATCTCCAGGATTTGAATGTTCAACCTGGGCTCCCACCTCCCTTTAACATCAGCATCCTTTTGATGTCTGAACTCAACACCTGCTCTGCGTCACCTTGATAAGAGTTAGCTGTGCCCAGAAACTAAGGATGAGTAAGAAATGGTCTCAATTCAGGAATAACAACAGCTGTGTGTTCTGTGTTTATTCTGAGGA
Organism: Antrozous pallidus; assembly: GCA_027563665.1. NCBI lineage: Eukaryota > Metazoa > Chordata > Mammalia > Chiroptera > Vespertilionidae > Antrozous > Antrozous pallidus. The sequence continues at coordinate 3,699,815 of CM050525.1, read as the reverse complement.
TCAAGACTCCATGAGCTTATTCCCCTACAGCTGAGAAGTCCCATGTGTTCCACAGATGGGAACCCAGGGTCCATTTAGGAGAGGTTGGTGTCAGGGCCTCCTGGATCTTTGGTGCATGATAGGGTGAAAGTCTGGGCTGGGTCTTCTTCACCCCACCCTGCCCAGGCCCCTCCTCTTATGAGTCTGCTATGTACATTGTCACTGGAAGTTGTTCATCTGTTGATTCTTTGATTAACTCCTTTATTTTATAACTAGAGGCCCGGTGCACGAAATTTGTGCACTGAGGGTGGGTAGTCCCTCAACCCATACTGGGAGCCCTCAGGGGATGTCCAACTGATAGCGCTCACCCCTAGCCTGCCCCCTGAGCCCTGGGAGGCTTTAGGCCTTAGGCACCCAGCCATTGCCCTGCTCAGCTCAGCCCCAGCTGCCTGTGACTACCCAGCCCAGGGACTGGGCGCTCGCTGCCACTTCTGCTCACAGCACCCGGGGGCCAGGCGCTCCCTGCCACCGCCACCATTTCATCTCCACCCCTGGGGCCCAGCACTCAAGCCACTTGGCCCCGCCCCCACTCCTGATTGGCTGATAGCATAGCCAATCAGGAGCGATGGTACCGTCAAATTTGCATGTTTCTCTTTTATTATATAGGATGGCAAATACCAACAGTGGTAGATGTACTTTTCAGATGAAAAATATGGGTATGTGGATGCTAATCATGTGTTTGTTTTTTAACTCAAAAGACAACTAAGATCAAAACCAAGGAGGTCCACAGTTCTGGTTCAAAGTTAAGGCACAAAGAAAATCCCCCTAATTTCGATACTGACTGAACACCAAAAGTAGGAAATTATGTCAATCTGTTCCGCCGTTTATATATATAAAAGCCTGAGCAACTGAACCAACCTCTACCTCCTAGCATATTACTGTCACCCACACTCCTAGGGACAGGGCCCTGGGCTGACTGAGCACAGAAAGGGTGGTTCAGGGATCCTCACCTGAGACTAGCAGTTCCAGGGGCTCACTGGGCTGTGACAGCAGGTAGGGGGAGGTGCTGTTTGAGCCATAGCACCTGTAGGTCCCTTGGTGGCCTGAGGTCACAGGACTGAGGGTGAAGTTGGCCTCAGAGGGTTCAGATGTATTCTGTAGACTGAGGTGCTGGGGAGGGTCCAGTGACCCCTCCCTGTGCAGTTGGAAGGTGTCAAACCAGATCTCAGACCTACACTGCAGGGTCACAGTCGCTCCCCAGGCCAAGGAGGGTCCCGGCTTGGCTGAGAGGGAGGGTTTCCTGTACATTCCTAGGGAGAAGAAGGTTGTGATGTATAGAGAGCTAACCATACCCTCAAACCCTTAATCCTGAGCTGAGAGACCTTATGCTTCTCCAGAGACTTTTTCTGTGACCCCCACTCAGTTCCTCTCAGTACCTCTTGGTATGATTATTTTAATTTCCTTTTATATCCTTTCTCACTCTCCCCTCCTTCAGCAGATAGAAAGGGCCAGGTCTGAACTGTGAGCTACAGGAAAGGGACACATTTCCTCCTGAAGTCACCACAGGGCTTAGCTGGGCTGTGAGTGAGGGTGCACCTCCCACTCCTGAGGGAGGAGAAAGAGTCTTCGTTAAAGGAGCTGTCATTCCCATGCACCATGTGTGTTCTGTGAGGGTTGGGGTCCCCTGAGGCCACACTTTATACTCTCTGCCTGTGACCTGGAGCCCACAGGGAAAAGGGGACCTGGTGTCTCCCTTACCTGTCACCACCAGGAGCAGGGGGTCACTCCTCTGTGACAGTATGTTCTCAGAGGTATAATATGCACACTGGTACAGCCCTGAGTGGGATGAGGTCATGCTTCCAATGAAGAAAGTGGCCGTGTTGCTGGAGTTCTGTAGGATCTTTGTATCCAAGGGGTCAAAGCCCCTCTCTTTATACAGAATGTAGACACTAGACTGCGGAGACCCCTGACAGGAGATGGTCAAGGGGCTTCCCTTGGTGACGATGTGTCCTGGGTCAGCCCAGATGGAGGGTTTGGGAACAATTCCTAGGGCAGAACCAGACATAAAATATTAGTCCGTCTACCCACAAGACATGAATGAGCCAGTGATGCCTCTGAATGAGCACTTGCTGGGTGTGAGATATGTGCTAGGGTCTGTCACTCATCTCCTCTCACCTCACAGCAGTCATGCACCAGAGATTGCTGACCCCACTTCACTGAGGCTCACAGAAGTTAATCACGTGCCCCGTGTCATACAGTCTGGATGGGACAGGGCTCAGACTGGAACCCAGGACTTGGGTTCCCTGTGCTGTTCTCAGGCTGTCCCCCAGGGGGACACCAGCTTCATGCTCTGGGCTCCTGCTCTGCAGGGACCTGTCTATGTCTCATCTGGGGCTAAGGGTCTTTCCTCACTACCTGCCCCAAACACAGCAGGGACAGGGAGCGGCAGGATGTGGAATGAACTCTGGGTCTTTCCTGGATCTCTCTGGATAATGCAGGCCCTGGCAACTCCCTAGGAAGTGGAGCCCTGCCATCTTGATCTTCACATCATCTCCCAGCACCCTATGAGCAGGATGGGACTAGGGATGAGCAGATAGGAACCCTACATGCAGAGGAGGGAAGGAACCACCCAGCCCCACAGCAAGAGCAGCAGAGCTAGGAACTGACCCAGGACTGATCCATCCTGTTCCCTCCTCTGAGCTGAGCCTGAACTGAGGGGTAGGATGGAGTGCCTGGACCCTTGTCCTGCTTCTCCCTCCCTGTACAATGTCACTGTCTCTGAAACAGAGGGGACAGGCCCCATAACATCATGTCCTGGGGGCTTCCTTCTGAGGATCCTCTCCAGGAGGTCAGAACCAGAACCTACAGGAAATCTAAGCTCTGGACAAGGATTCTCAACTTTTATACTTGGAGACACTGAGGCCCAGACAGGGGAAAGGTGAGACCAAGTTAGAAAATCCAGACACACCTGAAACCCCTTGTAGTTCAGCTCCTGACCTTCTTGAAGACACCCATCACCTCCCCACAGAGACTCTCACTTACCTCTCTGTGGGCCTGACCACATGGTAGGGACCAGCTTATGCTCAGAGCTTCCTGGGATCAGGATGTTGGTGAGACGTGGGGACTGCCTTCTCCCCACTTAAGCTCGGTGCCCCCTCCTGAAGCTGGGCCTCAAAATTCCCCTCTGCTATGACAACCCCACCTTTCACCTGCCCTACTTCTTGACTCCAAGTCAAATTATCCAGGGGTGTGGAAGCAAAGACTCAGAGCCCTGGTGGCCTGTGGTTTCCCTAAGATCTCCCCTGATTCTAGTCTTGGGTATCAGGAGCCATTAGATCCCGTGAGAGACTCAGAACCACCTGGGGGAGTGGGGTTAGTGCCCCTTCTCAACAAGAAGAACCCAGTGATTCCTCAGCATCATACATCGACACTGTTGGTGGGGTGCTGGGGTCCTAGAGAGTCCTAGGTAGGAGGCCAGAAGGGTTTGAGAGTGTGGGCTAACCATGGAGCCCCACCTTACTCAGATCCTCCTGTATCTGCCCTGTGGCCTCTGAGATACTCCCGCTGTCCAACTTGTGCCTTCTAGGTCCAGGTGAGCAGGAGGGCTGAGCAGGGTTAGGAGGGAGTCTGGATGACCATCCTGAGAGACCTCTTCCCTTTCAGCCCCGAATTCTCAGGACTGCATCCTGAGTTCACATCTCAGCAAGCAGGGTCAGGGGACCTCACCTAACACCAGGAGCTCCAGGGGTTCACTGGGGAGTGACAGCAGAAAGGGGGCGATGCTGTGGGAGCTGTAGCACCTGTAGGTGCCCCCATGGGCTGAGGTCACAGGACTCATGGAGAACTGGGCCTGATACTGCTGAGCTCGATGCTCTGATCTCAGACGCAGTGGGGGATCAGCTGTCCCCTCCTTGGACAGAAGGAAAGTGTCCCTTGAGCTCTGTGACTGACACAGCAGGGTCACATTCTCTCCTGAGGCCACCCTGGGGCCTGGCTGCACCGAGAGGGAGGGTGTGTCAGACTGCCATCCTAGACAGAGAGAGAGAGAGGGGGAGGGAAGATGAGGGCTGCCTGCCCACCTTGTTCTGCCCTGAGAGTCACCAGGCCTCTCTCTGAGGACCCTCCTCTCTGTCTGTCTCTGTTTCCCTGAATCTCCACCTCTCCCCTCCCACTCCTGCCTTTCTCTGTCTCTCTCCCTCCCTGGGTTTGCACTTTCATTTGGCTACACCTCCTGAATCCCGCCCCCAGCAGGGCCTGTGCTGAGTCTGGGCCCCTGACTGAACCCTGGCTCCTCACCTGCCACCAGGATGTCCAGGGGGTCGCTGGGCGCCGACCACTCAGAGGAGAGGTTGTATCCACCGTAGCATCTGTATCGGCCCCCGTGGAAGCTGCTCACAGTGCCCAGGGGGAAGTGGGCCTGAGAGAGCCCAGCCTGGGGCTGCAGGACAGGGCTCTGAGGGATGTCCTGTCTCCCCTCCTTGTGCAGAGCGAATCTGTCATAGCCGACATCAGAGTGACACTGGAGGGTCAGGCTCTGTCCAGAGGTCATGATGGAGCCCTGCTGGCTCAGGAGGGAGGGCTTCCCAGACTCACCTGGGGAGACCATACCTAAATTACAGGGGCTGCTCCTCCCATTATCCCTCTTCTTTTGTCCTTGCTGCCAGGTCTCACTGTCTCTCTGTGTGTCTCTGTCCCAGCGGCCCCTGTACCCCCATCACTCTCTCACATAGTGCTCCCTTCCCAGCAAAGATGCCAGAAGTGTATCTGGTGCCTCAATCCATTGGTGGGGCAATAATGGGTCATACCTGAGACCAGGATCTCCAGGGCATCACTGGGGAGGGACCACACCTGGGGGCTGTTCCTGTAACAGCCATAGCATCTCATGGTCCACCTGTGAATGGGGGTCACAGGGCCCACAGGGAACAGGGCCTGGAACTGCCCACTGGGCTGTCGCTGTGAGTCCAGGGCCCAGGAGAGCCTGTGATCGCCTTCCTTAGTCAGAATGAACCTGTCAAATCCCTGCCCTGAGCCACACTGGAGGGTCACGTGCTCTCCTGAGGTCACGATAGGGCTGGGCAGGGCTGAGAGGCTGGGTTTGCTGTAGGCTCCTAGGAGAGGAGGAAGCAGCATGTTTAATGGGTTTCACACAACCCTCACATCCCCCAGGGCTGGGCGGTGAGAGGGAGACACCATGAGAGCAGACCCCCTTCTTGAGGACAGTGCCTGAGGCTGGGACCCTGGAGTGTCCTCTCACCTGTCACCACCAGCTGCAGGGAGTCACTGAGCTTTGACCTGCCCTCAGGGATGATGTAGACACAGCGATAGCTCCCTGCATCATGCGTTGTCATTTGTGTGATGGAGAACTTTGCCTTGTCTCCAGGCTCCAAGGAATTCCTTCTGCTCCTGTCCACTGTGTCTCCCTCTTTATACAGTCTGTACTCTTTGGCCTGCCGGGTCCCCCGACACCACAAGGTCACGGTGCTTCCCAAGGGGCACACAGGGCCTGGCACAGCCCAGATGGTGGGCTTTTTAAGGGTCCCTGGAAGGAAACCACAGGCTTGGTTAGAAGGCATAACCAACCCCCCACATTTCTAAGATGTGCCACATCCATTAACCCAGAACCACTGTTATCCATCCCCAGAGGCAGAGGCTGTATCCCCTTGTGCCCAGTGAGAGGGACCCGGTACACCCAGGGAGACTCACCTGCCTGCACTGGCGTGCTGAGGCCCACACTCAGTCCTGAAAGAGAGTCTCTGTGAGAGATTTGCCCTGACCCCTGAGCAGCACCCTCCTCCCCATGACCCTTCTGAGTCCTGGGGTCCTGATAGACCAGATCTCCCCTCCTGCCTCTCATCTCACCAAGGCAGAGCAAGGCCCTGAGGGTAGTAGGAGTCATGATGTCTTCCCCCTGGGTCTTCAGGTGTGCAGATGGAGGAAGCCACAGCACTAGTGGGAGGAACACAGAGACACACGGGAAGTAGTCAATTGGAGACCAGCCTTGCCCATCATTGGGGTTGTCACAACAACAGCCTATAGGGAAGAGCATAGCCTCTCCAGCAGCCTGGCTCTCATTTTTATGGTGAAGCAAGAAATAGACCCATAGTCTTCCTCCTGAGACAACCCTTCCAGGTGATGTGACCCAGGGCACGTCCTTCCCTGTCAGAGACTCCCTCATGGGGTCTCCTACCTCCTCAGCCCGTCCATCAGCACCTCCCTGTGGTCCTCACCATGGACAGTGCCCCCCGGGCTCTGGAGACACTTCAGGAAGACGTGGGTCACTGTGGCCTGCAGAGCTCAGATCAGCAGGGACACGCTCACCTTCGTCCTGTGCAGCTCAGGGCGATGTCACTGTGACAATGAGCACAAAGTAAAAATAAAAAAATAAAAACGGAACAAATAAGGGAAGGAAACAAGTCCCTTCTGTGGCACCAGAATGTAGCTTTCTCTCTATCACACCCTCTCCATGGACTTCTCCTTTTTCTTGCAAAGGCATCCACCCCAGTTTCCTGGAAATAAGTTTTGTCTTCCTCCACAGTGGTCCTTGTTCCTTAAGCTGGGCTGTCCCCTCATCCTGTCCTCCTCTCTTCAGATTTTAAGGTAATAAGGCGTCTAGTGTTCTGATGTTGGGGACAGACCTCATGTTTTAACTATTTCACTGTCATTCATGGTCTGTGTGACCTTGATCAGGACCAGTCGATCTCTGCACTTCGGGTTCCTGGTGTGAAGCACGTAGGCATGAAGCCAAATTCTCCAAGTGTTGGGGGATGAGTGGTATCCTGGATATGGGTGGATGAACCCTTGATAATTCCCAGACCTGATTGAGATGTGTGGGATTAGACATAAGAGAACAATGTGTATCCTTTCACAGTCAAAATGAGGGGTGGGTGTGTCCACTCAAGAGGCCTCATCTGTTTCTAATGCTGAGAAATAGATGCAGCCACCGTCAACACAGAGAAAGTGAAAGTTTCCCAAACAGAAATGGGACCTCACAAAATGAAAAGGATCGAAGCGAGTGGCCACCGGTGACCACAAGTGGTCATCTGTGGGGAGTTCTCCTCTCCATGTGGACAGGAGAGGAACCCCAGGGTCATCACAGGCACAGAGGGGATCTGGAATAAGGTAATACTTGGGTTGCCCCATTTCTCATGCTTGAGGATGAGCATTGAGACATCTCTATGCACTGACCCAGACCAAGATCAGCACTGAGCCGTGTGTATGTGTGTGTGTGTGTGTGTGTGTGTGTGTGTGTGTGTGTGTGTATGTGTGTGTGTGTGTGTGTGTGTGTGTGTGTGTGTATGTGTGTGTGTGTGTGTGTGTGTGTGTGTGTGTACAGATTCAGTACTGCCTAGTTCAACATGTGGGTCTGTCCAGGAATCAGTGTGAGGCTTACATTGGAGCCATCCCTGCTGGGCACATCACAGTCAAAAGAGAATTTTGGGCGAGTGGATACGGCAACTCTCCATCCCCTTCAGATTCCAACATTAGCTGAGCCTTGGGAGTAACTCTCTATGGAGAATCAGGTGTGAGCATCTACAAGAATAAATGTCGACAAGTGCTCTAATTATGAAAAGTAATGCTAAGATAGACTGCCTACAGAGTTTTTCATGCAGATAATCATATCTGAGAAGAGAAAACACTAGGAATAAAAGAAACTCATTTTAATCAAAGATTGTTGAACTGTCAGAAACAAGGAAGGTGAAAATTGAATTATTGGAACAAACCCAGGGCTTATACGATAAAAGTGCAGAGAATTTTGGAAAGACATTACTTAAATGGCAGAGCGGTAAAAAGGAATAAAAATAAAAACATGATTTCATTTAACAAACGCAAAATATTTTTTTTCCACCCGGGAGAAGATACAGGTGAAAATACAATAATAAAATTGGAAGACATCATTGAGAAAAATTTGTAGAATGCAATACAAAGAGACTGGAATTGAACACTTTAGATGCATGGTAATAAAGAGTTCTGGTCAAGATGGTTGTGTAAGCAAGCACAGTAACTGGAACTCCCACAACCACATCAAATTGCAACTAAACTACAGAACATCCATCAACCAGAACTGCCTGAAATCTAGCCCAGGAGAAGTTTAAAACTGAGTGTATACAGAAGCCACCTAAAGCCTAATAGAGAGGCGGGGAGGAAAACGAGCTGGTCCCATACACATGTGTGCTGGTTTAAAACAGGTGGTTAAAAAGTTTTGGATGTGAATGTCCTCCCTCAGTTGTGAGGAGTCCCAGACCAACATCAGAACCCACAGACCAGGGTTACAGTGCAGGAAAGAAGAGAAGTCCCCGTAACTTTTCATGGTAAAGACCTGTGATGATTCTGGCTGAGTGAAACAGAGGGTTTCAGGAGTCCCACGTGTTCCTCCTAAAGATCCTGTGAACACATTTACCTGGGCTTCCTTGTCCTGAAGCTCTCCAGGACCTACCTTACAGCTTGAAAGGTACCGGGGACATATAGGAAGGACTTAATTGTCATCAGAACTGATGTTGAGGGGGCAGTTTCCTCCCACACAGAAGTTTTGGAAGATGTACTAGAATGGGAAGAGAAGGCCATGTGTGTGATTTCAGGAGGAATGAGGAGACTATGACATTGGCTACAGACCTAGGGACCAGTGGGCAGCTATTTTTCAGAGAAACAGAGAGAACACCCAGTGTCACGTGCATGAATATACACATGAAATGAGTGTCTTCATGGTTCGTGTCAAGTGGAGGAAACAGATGAGAACTGACTTCATTGTACACCAGCTCTCCTTTACAAATAAAAATGGCCAACAGATATGGTAAAAGTACACTGAAGGAGAGAATTGTGAGTGAAGAATTTTATACGCACCCAAATTAGTATTTTAGAGGGCAAAGGTGAAAGGGTCAGAGGGGAGAAATCTACAAGAAAGAGGAGACAGTGGTTGGGAGGGAAAGGACCACAGTTCAATGGCAGAAGGTCCAGACCTTCTCCCTGCACTTGAGTGATGACTCCTCCACCTGCAACGAGCTGCAGACAGGTCCCCCAGCATACGCCTCACGTTATCTTCCAGAACTTTTTGGAATCATGAGATTTACTCCCAAGGCACCCCCTCTCTGAACAGTACATTGTTCCCTCTGTTCACATTCTGGTTTTGTCGTGGGTCCCTCTGTGGCTGTTTCAAGCCTCATAGAGCAGCACCCTAAGCACCATCAGGACCAATCCAGCCACACCCATCTGGATGGAATTCTCCATGGTATAGCCTTGGGGGTGAAAGCCTGGGAATTGTGGGCAAAGAGGTCACAGAGGTCAGGGCAGGACAATGTCCACTCAAGGCCCTAGATGTCCACCAGAGCACCCGCCCCCCTTGACTGGACATAACCCTCTGTGCTGAGCCCCATAACTGAGAGTGTCTCCTACTCACCACTCTTGTGGTCTGAGTTGTTCTGTGAGAAGCTGGTGGTTGGGCTGCTCCTGAGAACCAGAAATAGTGGGGCTGTGTGAGGAGTTGATACCACTCAAGGCCAGTGTCCTCATCACTCTCTCCTTTATCATAACCTAACTGCTATCAGTCCCTCCACGAATGCTTTTTCTGCTAGAGAAGGGTCCTGGCTGCTCTCATGGACTATTTTCTGAAACACTTTGGTGTACAAATTGTCTTTGCCTGGAGAATTCAGGATTGGGCAGACATATGGTCTCTCGTTCTTGACAATAGTGTGTTGTTTTAATCCTTGCCTCATGAGGGATTCTGAGCCAAGGGAGCTAACCCATCAGGATATAAGAACTTCTATTTATGCAACAACTAGTGTCCTAGGATCTGTGGGCTGGTCTCAGATAAACAAACATGCATAGATGTAGACCTTGAACAATTCTTGAGCTAAGAGTAGGGAAAATTTTATAAATAAAATTGCTAAATGCATCTGAAGGAAAAAAAACACATGAAGAATCTATTCTAATACATTTCATGTTAGTAAAATGTTATTTAACATAATAAATGTATATGTTTAATGTAACCCCAGTTACAATAAGAGTAGAATTATCTTTTATAATTCCTGGATGTTTGCAACTTAAATTTATATGGGCAAGTCATAATTGCTAGAGTTGTCAAAACAAAAGCAATTAATAGATCTGTACAAAAATACGTTGGAAATTATCATGATAAGCAAAATAAGTTAGAGGGAGAAAAAATTAATTATCTCATTTATATGTGAAATCTAATGAACAAAATAAAGTGATGGATAAAATAGAACCAGAGCATTGGAAACATGCAACAGACTGATGAATTTCAGAGAAAGAGGGGAGGGGGCTGGAAGAGATTAACCAAAGAACTTATATCCATACTAGTGGCCCAGTGCACAAAATTCATTCACATGAAAAGGGAATTAATTAGAGGAAATATTTTAATATTGCTATTTGCCATATCTCTATAATAGACGCCTCAGAGACGAAAGAAAATTAGGAAAATGTATATGAAAATATCCCTCCTGTCAGAGTCTAGGGCTTCCTGGGGGACCCAGAGTCAAGTCCCTTCTTGCCCACATGCACCTCAAAATAGCACAAAACCCAGTCCAGGCTAGCCCTTACTCCGTCAAGCTCCACAGGGTGGGTGAGTGTGGCCTCAGGTCCCCAGTCAAGCCCCGCTAGACAGGGGGCATGGCCTTAGATACCCCAGCCCAGCCTCAGGTCCCCCGGCCCCGGCATGAGGGCAAGAGGGCAAGAGGGCAAGAGGGCTTGATGACCATATGCATATTAGCTCTTTATTATATAATATAGGATATGCCATGCCCAGGTTCACAGCCAACAGTGTGGTGAAAAGGCCTGTGTTGAGGCAGGAACTGGGTGGAGGGGGCAGAGAGCAGTCACGAGTTTCAACCAGTCTGGGCAGAAACCCCCTACTTCTTCACAAACTTTGCCTGGTCCCCCTGAGTCTCAGGTGAGCCCAGGGCCTTTCAGAGGGTTGGCCACAGGTGGGGATACTTCTCACTACAGCAGAGTGCCCAGGAAAGACAGCACGTTCAGCAACAGCGTGTTGTTTCAGGTCTAGGAGGTTTGGAGAGGATGGCGGCCTGTTCAGATGGGCTCAGTGGTCCCATGAGGCTGCACAGTGAGGTCCTAACCTGTGTTGTGTGTCTCAGGGAGGGGAGGACAATCACTGGGATGGTTTGGATGGAGGAGGTGTTGGCCTCACTGGAACTGGAGAGAGTGTAACTCAGCCTGATCAGCAGCAGCACAGAGTGCTGAGTGGAGATCCCCGGACGTGGCTGGTGTCAGGGGAGCCCCATGGACAGGCTTTGTGCAAGGGATGGTTGGTAACAGGTACGTTTGGGGCCTTGAGAATGAAACACCTGAGCCGACACTCAGGGTCTGGAGGAAGCCAGAAGGAGGCTGATGGGTTCACACCAATGAGCTGTCCTGGGCCCTCACCTGAGCTAGTCTATTGGGAGAACTGGGTCACAGAAAGGAGAACCAGGACACAGAACAGTGGGATTGGTTTAGTGTGTGAGGGGGAGAGGGGAAGGATGGAGGGCTCCTTCTCTTTCCAGCTTGGCTGCCTGCAGGAGCCAAAGGGGCTGTGCCAAGGTAGCTGACTCCAAGAGGATAAGGTAACTTGGGGGATGTTACAACACTGTCAGTCACCCACAAAGGCAACCAGCACCCTCCTCCAGGCCTGGGTGTGTGCTGCTACTTCTCCCTATTACTTCCTCTCTATGACTTTTTTGTTCCTGTGGACAGATCCCCTGCCCTCCATCCCTCTCCATCAAACCTTCAGAGTCCTTTCTGCCTCCTCACTGCCTCTTGTCCCCCAGACTGTACTTCTTTGTCTAATGCTGTTTATTCCATCTCCATGCTTTGAGTAGAAGAATGTATTGGAGACAATTCACAAGTTGTAATCTAAGACCTGGGTACATGTTTATTGAACTCCTATTTTGAGTCAGTCTCTTCTCCTCTCCCTCTTTGCCTGTTGTGCAAAATTGTGAAACTTCACCTCTGAGGGTTGTTATGAGGATAAGCAGTGCATGAAGGACCCAAATTTGGTGTCATTTTCTTTATTTTTTAAATAAATATACATATATTTTATTGATTTCAGAGAGGAAGGGAGAGGTAGAGTTAGAAGCATCAGTGATGAGAGAGAATCATTGACCGGGCACCTCCTGCTAGCCCCACACTGGGGATGGAGCCCACAAGCCAGGCATGGAATCCTGGAATCCAACCTAGATCTCCTGGTTCATAAGTCAATGCTCAACCACTGAGCTCTGCTGGTTGGAAATCTGGCGTCATTTTCTGACCTGGTGAAGGCATGTTTATGGGGTGAAGAGCTGTGTGGAATGTGCATATGTATCCCCTAAGCCTACAAGGTAGATCAGAAGCTGTAGTGCAAACTTGGTTGAATGGCAGATGAGCGCAAATAAAAGGATATAGGGATGGTGGGTATCATCCTGGACACTAGACTTAGCCCAAGTCAGGAGTGAAGGTGGCAATTTCATCATCAGCTTGGTCGCTAAGCATTTAGTCACTTGGGGCACCTCTGACCTAGTGGGAGTCCTGATCCCATAAAACTCCACGGACACCAGTGGGGCAACCTCCAAGGTATAAGGGAGCTACAGGGAACCATGTGTGTTTCACTTGCATTTATTTTTATTAAAGCAACAGTCGCATAACATGCAATTGAGCCTTATAATAGATGCAATTCACTAGAATGCAGTAAGTACACAATGTCTCAATGACAACGTATATCTAATTTCAGTATATATAACCCACACACAACAACAACAACACCAAACAGTCTGCCTCCCATCTGCCATCTTGGTCAACCCCAGACAAACCAATCTGACTTCTGTTTCTATGAGTTTCCTTCTCTGGTACATTTCCCGTAAATGGAATCACACAACCTCTTATCACTGTGTCCCCTTCCCGTCACTGAGCTGCATTATCTTGACGTTCGCCCACAATGTACTGGTCCTTTGTCCTTTATGGTTTAAAAAATTCCAAGGTTATGAAGATACCTTGTTTGGATGAATGTTACCCACCATGAAGAGGTTTATAGTTGTGAATTCGAATGACTTGGGATGCACCATCATGTCTCAGGGTGAGAACAGAATCGCAGTAGAGAACAGTCAGTGATGTCAGGGAGAAAGAACAGTCCAAGATGGATGCTGGAGGACATGACCTATATTCTCCTTCACTTAAACCTCACCTAGCACTTCTACTCCCCTGGACATTCTCAACAGAGAGTTTCCCCAATTATGGTCACAAATTTCCTTCAGCACCTCCTGGGATTCTCAGATGGGCTCCAAGGCTCCCCGACTCTGAAAGGTGTGCTGTTCCCTCTGTGTTCACATCCTGGCTGCATCGAGGGTCCTTATGAGGTTGTTTCGAGCCTCAAATATTAGCACCCCTAGGATCACCAGGATCAAGCCAGCCACACCAATCCGGATGAGATTCTCCACTGTGTAGTCTTGGGGATGGAAAAAGAAGAATTGTGAGTAAAGAAGTCTCAGAGGTCAGGGCACACCCAAATCTTCAGGATTTTGATGTTCAACCTGGGCTCCCACCTCCCCTTGACATCAGCGTCCCTGTGATGTCTGAACTCAGCATCTACTCTGAGTCACTTTGATAAGAGTTAGCTTTGCTCTGGAACTGAGGATGAGTAAGAAATGGTCTCAATTCAGAAACAGCAAGAGCTCTGTGTTCTGTATTAAGTATGAGGATCAAACCTTCATGAGCTTATTCCCCTACAGCTGAGAGATCCCATGTGTTCCACAGATGGGGACCCTGGTTTCATGGAGGAGGTGTTGGTATCAGGGCCTCCTGGATCTTTGGTGCATGATAGGGTGAAAGTCTGGGCTGAGTCCCTTTCACTCCACCCCACCCAAGCCCATCCTGTCATGGGTCTACTATGGACATTGTCACTGGAAGTTGTTCATCTATTTATTCTCTAATTAACTCATTTATTTTATAATAGCAAATACCTACAGTGGTAGATATGCTTTCCAGATGAAAAATATGGGTATATGGATGCTAATCATGTGTTTGTTTGTTTTTTAACTCAAAAGACAACTAAGGTCAAGACCAAGTACGTCCACAGTTCTGGTTCAAATTTTAAGTGACAGGGAAAATTCCCCCAATTTCAATATTGACTGAGCACCAAAAGTAGGAAATTATGTCAATCTGTTACACCGTTTATATATATAAAAGCCTAAGCAACCAAACCTCCTCCATCTCCTTGTTTATTACTGTCACCTATATTCCTAGGGACAGGGCCCTGAGCCGGCTGAGCACACAGAGAATGGGGTTAGGGCTCCTTACCTGAGACCAGCAGTTCCAGGGGGTCACTGAGCTGTGACAACAGGTAGGGGGTGGTGCTGCGTGAGCCATAGCACCTGTAGGTCCCCTGGTGGCCTGAGGTCACATGACTGAGGGTAAAGTTGGCCTCAGAGGGTGCAGACATGTTCTGTAGTCTGAGGTGCTGGGGAGGGTCCAGTGACCCCTCCCTGTGCAGGTGGAAGGTGTCAAACCAGATCTCAGACCCACACTGCAGGGTCACAGTTGCTCCCCAGGGCACTGAGGGTCCCGGCTGGGTTGAGAGGAAGGGTTTGCTGTACATTCCTGGGGAGAGGAAGGTTGTGATATACAGAAAGCCACCCCTCTCCTCACGCCCTTGACTCTGAGCTGAGGAGGGACTTTGTCCTTCTCCAAAGACTCTGTCTGTGACCCTGACTCAGCTACTCTCAGCGTGTCTTGATAAAATTTTTAAATCCCTTTTATGTCCTTTCTCTCTCTATCCTCCTTTAGCAGAGGAAAAGGGCCCTATCTGAACTGTAAGCTACACGTGTGTTCTCTGAAGAGTAGGGGTCCCCAGAGGCCAAACATTATTCCCTCTGCCTGTGACCTGGAGCCCACAGTGAGGAGGTGACCCAGTGTTTTCTTTCCTGTCACCACGAGGATCAGGGGGTCACTCCTCTGTGACAGTATGTCCCCAGTGTTGTCATATGCACACTGGTACAGCCCAGTGTGGAACGGGGTCATGGCTCCAATGAGAAAACCAGCATAGTTGCTAAAGTTCTGTGGGATCCTGGTATCTAAGGGCTCTGAGCCCCTCTCTTACACAGACTGTAGGCACTAGCCTGCAGAGACCCCTGACACCAGAGGATCATGGGGCTGCCCTTGGTGACGAAGGGGCCTTGGTCCACCCAGATGGAGAATTTGTGGATGACTCCTGGAAAGGAATCAGACCTGAAAGACCTGGCAGCCTTTCTCCCCCTCATGACATCATGAATGAGCCAGTGATGCCATTTAATGAGCACCTACTGTGTGAGCGGTTCATTCTGGGGTCTGTCACTCATCTCCTCTCACCTCACATCATTCATGCACCAGGGATTGCTGACCCCACCACCCACTTCACTGAGGCTCAGAGAGGTTAATCACATGCCCCAGGCCACCCAGCCTGGAGGGAGCAAGACTGGGACAGGAACCTGGGATTGCAAGTTCTCTATGCTGTCCTCATGCTCCCCCCTCCCCCTCCCCCCCGCCTAGGGGTGCCTGTCCCAGTCTCATCTGGAGCTGAAGATCCTTCCTCATTACTCTCCCCCAGCATAGTAGGGACAGGGAAGAGCCAGGTGAGGGGTGCACTCTGAGTCTCTCCTGCTTCCATCCCTACCCACAGAGCTTGGATGCCCTCTTGGGAAGGTTGGGCTGGGCTGAAGGCCCTGCCTTCTTGAGCTCTGTGAGCCCTTATGTCACCTTATGTCCCAGCACCCTGTGAGCAGGATAGACCAGGGAAGAGCAGACAGGAACTAGACACTCAGAGGAGAGAAGGGTCTGCTCAGCCCCACAGCAGGAGCAGCAGAGCCTGGAGCTGAACCAGGGCTGACCCACCCTGTCCCCTCCTCTGAGCTGAGCCTGAGCTGAGGGACAGTACCAGGGTGCCCGGACCCTTGTCCTTCCTGTCCCTCCCTGAACAGTGTCTCCGTCACTGAGACAGAGGGAACAGGCCCCATAATATCACGTCCTGGGTGTTTCCCTGCGATGCCCTCTCCCAAGAGGTCAGGGCCAGAACCCACAGGAAATCTAAGCTCTGGACAAGGATTCTCTCCTTTTACACTTGGAGACACTGAGGCCCAGACAGGGGAAGGGCAGGTCCAAGAGAGAGACTTCAGAAGTTCCAGAACCTATGCATGACTCAGCCCCTGTTCCCTACAGAGGCACCCCCCCGCCAATTCCCCTCTGTGGCCCTGATTCTCCTTGTGGGAGGAGGAGAAAGAGCAATCAATGCTCAGCGCTTTCTGGGATCAAGATGAAAAGTGAGGGGCAGCGTCTGCCTTCTCCCCGCTGGAGTCAGGATCACCCTGCCTTAGCCTGAGCCCCAACATCTCCCTCTGCCATGACCTCCCCACCGGCCACCTGCCTCACTTCCCTCTCTAATGCCTGACTCCCTAAAGGGGGAGGGCAGTGAACCCTCAGATCCCCTGGAGGACTGTGGTCCCCCTGAGATCTCTCCCTGACTAGCCAGCCCTCCTGGGACACAAGCCTATCCTTAGGTCTATGGGGGTCATTAGATCTTCTGAGAGTCTCAGACATCCTGGGTGGCCTGTCTCCATCTGAGCAAAGAGGACACTGTGTGTGCATAGCTGGGGTTCTGGAGAGTCCTGGGAAGGAGAACAGGAGAGGTGGGAAGCTGGGGCTGACTCTTGAGGTCCCACCTCACTCAGACTCTGCCTGCATCTACCTGGGGTCCCCACACTAAGACCCTCCCACAGTCCACCTGAGACACCTTCTGGAAACAGAAGAGGGAGAGGGGTGGACAGGATAAAGGTGTGTCTGAGGGACAAATACTTTCTAAGTGACCATCTCTACAACCACCTCACTCCCCTTTCAGCCATAATTGTCCTGAAGACAGGACCCTGAGCTGACAAGCAGAAAGACAGAGTGAGGAGTGCTCACCTGATACTAGGAGCTCCAGGGAATCACTGGGGTGTGACCACACCTGGGAGCTGTTCCCATAGCAGCCATAGCATCTGAACCTCCACCTGTGGCTGGTGATCACGGGGCCCACAGGGAACAAGGCATGGGACCGCCCACTGGGCTGTCGCTGTGAGTCCAGGGTCCAGGAGAGCCTGTGATCTCCTTCCTTAGTCAGAATGAACCTGTCAAATCTCTCCGATGAGCCACACTGGAGGGTCACGTTCCCTCCTGAGGTCACGACAGGGCTGGGCAGGGCTGAGAGGCTGGGTTTGCTGTAGGATCCTAAGAGAGGAGGAGGCAACTTGTTAAATGGGCTCACACCTCCCTCATGTCCCCCAGGACTGGGTTCTGAGAGGGAGACACCCTGAGAGCAGACCCTCTTCCTGAGGGCAGAGCCTGAGGCTGGGACCCCTGAGTATCTCCTTACCTGTCACCACCAGATCCAGGGTGTCACTGGCCTCTGACCAGCCATCAGGGCTGAAATAGTAACAGTGATAGCTCCCAGCATCATGCTCTGTCATGTGTGGGATCGAGAACTTGGCCTTGTCCCCTGGCTCCAGTGCCTTCTGTCGTTCCCAAGGGGGTGGGCTACCCACTTTATAAATTAGGTACTCCTCAGCCTTTCGTGTTCCATGACAGTAGATGGCCATGGGGCTCCTCAAGGGGATCACAGGGCCTGGCTCAGCCCAGAGGGTGGGTTTGGGGGGGTTCCCTAGAAGGAATCAGAGGCTGAGTCACAGATCACAGTCCCAGATGCCTGCCATCTTTTAGACAGATATGCTATTATCCTTTCCCACCTGTGTGAGTGGGTGGCCCCTCATAACCAGGGAGGAATGGGACGGAGAACCTGGGGAGACTCACCTGCCTGCACTGGGGTCCTGAGGCCCACACTCAGCCCTGGAAGAGAGTTCCTGTGAGAGATTTGCCCTGAACCCTTAGCAGCCCCCTCGTCCCCATGAACATCCTAAGTCCTGGGTCCTGACAGACCAGGGCCCCTTTCCCCCTCCTCCCTTCTCACCAAGGCAGATCAGGGCTCTAAGGGTGGTGGTCATGGCGTCTTCTCCCTGAGGCCTCATCTGAGCAGATGGAGGAAGCACGTGGGTCAGAAGAATGGACAGACAGACACGCAGGTGATGGTCACTTGGATGCTGTCCCTGCCTGTCAAGGGGTTTTTCACGCCAGCAGCCCATAGGGGAGGGCACACCCACTCTAGCAGCCTGGCTCTCATTTTCAAGGTGAAGCAGAAATAGACCTGTGTTCTCCCTCCTGAGACGCCCCTTGTCGGTGAGGTGACCCAGGACACGTCCTTCCTTGTCAGAGCCTCCCCCACGGGCTCTCCTTCCTTCCTACTCACCCCATCCATATGCACCTCCTTGTGGTCCTCACCTTGGACAGTGCCACCTGGGCCCTGGAGACATTTCAGGAAGATGTGGGTCCCTGTGGCCTGCAGAGCTCAGATAACACCCTCACCCTCTCCCTGTACAGCTCAGGGGAATGTCCCTGTGACAATGAGCACAAAAGGGAAACACAGAACAAATAAAGGAAGGAAACAGGTCCCTTCTGTGGCCCTAGAATGAGGCTTTCTCTATATCATTTATCCTCCATGGACTTCTCCTTTCCCTTGCAACGGCATCCACCCCAATTTCCTGGAAATAAGATAGGGTTAATTCTTGCCTTGTCAGTGATCCTTCTTCCTTAGGCAGAGCTGTCCCCTCATCCTGTCCTTCTCTCTTCAGCGTTAGGGGTCAGGGAGGGGTCTAGTGCTCTGATGTTGGGGACAGAGCTCATATTTAAATATTGCACTGTCGTTCATGCTCTGTGTGACCTTGAGCAGTACCAGCCAATCTCCGACACTCGGATTCCTGGTGTGAAGCACGTAGGCATGAAACCAAATTCCCAGAGTGTTGGGGGATCTGTGGTATCTTGGATGTGGGCGGATGAATCCTTGATAATTCCCAGATCTGATTAACGTGTGTGGGATGAGACATAAGAGATCCATATGTATCATTTCACAGTCAAAATGAGGGTGGGTGTGTCCACTCAAGAGCCCTCATCTGTTTTTCTTTTTTTAAAAATCCTTATTGTTCAGTTTATTAATTATATTGTTCCCACTTTTGTCCCCCTATAGCTCCCCTCCACCTGGTATCCATCCGACCCTCCGCCCTCACCTCCCCCCTACTCTCCTCTCCCATAGGTGCATGAATTTTGTCCAGTCTCTTGCTGCACCTCCCACACTCTTTTTCTCCCCAAGAATTGTCAGTCCATTCCCTCTCTATGCCTATGATTCTGTTATATTCACCAGTTTATCCTGTTCATCAGATTTTTCATTCACTTGATTTTTAGATTCATTTGTTGATAGATGTGGATTTGTGGTTTCTAATTTATATTTTTTACTTTTTTCTACTTCCTCTTCTTAAAGAATATCTTTCAGCATTCCATATAATATTGGTTTGGCGGTGATGAACTCCTTTAGCTTTTTCTTATCTGCGAAGCACTTTATCTGACCTTCAATTCTGAATGATAGCTGACTCCAAGAGGATCAGGGAGCTTGGGGGATGTTACAACACTGTCAGTCACCCACAGAGGCAACCAGCACCCTCCTCCAGGCCTGGGTGTGTGCTGCTACTTCTCCCTATTACTTCCTCTCTATGACTTCCTTGTTTCTGTGGACAGATCCCCTGCTCTCCATCCCTCTCCATCAAACCTTCAGAGTCCTTTCTGCCTCCTCACTGCCTCTTGTCCCCCAGACTGTACTTCTTTGTCTAATGCTGCTTATTCCATCTCCATGCTTTGGGTAGAAGAACGTGCTGGAGATAATTCACAGGTTGTAATATAAGACCTGGGGATGTGTTTATTGAACTTCTATTTTGAGTCAGTCTCTTCTCTCCCTCTTTGCCTGTTGTGCAAAATTGTGAAACTTCACCTCTGAGGGTTGTTATGAGGATAAGCAGTGCATGAAGGACCCCAATTTGGTGTCATTTTCTTTATTTTTTAAATAAATATACATATATTTTATTGATTTCAGAGAGGAAGGGAGAGGTAGAGTTAGAAGCATCAGTGATGAGAGAGAATCATTGACTGGGCACCTCCTGCTAGCCCCACACTGGGGATGGAGCCCACAAGCCAGGCATGGAATCCTGGAATCCAACCTAGATCTCCTGGTTCATAAGTCAATGCTCAACCACTGAGCTCTGCCGGTTGGAAATCTGGCGTCATTTTCTGACCTGGTGAAGGCATGTGTGTGAGAGACATGTGGTGGGAAGAGCTGTGTAGACGCTGCATGTGTATCGCCCAAGCCTACGAGGTAGATCAGAAGCTGTAGTGCATCCTAGGTTGAATGGCAGATGAGCACAGACAAAAGGATATAAGGATGGTGGGTCTCACCCTGGATATTAGACTCAGTCCAAGTCAGGAGTAAAGGTGGAAATTTCAACAGTGGCTTGGTCGCTAAGCAGTAAGGGACGTAAGGTAACTCTGACCTGGTGGAAATCCTGCTTCCATAAAACTCCACAGACATCAGTGAGGAAACCTCAAAGGTATAAGGGAGCTGTAGGGAACCATGTATGTTTTATGTGTATTTATTTGTATGGACGCAGCAGCCACATAACATACAATTGAGCCTTTAAAATATGAAAATCACTAGAATGCAGTAAATACACAATGTCTCGATGACAACATCCATCTAGTTTCAAGAAGTTTTTATAAACAACCCTCCACAAAACACCAAACAGTCCACCTCCCATCTGTCCTTCTAGTCAACCCCAGACAAACCAATCTGATTTCTGTTTCTATGGGTTTCCTTCTCCTGGACATTTTGCATAAATAGAATCACATAACCCCTCACTCATCCTTTGTGTCCACTTTCTGGACACCGAGCTGCATTATTATAATGTTCGCCAACAATGTACCAGGTTCCGGTCCTTTGATATTTATGGTTTAAAAAAATCCCAGGGTTGTGAAGATCTCTCATTTTGTTGGGATCCATGTGACCCAGCATGAAGGTGTATATAGATGTGAATCCAAACCAGCCATGTGGGGTGGCCCCTCATATCTCAGGATGAGAACAGAAGGGCAGTGGAAGAGGGTCAGCGAGGTCAGGGAGGGAGGGAGAGCACCCCAGGTGGATGGAGGAGGTAACCTCTACAGAGACATGGTCTACATTCTCCTGCACCCAAACCTTGGCTACCACGTCTTCTCTACTGGACATTCTCAGCCGATAGTTTCCCCAACTTGATCCATACTCTCTCAGCACCTCCTGGAGTCATCAGATGGGTTCCAAGGCCTCCCCACACTGAATGGTGCGTTGTCCTCTCTGTGTTCTCATCCTGGCTGCATCAAGGGTCCTTCCAGTGTCATTTCAAGCCTGAAGTAGCAGGACCGCAAGGACCAAGAGGATCAATCCAGCCACGCCCATCCGGATGAGATTTTGCACTGTGTAGTCTTTGGGGTGGGAAGTAGGAACTGTGGACAAAGTATTCAGACGTCAGAGCAGACCAGAGAAATCCCAAGACCCTGGATGTCCGCACAAGACACCCACCACTCCTTGACAGGACACGATCCTCTACTCCCAGCCTCACCCCCAGCCATAGTGAGAGCTTCTCTCATCGGTGATTTGGGGTCTCTCCTGTTTTTGTGGTAGGCTGATGGTATCATGCTCCTGAAAATTATGAAATGAAGGTGTGAGAACTTGGGGAGATGTGAAACTTCCTTCAAAGTTCTGTACTCTCAGAGGCCCTGATTTTCAGGTCCTAAGTTTTACACAGTCCCTTATTAAGCCCTTTCTCTACACTGCCAGGTTCCTTGGTCTCCTCATTGGATTATTATTAGCCTGCCATGATCTGTGAATTTGGAACCTGCACTGAGTCTCTTTGCAGTAGAGTTTGCCTGCCCACCAGAGCTCAGTATTAATAAGAACATTGGTTTCAATAGAGAAATTAAGTGTTATTGTTCAGTGTTTTGTCTGAAATATAAGACTTCATAATATTATTTCCTTATGACTAAGAGATCCCACTTATTCAAAACCTGAGAATCAAGAATCCATGGGTAAGGGGTTAGAATCTGGAGCTCTGCAACTTTTATTTTTATTTTCTTACTCTTTCTTTGTATTGTTATTGGTGAAGGGTTTCTTAGTTTTGCTTTGTTTTTCTCGTTTTGGCTGTCAGCACATGCACAACTATTTGCACCATGCGTTTGGAGTTGAGCCTCAATTGTGAGCCTTCCTGAGGGTTGATCCTACACACTAATAAGCCAACAGGAAACAAGACCCAGTTACAATAGGAGGGACCACATAATACACACACGGCATATTCCTAGAACATATAGCTCTGAGACCAAGGAGACTGCCACTGAGAACCATGGGATACCTACGGCATAAGGCTACCTCAGAAAATCAGGGCGTCACAGCAGATCTTTCTAATACATAGAAGCAAACACCAAGAAACAGATAAAAAAGGAGAGACTAAGAAACAACCCACAAATTAAATAAAAGGGAGGTAATGTACAGGGAAAAGGAGCTAAATAAAATGGAGGCGAGCAATTTATCAGATACAGAGTACAAAGTAATGGTTTTAAGGGTGCTCAAGGAACCCTATGAAAATTACAAGGAACTTCGTGGGAATTACAGTGGCATGAGAGAACACATAGACACCAAGAATAAGAACCAGTATGAAATGAGAAAAAACACACATCTGATATCAAGAATACACTGGAAGAAATCAAAAGTAGAATGAGTGAGGAAGAAGTTCAAACAGTGATTTGGATGACACAGTAGGAAAAAAACACCTAATTACAGCAGCAAAATAGGAAGGATAGTTTAAGGAAACTTTGGGAAAATGTCAAATGAAACAACATTCACCTCACAGGGATGCAAGAAGAAAATAAATAAGGAACAGAGAAGCTGTTTAAAGAAATAATGACAGAATTCACAGGTGAGTTTAATCAAATACTCAAAGAATTAATACCTATCCTCCTGTAACTATTCCAAAGTATTCAAGAGAAAGTGAGATTTCCAAGCTCTTTTTATGAGTTCAGCATTATCCTAATCCCAAAATCAGATAAAAAACACTACCAAGAAAGAAAATTACAGGACAATATCTCTGATGAGCATAGGTGCTAAAATCTTCAACAAAATATTAGCAAGTCAGATCCAGAAATAAATTTCAAAGATCATACACCATGACCAAGTAGCACTGTTTCTGGAAATGCAAGGAGGTTTCAATATTCACAAATCAATAAATGTGATAGACCACATAAACAACATGAAGGATAAAAAAAATCACATGATCATATGAATAGATTCAGGAAAAAAATTCAACAAAAATCTAGCACCCATTGATGATAAAAACTCTCAGTAAAGTGAGAATAGAGGAATCATACCTCTACATAATACAGGCCATATATGATAAATCTTTTTTTAAAATATATTTTATTGATTTTTTTACAGAGCAGAAGGGAGAGGGATAGAAAGTCAGAAACATCGATGAGAGAGAGACATCGATCAGCTGCCTCTTGCACGCCCCCTACTGGGGATGTGCCCGCAGCCAAGGTACATGCCCTTGCCGGAATCGAACCCGGGACCCTTCAGTCCGCAGTCCGACGCTCTATCCACTGAGCCAAACCGGTCTCGGCCATATATGATAAATCTATATCCAACATCATACTCAATGGGCAAAATCTAAAAGCATTTCCCTTAAGATCAAGAAAACGACAGAGATGTCCACTTTCACCACTCTTATTCAGCATAGAACTGGAAGTCCTAGCCACAGTGGTCAGACAAGAAGAAATTGGAAAAGAGGAAGTAAAACTCTCATTATTCACAGATGACATAGAAAGTCCTAAAGACTTCTTAAAAAAAAAACCCTGCTAGATTCATAAATAAATTTGGAAAAGTAGCAGGATCCAAAATTAATATCCAGAAATTGATAGCATTTTTATATACCAACTAGAGGCCTGGTGTACAAATTTGTGCATGGGGGGCAGAAGGGATGTGGGAGGTTGGCTGGCCTGTGGGAAGGGGGGGTGACGTGGGAGGTTGGTCTCCAGGCCCAACAAGGGAACTGAGCCTTGGCTCCCCTGGGAAAGGGGCCACATTCACTGCCACCCACCCCCAGTTCCCCATCTCAGCCCAGGCCCCAGCGGGGTTAGGAGAGAAGGCGACACCTAATTCCAATGCAGCCCTCAGCGCCCAGCCACCTCGCGGTTTCCTGCCTCCCCCCTTCCTCCTTCCCTCACTGCCACACGTCCACCACTACAGGTGGGTGGCCCCCGGGGAAGGGAGAGAATGGGAGCAAGACAAACCCCTGTGTTGAAGGCTGACTTTCAACAGATCACAGCGAGGGAGCTTCTCTGCTATGTATGAAACCCTGAACCAGAAGCAGGTCTCTAGGAATGGTTTAGCACCAGGTGCCTATGGGGCCGGCCTGCTTGGGGGACGGGGGAGTCACAGGAGGTTGGCTGTGGGAGCACACGGACTGCCAGGGGATAGCTCCTGAGTTGAGCATCTGTCTCCTGGTGGTCAGTGCATGTCATAGCGACTGGTCGACTGTTCATTCCAGTCATTTGGTCATAACAGTTACGTTGGCTTTTATTTGTATATAGATAATAAACTCTCAAAAAGAGAAATTTAAAAGAAAGCAATCCCATTCAACATTGTAACAAAAAAATAAGATATCTGGGAATAAATTTAACCAAGGAGGTAAAAGACCTGCACTCAGAAAACTATAAGACATTGAAAAAAGAAATAGAGGAAGATACCAAAAAGTCGATGCGTATACCACGTTCATGGATTGGTAGAATTAACATAATTAAAATGTCCATACTACCCAAAGCAGTCTACAGATTCAATGCAATCCCTATGAAAATATCAACAGCATATTTCACAGATCTAGAATGAATGTTCAAAACATTACATGGAACCAAGTAAGCCTTTAAATAGCAACGGTAATCTTGAGAAGTTGACCCACATCATTTTGGTCAATTAATATTTGACAAAGGAGGTAAGAGTATCAAAGATAGTCTCTTCATAAATGGTGTTGGGAAAATTGGCCAGGTACATGCAAAAAAAACAAAACAACAAAAACAAACAAACAAAAAAAACCCCACCCCACAAAACTAGAACACCAACTTACACCATACACAAGAATAAACTAAAAATGGATAAAAGACTTAAATGTAAGTCATGAAATCATAAAAACTGTAGAAAAAAACATAGGCAGTAGGATCTCAGACATATCACGTAGCAGGATTTTCACTGATACATCGCCAAGGGCAAGGGGACAATAGAAAAAAATAAACAAATGGGACTACATCAAATTAAAAGCTTCTTCACAAAAAAAAACCTAAACCATCAACAAAACGGAAAGGGAATCTACTGCCAATGATATAGCTAATAAGGAGTTAATTTCCAAGCTATGCAAAGAATTGATACAACTCAACACCAGGCAGACAAAAAAAATCCGATTTTAAAAGTAGGCAAAGGACCTGAGTAGACATATAGATGGCCAATAAACATGATAAAAATGCTCAACGACAATGAGGTATCAACTCACACCTACTGGAATTGCTACCATTAATAAGTCCACAAGCAACAAGTGTTTGCAAGGTTGTGGAGAAAGAGGAACCTAGTACATGGCTGGTGGAAATGCAGAGGGAGGGGGGGCAGCCACTATGGAACACGGTATGGAGTTTCCTCAAAAAATTAAATATGGAACTGCCATTTGACCTAGCAATCTCACTTCCAGGAATATATCCTAAGAATCTTTAAACACCAATTAGAAAGAATGCATGCACCCCTATGTTCACAGGAGCATTATTTACAATTGTTGAGATCTAAAAAGAGTCCAAGTGCCCATCACTTGATGAGTGGATGAAAAAAAAGCTGTGGTACATTTACAGTGTGGAATACCATGCAGCAGTAAAAAAGGATAACTTACCCTTTAAGACAGCATGGAGGGACCTACAGAGTACTATGGAAAACAAACTGGGCAAGTTGGAGAAGACAAATGTCACAGGATCTCACTTATATGTGGAATCTAATGAACAAAATAAACTGACAAACAAAATAGGTCCAGAGGTATGGATGTATGGATCAGACTGACAGATTTCAGTGGGGGACAGGGGAGGTGAGGAAGGGAGGGACAGGAAGAGATTAACCAAAGAATATCTATGCATATATGCCTAACCCATGAACATAGACAACAGTATGGCAAAGGCCTGAGGTAGGGTGGGTATTGGGTGGAGAGAGCCAAAAAGGGAGAAAATAGGGGATATCTGTAACATTGTCAACAATAAAAAGGAGAGGAAAAAATTAAAATGTAAACCAAAAAAGAAAAAGTTGTCTCAATACAGAAATTGAGTGCTCTTTCCAGTGGTTTTTTTTTTCTGAAATGCTAGACCTCAACATCTTATTTCCCCACGGCTAAGAGATCCCCCTTATTCAAATCCTGGGGAGCAGAAATGCATGGATGCATGTTAGAGATAGGGGGTCTGAAACCTATTGTTTGGTGGAGCCCCCAGGGTCTCATTACAGGTCCCTGAACTGACTGAGCATAGAAGGGAGTGGGTCAATCCCTAGCTGGTTTGGTTCAGCGGATAGAGCGTGGGCCTGCGACCTGAAAGGTCCCTGGTTTGATTCCTGTCAAGGGCACATGCCCAGGTTATGGGGCTCAATCCCCAGTAAGGGACTTGCAGGAGGCAACTGATCCATGATTCTCTCATTGTGAATGTTTCCATCGCTCTCTCCTTCTTCCTTTCTGAAATCAATAAAAATATTTTTTAAAAATAAAAGAAATAAGTGGGTCAAGGACCCCTCACCTGAGACCGGGAGCTCCAGGGGGCTCACTAGAGAGTGACAGCAGGTAGGGGGAGGTGCTACGTGAGCTGTGGTACATGTAGGTCTCTCACCCTGATCCTCCCCTTCTGGTGGGCTGAGGTCACAGGACTCATGGAGAACTCTGCCTGGTACTAGTGAGCTGAAAACTTTGATCTTAAACCAGGGGCTTGGCTGCTCCCTCCTTGGACAGAAGGAAAGTGTCCCTCAATCTCTATGACTGAGAGAAAGCCCACATTCTCTCCGAAGGTTCCTGGTTGCATTGATAAGGAAGGTCTCCAGGCAGGTGTCCTAGAGAGAGGGAGGAGGGTGAGGGCTGCCTGCCCACCTTGTTCTGACCTGACAGTCCCCAGGCCTCTCTCTGAGGACCCTCCTCTCTGTCTGTCTCTATTTTCCCTGAGTCTGTTCCTCTTGCTCCCATTCTATGGCTCATGCTGCCTCCTTCCCTGGAGAGCCCAAACCCCTTGTCCTGTTTGTTACCACCTGAGATTCCCCTAGCCCAGCGTGTGCGGAGTCTGGGTGTCTTATTGAAGCCACTAGATCCTCAACAGCCACACAGATGTCCAGAAGGTCAATAGGAGCCAACTATGTGGAAGAGAGGTTGTATCCCCCGTAGCATCTGTACCGGCCCCCCTGGGAGCTGCTCACAGTGTCCAGGGGGAAGTGGGCCTGAGAGAGCCCAGCCTGGGGCTGCAGAACAAGGCTCTGGAGGATGTCCCATCCCCCCTCCTGTGCAGAGCGAATCTGTCATAGCCGACATCAGAGCGACCCTGGAAGGTCAGGCTCCATCCAGAGGTCATGATGGGACCCTGCTGGGTCAGGAGAGAGGGCTTCCCAGATTCAGGGACTGCTCCTCCTATAAACCCCTTTCCTGGCCTGGCCCATAGGTGCCACTGTGTCTCTCACACTCCGTGTCATGTCTCTGATCAAGAAGCCCGGAATCTTGCTTTACCCCATCCTCCCACAGAGAGTTCTCCTCTGAGCAAAGGTACCAATAACCTGTCTTGGTCTCTCAAAACATGGATGAGATAGGGATGGGAATTTCTCACCTAAGACTAGGAGCTCCAGGGGGTCACTGGGGTGTGACCAAACCTGGGGGATCTCCTTGTAACAGCCATAGCATCTGAACGTCCACCTCTGAATGGAGGTCACAAGGCCCATAGGAAACAGGGCTTGGACCTGCCCACTGGGCTGTCTCTGTGAGTCCAGGGACCAGGCGAGCCTATGATCTCCTTCCTTGGTCAGAATGAATCCATCAAATGGCTTCTCTGAGTCACACTGGAGGGTCACGTTCCCTCCTGAGGTCACAATCGGGCTGGGCAGGGCTGAGAGGCTGGGGTTTCTGTAGAATCCTAGGAGAGGAGGAGACAGGGTGTGAAATCGGCTCACACTTCCCTCAGGCCCCCCAGGGCTGGGCTGTGAGAGGGAGACACCCTGAGAGAGCAGACCCCTTTCCTGAGCGCAGAGCCTGAGACTGCGACCCCTGAGTGTCCTCTCACCGGTCACCACCAGCTCCAGGAAGTTGCTGGGCTCTGACCAGCCGGTGGGGCTGCGATAGTAACAGTAGTATATCCCTGCAGAATCCTGGTTCATCTGTTTGATGGACAACTTGGCCCTGTTCGTGGGCTCCCATGAGTTCTGCGTGTTCCAGAGCAAACGTTTTCTTTCCTTATACAGATAGAACATTTTGGCATCCAGGGTCCCCTGACACCAGAGGGACACGGGGCTCCCATACGGGATCACAGAGCCTGGCTCAGCCCAGAGGGTGGGTTTGGAGAGGGTCCCTGGAAGGAAAGAAGACACTACATTACAAAGACCTTCTCCGCCCTCCCACCAGATCAGCTCTAAATATTCTCATTGTATCACCTCATCCCAGGATCTTTGTGTTCCCTCCTGAGCCCCAACAGATGACATAAGAGGTGGGACATGGAGCCTGGGGAGGACTCACCTGCCTGCACACCGGTCGCTTGGTCCAGACTCAGCCCTGGAACAGAGTCCCTGTCAGTATTTTCTACTCGGACGTCTGAGCTGATTTTCTTCCAATCAGGGCCCCATCCACTCGAGCTGCCTGAGCCTGAGGTTCCACAAGAACACGGGGGAATTTCCTGCCCATCCCCTTCTGCTGCCACTCTCCATAAGTGACCGAGGCAAAGAAGAGCAGAGAGGATAGACATCATGGCTCTGAGGACTCTTGCTCTGAGGATGGAGGAGGCCTACACCTATAGGACCAAGATGCACAGGATGTGGTCAGTCAGGGGCTGCTGCTTTCCTTCTGGGTTTTCACAGCTATGGACCCACAGCCAGGAGATGACCAACCCCTGGGGCTGGCTCTGCGTCTTCCCAGCATGAGGGCTCAGGGGAAGTCCAGGCTTCCAGGAAGCAGCTCAGCAGTATCTGAGGTCTCACCTGATCCTCAGAGTCTCATCTTTCTGCAGGTCTGACTGATCTGGAGTCTTCTTTCTTTTCCTTTGGATGAGGCATCTCTGTTTTTCAATTTCTCAAACCTCCACCATCTCCAGCTGCATTGAATGGCTGCTTTCACTTTCTCCTAGCTCAGTCAAGAAGAATTCTTACCACCTTTGTGGGGGAAAGCATTGGTATTGCTGAGAAGTCAAGGGAGGAAGTAGCCTGCTCAACTGTCTTTAAACCGCTCAGAGGGTAGCACCACACCTGATGTTTAATGTGCCTGTGTGTGTTACTGACTTCGAGCAAGACTCTCATGAACATCATTCTTGTCTGAATCCTGAAGAGTCTCCACATTTTAAAGAGGGGAGTGACACCTGGCCTTAAAAGTGCTCTAAAGGGGCAGAAATGACTCAGCTGATTTGCCCCCCAGAACTTGGAAATATCCAGCAGCGCACATCCCGCCGCTCACAGAGACAGAAAGTCAGGCGGAACCTGTGTGAGACATAGGACCTGCATCCCAGGGCCAAGAGGAGGCTCTGAGCTTCTTGTGGGAGCAGTTGCATCTTGCACAGCCCCCAGGCTCCTCCCTCCCCGGCCCTGGGCCCACTATCCCAAAGGCTCCTTGGTGCTCCCCAACACAAATGCAGGGAGGGAGGTCACCTTCAAATCCCCAAGGCAGCGGTTACATCCACCATCTTCCTGAGCTCTTAGCTCCACATCCTCACTCCCTTCTTCACTTCACCCTCCACATAGGCATCTAACCTCATTTCAAAATCTGTTTATTTTCTGCTCCGAATTCTTCCTGGTTCTCACTGAATTTAGGTAAATCCGGACTCTTCTTTCTGACCTGAAGGGTGTTTATGATTATCCAGATGAAACCCTTCAGCCTCAGCTGTCACCTCTGTTTTCATCCAATCAGACAAGGGCGGTTACCCAATGCACACACACACACACACTCACAAACACACACTCACAATACACTCACACTCACTAAATACATGTACTCGCAAACTCTCACACTCACATGCACTCATGCATAGCCACACCATAACACCCTCACAAACACATACATGCACACTCACACAGCCACAAATACACAGACATACACACACATATACATACTCACGAATACTCATACATGCACACTCATACACAATTACACCCATACATACTCACACTTAACAAACACAGACACACTCACACATACACACATTTCCACACAATCACACTCTCAGAAACATTCACACACCCCAGTGACCCAAATGGAGGCCCTGGGATCTGGGATTAGTTTATGTTCTACAATCAAAATTTTGTGACCTGGAATGGAGCCAAGCCTTCTGCTCGCTCCATGGTGACAGCCATTTCTTTTTGGATTAGTTTAAATTCTATAATTGAAACTTTGTAGCCTAGAGTGGAGGCCTAGGTGCTAGGGCTGCTGAAGCTGGGCTTCCTCCATCGCCTGGGCAACCCTAGTCTCTGCTCTCTCCAGCTCTGTGGCTGCTGCCATTTCTGTTGGGATATATCTTCTATAATTGAAACTTTGTATTATTGAATGGAGGCCTAGGCTGGCAATGGCAGGCAGGAAGCTTGGCTTCTTTCATTGCCAGAGAAACCCAAGCCTCCCTCCTGCTCTCAGTGGCCGCAGCCATCTTGGTTGGGGTTTCTTTGCTCCCAATTGGCTGGTGGGCGTGGCTTGTGGGCATGCCCTGATTGGAGGTATGATCAATTTGCATATTACTCTTGTATTAGATAGGATTACTGTTGATATTTTATTTACAAATATTGCACTTCTCCAGTTTATTTGTAATACGTGGCACATAGATTTTATAAGATGATCTGACTAAACCATTTGCTTCTTATATATTCCTTTTCTGTTAAAGATACCACGCCATGCTCTTGTGAGCTGATCACCACACCCATGACCAGCCACCACCTCCCTCTCTCTTCCTGCCTTTCAAATAGTCTGTATGTGTCCAGGGGCTCTAGAACACTCTTTCCTCTCTAAAATGTTATCACTCCACTTCTTAGGTCTCCACCTACTCACACAGCTTTTCCTTCAAACACAGTCTAGACACGCCCCCCAATTGTTCTCAGACTTTTTAAATTTCTTCTTTGTCAACAATGAGTTGCAACATTAGCCTTCAAATGCCTGAATCTACTAGAATTCTCAAAATACAGGAAATGAGTCTTCTGGATCACGGATGTATTTCTGTTCTTGGTACAACTACTCGGCAGGTGGTAGGTGATCAGTAAGTACTTGTTTGTGGACAAGCCAAAGGCAGATAGAGAATTTCCTTTGGGGGAGGCTGAGGACACAGGCAGTGCGCTGCAGGTAGAGCCAGCCCGTTTAGGGTGAACTCAGGATGAGAACCTGGGTCCTGCCCTCTCTGAGCAGGACTTCCGACCAGGCAGAGGGTCCTGGGAGTCAGACATGACCTCAGATCTGGGCTGAGAGTCTCCGGGTGCCTCATCATGGAAAAACTCAGACCCAACCTCAAGGCTGGTCAGTCAGCTTGCTATGGGTTCACAGCTCTGAGGGCCCGGAAGGACGACCACAGCTTCTGACCCACCACATCCTGTGCGTCTTTGTCCTTCAGGCCCGGCCTCCCCCATCTGCAGAGCAGGAGCCCTCAGAGCAGATGGCATCCATCCTCTCTGGTCTTCTCTGGCTTGGTCAGTTGTGGGCACGTGGAGGGGGATCAGGAGGGGCAGCTGCATGGGTAACCGCTTGTTCATGGGTAACCTCAGCCTCAAGCAGTTCTAGTGGGCAGGGCCTGATGGGAAGGGAATCAGCTCAGACATCTGGGTGCAAATCTCTCACCGGGACTCTCTTCCAGGGCTGAGTCTGGGCCAGATCATCCACGTGAAGGCAGGTGAGTCGTCCCCAGGCTTCATGTCCCACCTGTCACGTCACCTCTGGAGCTCAGGAGGGAGCACAGAAGTCCTGGGATGAGGTGATAAGCCAAGAGGGTCTTGGGCTGAGGTGGGAAATGGGGAGTTTGAAATGTCTTTGTAATGTAGCCTCTGGTTTCCTTCCAGGAACCCTCTCCAAAGCCACCATCTGGGCTGAGCCAGGCACTGTGATCCCTTATGGGAGCCCTGTGACCATCTGGTGTCAGGGGACCCTGGAAGCCCAGGAGTTCTGTATGTATAGACAACAAGAACGTGTGCTTTGGAAAACACAGACTATGTGGAATCCCAGAGACAAGGTCAAGCTCTCCATCACACGCATGACAGAGCATGATGCAGGGAGATACTATTGTTACTATATCAAAGTCACAGGCTGGTCAAAGTTCAGTGACCCTCTGCATATGGTGGTGACAGGTGAGAGGACACTCTGGGGTCCCAGCTTCAGGCCCTGCCTTCAGGAAAGGGGTCTGTTTTAAGGTGTCTCCCTTTCACAGCCCAGTCCTTGGTGATGTGAAGGAGGTGTGAGCCCATTTAATACGCTGCCTCCTACTCTCCTAGGAGCCTACATCAAACCCAGCCTCTCAGCCGTGCCCAGCTCTGTGGTTACCTCAGGAGGGAGCGTGAACCTCCAGTGTGGTTCAGGGAAGGAATTTGACATGTTCCTTCTGAATAAGGAAGGAGATCACAGGCCCCCCTGGACCCTGGACTCACAGCGACAGCCAAGTGGGCAGTTCCAGTCCCTGTTCCCTGTGGGGCCCGTGACCCACGGCAACAGGTGGACGTTCAGATGCTATGGCTATTACAGGAAGAGGCCCCATGTGTGGTCATACCCCAGTGAACCACTGGAGCTCCTGGTTTCAGGTAAGTCCCATTATTGTCTCATCACGGATTGAAGCACCAGATACATTATTGGCATCTGTGCTATGAGAGGAGACCTATGGGAGAGGATGGAGTGAGGGGAGCACAATGGGCCATGGATCAGAGACAGAGAGAGAGAGAGTGAGACCTGGGGGTCAGGCCAGGAGAAGGGGTTTATGGGAGGAGCAGCCCCTGTAATTCATACCTGGTTTCCCCAGGTGAATCTGGGAAGCCCTCCCTCCTGACCAAGCAGGGCCCTATCGTGGCCTTTGGACAGAGCCTGACCCTCCAGTGTCACTCTGATGTCGGCTATGACAGATTCGCTCTGCACAAGGAGGGGGAACAGGACCTCCTCCAGAGCCTTGTCCTGCAGCCCCAGGCTGGGCTAGCTCAGGCCAACTTCCCCCTGAACACTGTGAGCAGCTCCCACGGCGGCCGGTACAGATGCTACGGTGGATACAACCTCTCCTCTAAGTGGTCAGCCCCCAGCGACCCCCTGGACATCCTGGTGGCAGGTGAGGAGTCATTGAGTTCAGACAGGGACCAGACTCTGCACAGGCCCTGCTGGGGTCTCAGGTGGTGAGGCCAGAACGAAAGTTCAGGGCCCCAGGAAGGGAGGGAGGCAGAGAGAGGCAGGCAATGGGAAGGAAGACGGGGAGACTCAGAGAAACAGAGACAGAGAGGAGGGTCCTCAGAGGGAGGCCTAGTATCTCTCAGGTCAGAACAAGGTGGGCAGGCACTTCTCACCCTTCCTCCCTCTCTCTAGGACACCTGCCTGACAGACCATCTCTATCAGTGATGGTACACATAGGCCCAATGGTGGCATCTGAAGGAACGGTGACCCTGCGGTGTCAGTCACAGAGCCTGAGAGACATGTTCCTCCTCTCCAAGGAAGGGGCAGCCAATCCCCCTCTGGTTCTGAGATCAAAGAACCAAGCTCAGCAGTTCCAGGCAGAGTTCTCCATGAGTCCCGTGACCTCATCCCATGAGGGCATCTACAGGTGCTACAGTTCATGCAGCTCCTCCCCCTACCTGCTCTCACTCCCCAGTGAGCCTCTGGAGCTCCTGTTCCCAGGTGAGGGCCACTGACCCTGTCTGCTGAGTTATCAGCTCAGGTTCCCGACCCCAGAAGAACTATGGGCTGGAAGAGAGGGAGAGGCTCTATGGATGGTCACCCAGAGGACATCTGCCCCACAGATACCCTGCTAGCTTGCAAATCCCTGCTCTTCACCTGGGTCTAGAAGGTACCATGTGGGCAGCAGTTGGGTCCTGACTGGGCCACAGCACAGACATAGGAGAGAAGCCTGAGTTTGGAAGGGCCCAGAGACCCCAGATCCTCCCCTCCTTCTGTCCTCATATTGGACCTTCTAAGGACCCTGTCCCAGATCCAAAGGGCCCCTGTCCACAGCTCATGAGTTACAGGGTTTTTTGCTCTGAGGGAGCTCAGGAGCCCTACTCTGAGTTCAGACCAGGCAGAGAATCCCAGGAATCAGAAGAAACCCCACAGATCTGGGTAGAGTGTCTCCGGGGGGCCTGGTGCCCTCCTTTGTCCTCATCATGGAACCACCCCTGGGCAGTTCTGAGTCTCTCAGGGGATCAAATGCTCCCTCAGATCTCAACGACAAATAGGCTGAGGCCTAGGAGATCTGGGAGAAATTTCAATGGGACTATGGGGGCCAGTGGCTTGAGGATTTACTCCTTCCCAGCCATAGGGTTAGGCCTGCAGAAGGGTAAGTGAGGGTGAGGACAGGAGGAGTGGTCATGGCAGAGGGAGACGTTGGGGCTCAGGCTGAGGAGGAGAAGCCGGGCTCAAGAGGGGAGAAGGCAGAACCAAACCCTCACACTTCATCCTGATCCCCAGGAGGCTCTGAGGATCCGTCCTTCCTCACCACAACCTCGGACCCACAGATGGGTTAGTGAGGTTCTCTGTGGGAAGGTGGTGGTGTCTCCATGGGGAACATAGGCTGAGTCATGTGGGGGTTCAGGCGTCTGTGGAGGCGCTGGTTTGGACACGCCCCTCCTCTGGCCGGGCCTCAGTGGCTCCAGGTGTAAAAGGAGAGCATCGTGGCTCAGAGCTTACATTTCCTATCAGTTCTGGGTCTGAGCTCCTGGGAGGTGGGGCCTCAAAGTGAACCCCCAGGATGTGATGTTATTGGGCCTGTCCCCTCCGTAGCAGTGATGGTGTCACTGTGAGTATAATACAGTCAGAGACACAAGGAGTCAGCTGAGGTGGAGGAACTAAGAGGTAGACCCAACCCTTCACTCCTTCACAATCCTGATCTCAAGACACGATGCAGCCCCAGATGTTCTTCTTTGCATCCTAGTTACATACGAGACAAGATACCAAAGGTGCTCATCTCAAGGGATTGAGATGGGCATTATTAGTTTGGGGACCCCTTGGAGATCAGAGAGGAGATGTCTTAAGCAACCCCCACCTCCTCACCACCCCCTGTGTGTGTGTTTGGTTCTCAGGAGCAGCTGATTCCGTGGGACCATCACAGAACAAGTCAGACTCCAAAGCAAGTGAGTGTGGGAAATTGTGTCAGTGATGGGGCTGAGTGAAGAGGGTCAAATCCAGTCAATGGAAGTCAGGTGACCTGGATACACATCTAGGGATGCTGAGCTGGATTGATATTGCCCTGACCTCTGTGACCTCTCTGTCCACAACCTGCAGCCTCAAGCCCCCAAGACTACACAATGGGGAATCTCATCCGGATGGGCATGGCTGGCGTGGTCCTGGTGGTCGTCGGGGTGTTGCTGTTTCAGAATTGGCAGCCGGGATGTAAACACAAAAGACAACCCACCACCCAGCGAGGTAGAACCTTGGAAATGGATCTGATGCTACCAAGAGCTTCCCGAGCATCACTGGGTCATAAGGCAGCTCCATTTTAATTGTTTTAAAGAAAAATCCATACTGATTTCCATAGTGGCTGCACCAATCTGCATTCCCACCAGCAGCGCACTAGGATTTCCTTTTCTCCACATCCTCGCCAGCACCTGTTGTTCGTTGATGTGTTGATGGTAGCCATTCCAACGGTGTAAGCTTGTACCTCATTGTTGTTTTAATTTGCATGTCTCGTGATTTGTGACGTTGAGCATTTTTTCATATGTCTCTTGACCATGTGTATGTCCTCTTTGGATAACTGTCTATTCAGGCCCTCTGCCCACGTTTTATTTGGATTATTTCTCTCCCTTCTTTTGAGTTATATAAGAACTTTATATATTTTGGAAATTAACCCCTTATCAGACGTATCATTGGCAAATACAGTGGGATCCCTCTTCATTTTTGATGCTGATTTCCTTTGCTGTGCAGAAGCCTCTTAGTTTGCGGTTGTCCCATTTGTTTATTTTTTCCCTTCGTTTCTAGAAAGAAACCAGAAGCACCAATCAGAAAGGAGATATGCACCCCTATGTTCATAGCAGTGTTATTTACAACTGCCCAGGTGCCCCTCAGTAGATGAGTGGATAAAAAAGCTGTGATACACTTACATCATGAAATGTTATACAGCTGTAAAATAAATAAATAAATAAATAAAGGAACTTTTAGTCCTTGAGGCAACATGGAGATTCCTGGAGATTATTATGCTCAGTGGAATCAGCCAGTCAGACAAAGGCAAATGTCACGTGATGTCTCTTATATATGGAATCTAATGAACCACATAAAAGGCAAACAATATAGGTCCAGAGGCATGGATGCATGGAACAGACTGACAGATCTAAGAGGGAAGGGAGGAGAGGCAGTAAGAGATTACCCTAAGAATTTACATGCATATAGACACAGACAATAGGTGGTGAAGATATGGGGGTGTGTGGCAGGAAATGGATGGAGGGGATCAATGGGGATGTGAGCACAAAGGGAGTAATGCACAGTTCAGAGAGGGGGAGCCTTGGAGCCCATCTGGTGACCCCAGGAGGTGCCGAAGGAAAGTCGGGACCAGCAGTTGTGGGAATCATCTGCTGAGTGTGTTCAGGAGAGTAGATGTGCAGGAAATGTCTCTCTGTGTGTTCCCTGTACAGGACTCTTTGCCCATTAAAAGTGTATTTTCTCAAGAGGCTGGGGGGAAGGTCAATGGGGGAAAAAATAAAAAAGGAGATATATGTACTACTAACTGTAAGACTTTAAACAATAAATTTTTTTTAAATGTATTTTCTCTCCCTATCATGGTTGACTTTCTGTGACAAACCCCCTTCTTTTCTCATCCCTGTGACTTGGAGGTCCATCCACATGGCTGGTGTGGGTCCCCACCTCTAGCACCTCATGTTCTCCCCCATTGATATGTAATAAAATATTCTTTTTTAATTTTATTGGGGTGACTTTAGTCAACACGAACATATAGGTTTCATGTGTGGGTTACTAATTTATAAAATTTGTATATAGGACCATGTGCCCACCACCCAAAGCCAGATCTTCTCCTGTCACCTCATATTAGGACCCCTTTCTCCCCCTCAACCCCCCTCCCTTTGGCAACCATCATGCTGCTGTTTGTGTACATAAGTTTCAGTTTTATATTCCACTCATGTGTTCAATCATATCATTCTTAGCTTTTTTTGTCTGATTTATTTCACTTCACAAAATGTTCTCAAGGTCCATCCTTGCTGTTGTAAATGATGCTATTTCATCTTTTCTTATGGCCATGTAGTACTCCATTGCATATATACTGGGTGGCCAGATTATTATGATCTCTGGACACATAATAATCTGGCCACTCAATGTATATCCTATATAATAAAAGGCTAATATGCACATTGTCCCCTTGACTAGGAGTTGGACCAGCAGGCAGGCTGGCAAACCGCTTATGTCCCCTTCCACCTGGCCAGGCTGGCCAGGCCCCACCCATGCATTAATTCATTCACTCGGCCTCTAATATAATATACTGAATGGCCAGATTGTTATGTGTTCAGAGATCATAATAATCTAGCTACTCAGAGAGACATTTCCTGCAGTGTATTCCCTTTATGCTAAAGACATCACCCATGCCCTTGTGTGGGATTACCACACCCATGACCAGCCACCACCTCCCTCTCTCTTCCTTCATTACAGACCGTCTGTATGTATTCAGCGGTCTCAAGAATTTCTTTCCTCTCTAGAATGTTCTCACTCCACCTCTTAAATCTTCACCTACTCACTCAACCGTTCCTTCAAACACAGTCTAGACATGGTCTCCAATTGTTCTCATACGTTTTAAATTTCTCCTTTGTCAACAATGAGTTACAACATTAGCCTTAGAATGCCCTTGTCTACTAATTAGAGTTCTCAAAATACAGGAAACGGGTCTCCTGCACCACAGATGTATTTCTGGTACCTGGGTAAATTCCTGGCAGGTGATTAGTAAATACTTGTTTATGGATGAGTCAAAGACAGAATTTATTTTGTGTGAGGCTGAGGAAACGGGCAGTGAGATACATATAGAGCCAGCCTGTTGAGGGTGGGCTCAGGATGGGAACCTGGGTCCTGTCCTCTCTGAGCCAGACTTCTGACCAGGCAGAGGGTCCTGGGAGTTAGAAGAGACCCCAGATCTGGGCTGAGTCTCCAGAGGCCCATAGTCCTCTTGATTTCTCATCATGAAAACACCCACACCCAGGCCCAGAGCGGGGAGGTCAGCTTGCTGTGGGTTCACACCTCTGAGAGTACGGAAAGACAGCAGCAGCTCCTGACCCACCACATCCTGTGTGTGTCTGTCCTTCAGGCCCAGGCCTTCTTCATCTGCAGAGCAAGAGCCCTCAGAGCAGATGCCATGGCATCCATCCACTCTGCTCTTCTCTGTCTCAGTCAGTTGTGGACACAGAGAGGAGGAACAGGAGGGAGCAGTGTGGCTAAAACCTTTGTTCATGGGGAACCTCAGGCTCAGGTAGCTTGAGGAGATGGGGCTCTGAGAAGAAAGAATAAGCTACAATGTCCAAGTGCAAACCTCTCACAGCCAGTCTCTTTCAGGGCTGAGTCTGGACCAGAGAACCTGTGTGCAGGCAGGTGAGTCCTCACCAGGCTTCATGTCCCTCCTCTTCCTGCACCACTGGGGCTCAGGAGGGATCACAGAGGTCCTGGGCTGAGCTGGGGGATGAGGGTGAGGAAGGGCTTTGTAATGCATCTTCTGGTTTCCTTACTGGGACCCTCCACAAACCCACCCTCTGGGCTGAGCCAGGCTCTGTGATCTCTTATGGGATCTCCATGACTTTCTGGTGTCAGGGGACCCTGGAGGCCCAGATGTTTCATCTGTACAAGGAAGGAAAACCTGTGGTTTGGAACACACCAAGCCAATGGAAGATCATGAACAAGGGCACGTTCTCCATCACACGCATGGCAGAGCATGATGCAGGGAGATATCACTTTAACTACTCAGTCCCACTGGCTGGTCAGAGCACAGTGACCCTCTGGAGCTGTTGGTCACAGGTGAGAGGACACTCAGGGGTCCCAGCCTCAGGCTCTGCCCTCAGGAAGTGGGTCTGCTCTCAGGGTGTCTTCTTCTCACAACCCAGCCCTGAGAAATATTAGGTCCATTTAACATGCAGTCTCTATCTCTCTTAGGATACTACCCTGAACTCAGGCTCTCAGGCCTGCTCAGCCCTGTCGTGACCTCAGGAAGAAATGTGACCCTTGAGTGTAGCTCATGGTAGGGATTTCATAGGTTCATTCCGACTAAGGAAGGAGATCACAGGCTCTCCCGAATGCAGGACACACAGACACAGCCCAGAAAATCATCACGGGCCAAGTTGTCTGTGGTCCCTGTGACCCCCCAGCCACAGGTGGACAGTCAGAGGCTATGGCTGTTACAGAGAGAGCCTGCAGGTGTGGGCAGCACCCAGTGATACCAGGGAGCTCCTGGTCCCAGGTGAGTCCCATTATTGTCTTCCCCAAGAATTGAGGCACCAATCACATTACTGGGATCTTTGCTCTGAGGGGAGCCCCATGGAGAGGGTGGGGTGAGGGGAGCAAAGGGGCTTATGAGTTAAAAACATAGAGACAGTGAGACCTGGATGCCAGGATGAAAGAAGGAGGTTTATGGGAGGAACAGCCCCTGTAAATTCATGTCTGCTCTCCCCAGGTGAGTCTGAGAAGCCCTCCCTCCTGAGCCAGCAGGGCCCCATCGTGGCCTCTGGACAGAGCCTGACCCTCCAGTGTCGCTCTGATGTCGGCTATGACAAATTCACTCTGCACAAGGAGGGGGGACAGGACCTCCCCAGAGCCTTGTCCTGCAGCCCCAGGCTGGGCTCTCTCAGGCCCGCTTCCCC
Source organism: Antrozous pallidus (assembly GCA_027563665.1). Classification (NCBI taxonomy): domain Eukaryota; kingdom Metazoa; phylum Chordata; class Mammalia; order Chiroptera; family Vespertilionidae; genus Antrozous; species Antrozous pallidus. Next base: position 3,659,680 of record CM050525.1, on the reverse strand, counting down.
CTGGGCAGTGTGAGCAGCTCCCACGGGGGCCGGTACAGATGCTACAGTGGATACAACCTCTCCTCTGAGTGGTCGGTCCCCAGTGACCCCCTGAACATCCTGGTGGCAGGTGAAGAGCCAGTGGTTTCAGTCAGGGCCCAGACTCTGCACAGGGCCTGCTGGGGTCTCAGTGGTAGAGCCAGAATGAAAGTGCAGGCCCCAGGGAGGGAGAGAGACAGAGAGAGAGGAAGTTGAAAGGGAGACTGGGAGAGTCAGAGAAACAGAGACAGACAGAGAGGAGGGTCCTCAGAGAGAGGCCTGGTTACTTTCAGGTCAGAAGAAGGAGGGCAGGCAGCCCTCTCCCTCTCTCCCTCTCTCCAGGACACCTGACAGACACACCCTCATTCTCGGTGTATCCAGGCTCCAGGGTGGCCTCAGGAGAGAAGGTGACCCTGCTGTATCAGTCACAGAGCTCAAGGGACACTTTCCTTCTGTCCAAGGAATAGGCAGCCTTTCCCACCCCTGCATCTTAGATCAAAGCACCGAGCTCAGCAGTATCAGGCCCAGTTCTCCATGAGTCCTGTGACCTCAGCCCACGGGGGCACCACAGGTGGTACAGCTCACACAGCTCCTCCCCTTTCCTGCTGTCCCTCCCCAGTGAGCCCCTGCAGCTCCTGGTCCAGGTGAGGGCCCCTGACCCTGTCTGCTGAGCTGTCACCTTGGGGCCCTGTCTCTGGAGATTCTGAGACAGTAAGAAGTGCTGGGGCCCAGGGGTTTGCCACTGATAGGATATTCTGAAACTCCTGCCACCAACTCTTGCTCCATGGACCCTGGGTCCTCAGCTGCCGACTTAGTGGGATCTCTCAGCTGTAGGTGTTTAGCCTTATGAGCTCTGAGTCTCCCACAAGACACGGAACACACAGTCCAAGTTATTTCTCCATTGAGACCGTTGTTCTCCATCATCCTCAACTCCAGAAGTATAGCTCTTATCAAAGTCACTCAGAACAGGTTCTGAACTCTGGGATCACAGGAGGCTGAGGTCATCCAAGGAGGATCCCAGGGAACCTGACAGAGAAAAGACAGGCTCATGGAGGGAAGGTGTAAACATCATCATCTGAAAAATGGGGCGTCTGAGAGCACAGGGCCTAGGAGGAAGGCTCCTGTCTCCCCAGGTCCTCACTCACGCCCCCATGTCATGATTCTCAGGAGCAGCTGACACCCTCAGCCCATCCACAAACATGAGAGAACCCAATATGGGTGAGTGGGAGAAACTCTCAGGGCTGGGGCTGGGAATAGAGGTCATGTCCTATCAAAGAGAGGTGGGTGTTCTGGTTGGACATCCAGGGTTCCTGGGGTGACTTTGGTCTGCTCTGACCTCTGTGACCTCTTTGTCCACTTCCCACCTCCAAGACTACATGGTGCAGATGAAAAGTCTGCGCTCTGGTGTGTGTTTGGTGGGCGGGGGGCGGGGGGAGGTTGTTTGTTTATTTTAATTTTAAAAAATTTTAGCCAAAACCAGTTTGGCTTAGTGGATGGAGCATGGGCCTGCAGACTGAGGGTCCCAGGTTCGATTCTGGTCGGGGGCATGTACCTTGGTTGCGGACACATCCCCAGTGGGGGGTGTGCAGGAGGCGGCGGATCGATGTTTCTGTCTCATCGATGTTTCTGACTTTCTATCCCTCTCCCTTTCTCTCTGTAAAAAAAATCAATAAAATATATTTTTTTTAAAAGAAAAATTTTAAACTGTAAATAAACCCCAAGTATTATCAACAAATGAACTAGCTAAACAAACTAGCATATCCATACAATGGGATACTATTCAGCGACACAAACAAATGAACTGTGATTACACACAGCAGAAACAAAAAACTGTCTGCCCCCGTTGGCCAGCAGCCCTGCCAGATGTTACACAGCTGCACGTTACACGGTCCCGGTTCCGGTGCTCGGGCTGTGGAGCCCAGCCTGGGGACAGGCCCCGATCAACTCAGTAAAATCACCCACCCACAGACACAAGACCCCTCCTCACCCTCAGCCTGCCCCCCACGAGAGCCGGGGCAGCCCCTCTCATGGCCTCACTTTTCCTGCTGGTCTCCAGGTGTTTTCTCTCCTTCCTTAACATGTCTGCCTCCTCTTCAGCTGGACCTCCGTTGGTAATGGCAGGTAAATGTTCTCCAATTTAGCTGTTATTTCCAGTCTGACCCCGAGAGAGGTGCATAAAGATCTGCCTATTCGTCCACCATCTTCTCCGGTCAACCAGCAATAAACTTTTAAAAAGAAAAATAAGACGACTCCCTCTTGGTCTGGTCTCTCTCTCTCTCCCTAACACTTCCCTCTAGCAACTTCCTTGTTCTATGAATAGCACCCCTTTCTCTTGTTCTGCTTCTTTCAAAACGTCTGAGTCACTTCTACTTCCTCAGTGCCCCTTCTCCCGGGACAGGACTCTCCTGATGAAGTTGAATTTTTTCTGCAAACACTGGTGAGAGGCAGTTCAGACTAAATGCAGTGAGATTTGTGAGGTCTGCGGGATGTCCCCCAGGAGCAGGTCTTTCCCCTCGTGGTGCTCTTCCCTCCCTGTGTCAGCCCTGCTGTGGAGGAGCAGGGTCCCTGAGATACACAGGAGTGCAATCGGGCAGGTGTCACGAGACAAGGTTGCAGACTCTGCAGGGACCCTGGCCTCGGACCTCACAGGGAAGGGCTGACTGAAGATACCCTCCACACATCACTTCTCCTCCAAACACTTAGAAATGCTGGGCTGTTGGTCCTCAAACACATGGTTCCAGTCCAAACAAACAAGAGAATCCACAGTGACAGGAAAGCAGGGTAACTCACAGAAATGAGCAGAAACCAGTGGGAAAGGGGATGAGGTCTCCACTCAGGGCTGGCTTCACCAAATCTGTGTGGAAACAGGTTCCCAGAGTGACCCTGGGGTCCTGGTGTGAAGTCCCCACATTGCCACATCCCAAGTTGGGGATCATATTGGCATTGAATTGCAGGTGACATCCTCTGGTTGACATTCTCCTGGACTGATGGAAAAAGTTCGCATGTGTTTCTTCTTATTCTTTCCCTGGGGAAAATGTGTGCAATCTTAGGGGGAAGGAGGTGCCTGCATTTCACAAGTGTTTAGAAGAAATTACCAAGGAAGCTCCCTCCACAGGTCTTTGGATGTGGACAATTTTTGAGGCAGAGAGAGAGAAGCGGGATAGAAGAAGAAGAAGAAGAAGAAGAAGAAGAAGAAGAAGAAGAAGAAGAAGAAGAAGAAGAAGAAGAAGAAGAAGAAGAAGAAGGAGGAGGAGGAGGAGGAGGAGGAGGAGGAGGAGGAGGAGGAGGAGAAGGAGGAGGAGGAGGAGGAGGAGGAGGAGGAGGAGGAAGAGGAGGAAGAGAAGAAGGAGGAGGATAAGAAGGAGGAGGAGAAGAAGGAGGAGGCGAAGAAGAAGAAGAAGAAGAAGAAGAAGAAGAAGAAGAAGAAGAAGAAGAAGAAGAAGAAGAAGAAGAAGAAGAAGAAGAAGGAGGAGGAGGAGGAGGAGGAGGAGGAGGAGGAAGAAGAAGAAGAAGAAGGAAGAGGAAGAGGAGGAGATGAGGTTCAGTTGAGCATAGGATACCTCTTGGGGGGCATCAGGTGGAGCCTGGAGCAGAGGGCAAAAGAGGGATGGCACTTGGTTGGGGTTTGAGAAGCTTCAGTGCCTGGGGAGAACGGACACCATCTATCTGCCCTCTTCTGCTTATCTACTCTTTGTGTCCAGCAGTTCCCCTGACAGACAGGAAGGAGAGGTGGCCATTCCTATCCTGGGTTTTGGTCTTGAGTGGTTCACCTGGCCGTGTATTACCCCCTGGGGGCCTTCATCCTGCCTGTTCTGCTGGAGACAGTGCCTCCTGTCATGTATCCACATGTTGCCAGAGAGATGGTTTACACTTCAAATAGACCAAGTCTTATTTCTGATGGAATCGTGTTCCTGAACCTTGGGGCCTCTGGATGCTTCTGTGGTTCTGACTCATCCTTGCTCACTAGGCTACAGGCTCATGGCCCATCCTCCTGAAAGAGCATGCCCTTCCTCAAGACCTTTGCACCTGCTCTTTCTGTGTCCCCACACCATGCACTCTATCCCCTCCTCTTGCTTTCTGTTCCTTCACAGCACTTTCCTCTCTGGGACACTGTCTGCTTGTTGCATATTGTCTCCATCCTCCAAAGGTGAGCTCGAGATGTATGGAGACAATGTAGCTCATGGATGCACTGGGGCCCCAAATTAAACCATAAACAGGAAGCCCTGTCACATGTGCTGGGTGAATGACTGAAAGGGTACTGGGGACCTGTGGGTGAGTCACTTATTCTTGCCTCCTCCTGAGACCTGGGACTGCACAAAGACAGACAGAAGGTGATGGGCCAGCAAAGGAGTCTCCGTAGGAGGGGCCATGAGGTCACAAGGAAACCAGAAGGAGTCACAGCAGGACGATCTGGGGGCCCAGAGGGGAGGGCAGTGTGGACGATGCTGAGAAGCAGATGAGGTGGGACAGGGAAGGGTCCATTGGATTAAACTGGGCAAAAGAAGGTCCTTGGTGTACTGGACAGAAGCAGGGGTCTCAGTTGAGGGTCCAGCTCCATGCTCTCCCCAGATTAAGGGTCCATCACAGAAGCATCTACTGGGGCAGAACAGAGGGGTGTCTCCTGGCAGGTCCCTGAGAACTCAGGGCTGAAGGCCTCATTTGTTTCCCAATGGGCTACTAAGCCAGGGTGAGGTGCAGAGCCAGATCACACAGTGTGGGTCTCAGTCCTTCTCACCTTGACTCCCACCCCATCTCCTCCCCATCTCCTCCTGAAATCCCTCTGCCTCCTCCCCCCAGGCAGCTGTCTCTTCCTCTCACAGAGGGGTTCCTCCTGGGTGTCTACAGCTGGGCTGCAACTGGGGGAGGAGCCAGGAGAGTTTGGGGCAGAGCTGGGGCACAGGTGGTGGATGTTTCCAGTCTTTGGGGCAGGAATTACATGGTCTGCAGGTCTCTGTCCTTGGGCTCTGGGTGTGTGAATACTGAAGGAGGTTGGCCATGAGCCCCTCTCTGGGCTGGTCCAGAGGGACCGTCTCAGCCCTGAGAGGTTAGGAGCCCCTCCCTCTGTGATTCCACAGGAAAGAAGAAAACCTTAACACTCAATTGTCTGTATAATTCATGAGACTGAACATCTAGGCAGTTTTCATTCTACATTTTCTGATTTCAGATTCTGGAAAAGTCTTTACTAAGCTGACCTTCTCAATCCATTTGGTTTACAGTGGCAGGTACTCTGAGCCCCTCTCCCACCTGTGACCCAGGTCATCCCGTTCTCTACTCACCTGAGGTCCTGCCTTTGCTAAGACACTGGTGTCAGAGGTAGAAAAGAAGGACCAGAGCCACTGAGACCCCGATAACGAAGTTCATGTTCCATTTGGGACCTTAGACATGAGTGACATCATGAATGAGTCAGTGATGCCATTGAATCAGCACCTACTGTGTGCTAGGCACATGCGGGGGACTGTCATTCATCTCTCACCTCACAGTAGTCACGCATCAGAGATTTTTGGCCCCATCAGCCACTTCACTGAGGATCAGAGAGGTTAATCAAGTGCCCCAGAGCACCCATCCTAGACGGGGCAGGGCTGGGACTGGAACCCAGGACCATGGGTTCCCTGACTTGTCCTTATGCTGCGCCCCCAGGGGGACACCAGCTTTGTGCTCTGGGGTCGTTCTTTGCAGGTGCCTGTCCACATCTCATCTGGAGCTGAGGGTCCTTCCTCGTTATCCACCCCAGCACAGCAGGGAAAGGGAGGGGCAGGTTGAGGGGTAGACTCTGAGTCTCTCCCTTTTCCGTCTCCACCTTGCAACCCCTGACAACCCCTGATGTCCCCTGAAGGACGGGGTTTGGCTGGAGGCTCTACCTCCTGAGCTCTGTGAGGTCCTTATGTGACCTCATCTCCCATCAGCCTCTGAGCAGGATGGGACCAGGAATGAGCAGAAAGGAACCCCACAATCACAGGAAAGAAGGGACAACCCAGCCCCACAGCAGGAGCAGCAGAGACTAGAGCTGAACCAGGCCTGATCCACTCTGTTTCCTCTTTCAGCTGAGTATGGTTTGAGGGACAGTAACAGGTTGTCAGGACCCTTGTCCTGCCTGTCCCTCCCTGTACAGTGTCTCCAACATTACACACAGGGGACAGGCCCCATAACATCACCTCCTGGGGGCTTCCCTGTGAGGCCCTTTCCCAGGAGGTGAGGGCCAGAACTGTCAGGAAATTTAACCTCTGGACAAGAATTCTCTTCTTTAACACCTGGAGACAATGAGGCCCAGGCAGGGGAAGGGTGGGTCCAAGTCAGTTACTCCAGAGTGGCCTGATCCTCTTAACTTTCCATGGTTCAGCCTCTGTCCCCATGGAAGCACCCACCACCTCCCCATAGAGCCCCTCTCTTACCCATCCGTGCGCCTGAACTTGTGGGGGGAAAAAACAATCCTCAGTGCTTCCTGGTTTTCAGGATGGGGCAGAAGAGGGGAGGGGAGACTGTCATCTCCCACATGAGCCCAGCTCCTCCTCCTCAGCCTGAGCCCCACAATTTCGTCTGCCATAACCACCCCCACCGATTACTAGTCTCAGACAGAGGGACTCAAAGCTCCCATCTCCCCTAGGACTCACACCAATTCTTGAGGACCTGGATCACTCAATCCCCTGACACTCTCAGGACTTCCTGGACCAGGGTGAGGGAAGGGGCAGGGCTATGCTCTCTCTGCACAGAGCTCCCCGGAACTCACCAGCTGTGGATGTGGGCCCTGTGGGTGGGGGGATGGGACCTCCAGAGGGTTCTAGAAATGAGGATGGAAAGGGTTGATGCTGGGACTCACTCTGGAGTCTCCAAATCACACAGTCGCTTCTCCTCAATGCTCTGGGACGCCTGAAGAAACTCCTGTTGCCCACTTAACATCTTCCCAACCCACTTAATGGGGGGATTCAGCAAAAGTGAGAACACCTCTGAGGGCAGATCTCTGCTGAGTGACCAACCCTCAGACCCCTCACGCTCACCCAAGCTCAGATGTCTCCTGGGGGTGGGACTCTCAGCTGCCTGTGCTCTGAGAGGATGGGATCAGGGGCCACTCACCTGAGATCAGTAGATCCAGAGGGTCACTAGGGTGAGACCACTCATGGGGACTAGTCCCAAAATTGCCATAGCATCTGAACGTCCCCCTGTGGTTGGGGTTCACAGGACCCACAGCAAACAGGGCCTGGAACTGCCTGCTAGACAATCACTGTGAGTACAGGGTCCAGGAGAGCCTGTGTTCTCCTTCCTTTGTCAGAATGAACCTGTGAAATCCCATCCTTGAGCCACATGGGAGGGTCACATTCCCTTCTGAAGTCACGACAGGGCTTGGCAGGGCTGAGAGGTTGGGTTTGCTGTAGACTCCTAGAAGAGGAGGAAGCAGCGTGTTAAATGGGCTTACACCTCCCTCATGTCCCCCACGACATGAAAAGGAGACATCGGAAGAAAAGATACCCTTCCTTATGGTAGAGCCTGAGGCTAGGACCACTGAGTCTCCTCTCACCTGTCACCACCAGCTCCAATGGGTCACTGTGACCAGACCAGCCAGTGGGGCTGAGATAGTTACAGGTATATTTCTCTGCATAGGGTCCTTTAATGAGGAACGTGGCCCTGTCTCCAGGCTGAGCAACTTCTGTGTTTCAAAACACCAACGACAGCCATTTTTATACAGACGGTACTCCTCAGTCTTCAGGGTCCCCTGACACCAGATGGTCACAGGGCTCCTATAAGGGATCACAGGTCCTGATTCAGCCCAGATGGTGTGTTTGGAAAGGGTCCCTAAAAGGAAACCAGTGGCTGCTTTACAAAGACCTTCCCCATCCTCTTCCCCCAGCTCAATTGCAAGTCTACTCATTTTATCACCTCATCCCAGCACTTCTCTGCTCCCTCCTGAGCCCCAGGGTGAAAGAAGAGGCAGGAAATGAAGCCTGGGAAGGACTCACCTGCTTTCAGGTGGGTCCTCGGGCCCAGACTGAGCCCTGGAAGAGAATGCATGTGAGAGATTTGCACCGGAATGTCTAAGCTGAATTCCTTCCCATCACGGTCTGGTCCACTGTATCTGCGTTAGCCTGAGGTTCCCCATGAGCAATAGAGTGTAAGCCTCCCCTTCCCACCTGCTCCCCGTCCCCATGTCCACAACTGACCTAGGCAGAGAACAGTAGAGAAGATGGACATCATGGCGTCTGCTCAGAGAGCTCCTGCTCTGCAAATGGAGGAGGCCTGGGCCTGAAGGACAGAGAAGCACAGGATGTGGCCAATCAGGAGCTGCTGCCACCCTTCAGGGTGTTTACACCTGGGGACCCACACCCGGAGGGACAGTCCCTTCTCTGGCCTGGCCCTGGGTTTTTTTCCATGATGAGGGCTCAGGAGGACCCCAGAGTCTCTACAGATACAGCCCATATCTGGAGTCTCTTCTGACTCCCAGGATCCTGCTGGGTCTGAAATCCTGCTCTGGGACCCAGGTCCTTTTCCTGACTCAATACTCTGAATATAAGCTCCTTATTTCCTCCCACACACAGAATTGACTTTTGATCTATGACTTGGCTATAAACAAATATTTATTCATCACTTATGACCTGCCAAGTATTTTTGCCTGAACCAGAAATACATCCGTTATTGATCCAGAAGACCCATATCCTGTATTTAGAAAAAGTCTTCTTGGCAGAGTATGAAAATTCGAGGCTAATATTGCAATGACTTTAATTACAAAGGAGAAATGAGAGAAAATGTGGATGATCTGGGGATCATGACTAGACTGTGGATTAGGGGATGCCTGTTTGAAGAGGTAGAGTCAGAAGAGGTGGGAGTGAGAATATTCTTGACAGGAAGGAACATTCTAGAGAACCCTAGAGACATAGAGATTCTCTGGACAATAAAAGAGAGTGACGTTTTGGCTGGTCAAAGACATACTCTGATCCCGCCTCCACCCCGCATTTTAAGGATATGGATTCTGTCTAAAAGGCAAAAAGAATGCATAAGCGGATGCTCAGCCTGAGTCATGAAAATCGCATGGGCCATGTATTGCAAATGAACCAACAAAATGAAATGCCTGTCAATAGAAGACAACATCAACTGTAATTGGACACCATCCTTGTGTTTCCAGCCATGTTCCATGAATGTCTTACAGGGATTTACCACACAATCCTTGCATAGCCCTGAGCAGTCACAACAGTTGTGCAGGGAAGAGACATGAGAAGAGCCATTAGTCTGGCTTCTAGTCCTGTAGAACTCTACCAAAGCTGATATGAAGGAGCACAAACATTTTCAATAGCAGGTGCTGTGAGTGTTCATGTGTATGTATGATTGTGTGTGTGCGTGTTCATGAATTAACTGCACCTGTCTGATTGAAGGAAGCTGAGGTGTGAGCCGAAGTTGGAGGGAACTATCTGGATGATCATGAACAGCCTTCCGTTCAGAATGAAGAGTCTGGATTCAACCTGAAGACAGTGAGCACCATTGGAGGGTTTTGAGCAGTAAATGGGCAGATTCTGAAATGAGGTTAGAGGCCTATGTGGAGTGTGAACTGGAAAGAGGAGCTAAGAGCTCAGAAAGGTGGTGGACATGAAGGCTGCCATGGGGGGTGTGAAGGTGACCGCCCTCCCTGACTTTGTGACTGGGTGCACCAAGGGTCCCTTAAGACAGTGAGCCTACAGGTGCAGAGGGAGAAACCTGGGGGCTGAGCAAGAAGCATCTGCTCCCACAGGAAGCTCAGCACCTCCTCCTGGTCCTGGGATGCAGGTCCTACATCTCATACAGGTTTCACCTGATTTTCTGTCTCTGTGAGCAGTGGGATCTCTCCATCTCCTGGGGACCAATCATCTGAGTCATTTCTGTCCCATCAGAGCACGTCTGATGCCGGGTGTCACTCTCCTCTTCAACATGTGGAGACCTTTCAGGATTCAGGGGGAAAAAATTGACATTCATGAGAGTCCTGTCCCAAGGGAGTAAGACACACAGAGAGAGACACACTTTAAATAACTATTGTGGCTCTACCACAGCCTGAATGTTTGGAGGGCAGTTGAGCAGCCTGCTTCCTCTGTTGGTCTCACTTCCCTCATTTGTAGCCCCGTGATACCGACACCACTCCTGCAAATGTGGTCAGAATCCACCAGACCTGAGATATGGGGCACTGGAAACCAGCCTTTCAGGTTTAGGTGGAGATGGTGGCGGTTTGAGAAATTGAAAAACAGAGGCCTTGTCCAAAGGATAAGAAGGAAGACTCCAGATCAGACCCCTCATGTGGAGTCACCTGAATCATGAGAGACCCTTGCTGTGCAGTGAGAGAAAGTAGGGATCATGGTCTTTCCATCAGGTGGTGCTGGGCCAGTCATGAGTCTGTGGGACACAGTGAACTTTCATGCCTACTTCATGTTTCAGCTGTCATGTTCAGTTTTCTAAACTCTACAAACACCTATTGATTTTTAAATAATTTTTCTGTTTTATTTCTTTTATAACAAGCTCTTTTGTTGTTGTTGTTGAACATGTTCTTCACGCTCAATACACCAAGAGGATAAAAGCTCTATATTAGATTGAAACATACTTGTAGTGAAGGTAAACCATTTTGAAATTTTAGACCAAGAAGAGACTCTACATAAAACATATGAAAGTCGCATGGTCATATTTCTATGTCCCTTTTTTAATAAATTGAAGGGACACAAGGGACATTTGTAGCACCCAATGGATGGAGGTGGAGCTGTTCATAACGCAGGGCTGAATTCACATCCTCTCTCAAGATTAACATACAAATAGGGCAGAATTAGGGGAGATTGTTGGTGGTCCATGGTCTTAAGGTAAAACTCCTAGATACGCACCCTCATTCCCCATCAATGCTGGACCGGGTCTGAATCAGCACGACCTCTAGAAAGAAAGTGAGCTCTTTCCAGTTAGGCTCAGTGGATAGAGCATCGGCTTTCGGACTGAGGGGTCCCACATTTGAATCCGAAAAAGGCATGTACCTTGGTTGTGGGCACATCCCCAGTAGAAGTTGTGCAGGAAGCAGCTGATCAATGTTTCTCACTCATCGATGTTTCTAGCTTTCTATTCTTTTACCTTTTTCCCTGTAAAAAATTATTTAAATTTTTTAAAAATAAAAATTAGAAAGAACATTCTTTCCTGGCCAATTTGGCTCACTGGATAGAGCCTCTGCCTGTGGACTGAAGGGTCCCGGGTTCAATTCCAGTCAAGGGCACATCCCGGGTTGTGGGCTTAATCCCCCGTAGGGGGTGTGCAGGAAGCAGCCCATCAATGATTCTCATCATTGATGTTTCTCTCTCTTCCTCTCCCTTCCTCTCTAAAATTGATTCAAAATATTAGGAAGATGCCCAGGCCCGCAGGTGGATAACATCCGAGTTTGTGGGGTCTGGCAGTGCACATGGGAGGAAGGGATGCTGAGGAGCTCAGATCCACTTTCAAGCCAATCCAGCGGTGGTTTCTTAGATGAGCCTGATGTGTTTGCACCCCACTTTCCGGAAAATTCTCACTTGTATCCTGAGTGTAACTCATTTCCTATAATTTATAAAACAAACAACAAAAAAGGTAATGCAAAGCATTCTCAATTCTCCTGGCTGTCTCTTTTCACCCTTTCATTTTTATTTCTTGTATCTTTATTGTTGAGAGTATTACAGATGTCCCCTGCATTTTCCCCATTGGCCCCTCCACCTATTTCCGCCCCACCCTAAACCTTCACCACGCTGTTGTCTGTGTCCACGGGCAATGCCTATATGCACATAAGCTCTTTGGTTAATCTCTTCCCATCTTCCCCCCCTCTTCCCTCTGAGATTCGTCAGTCTGTTGCATGCTTTAATGTCTCTGGTTCTATTTTATCAGTTTATTCTGTTTATTGGATTCCACATGAGTGAGATCATGTGATACTTGTCTTTCTCTGGCTGGCTAATTCCCTTAGCATAATGCTCTCCAGGTCCCTCCATGCTGTCTCAAAGGGTAACAGAGCTATCTTTTTGACAATTGCCTAGAATTCCATGGTGTACATGTCCCACCACTTTTTTATCCACTCATCTACTCATGGGCAGTGGGCTGCTTCCACATCTTGGCTATCCTATCTAATAAAATAGTAATATGCAAATTGACTGTCACACCAAGACACAAGATGGCTGCCCCATGTGGACACAAGATGGCTGCCACAAGATGGCCTGCAGGGGAGAGCAGTTGTGGGAAGTTAGAGGTGACCAGGCCAGCAGAGTAGGGAAGTTAGGGGTGACTAGGCCAGCAGAAGAGGGCATTTGGGGGATGGATACCAGGCCAGCAAGAGAGGGGAATTGCAGAGGGAGACCCAGGCTTTAAGGGGAGGGCAGTTTGGGGGGGTGTCCCAGGCCTGCAGGGTATGGCATTTTGGCGGACCAGACCTATAGGGGAGGGCAGTTGTGGGGGACCATGCCTGTAGGGGAGGGTAGTTGGGTGCCGAGCAATCCTGGATTGTGACAGGGATGTCCAACCACCTGTTTAGGCCCAATCCCCAGTGAAATCGGGCATAAATGAGCCACTGGGGATCGGGCCTAAACAGGCAGTTGGACATTCCTCAAAGGGTCCTAGATTGCCAGGGGTGCAGGCTGGGCTGAGGGACACCCCCTTATACACAAATACCATGGGCTGGATCTCTAGTTGTAAACATTGCTGCTATAAATATAGGATTGCACCAAGACCAGTTTGGCTCAGTGGATAGAGCATTGGACTGCGGACTGAAGGGTCCTGGGTTCGACTTAGGCAAGGGCATGTATCATGGCTGTGGGCACCTCCCCAGCAGGGGCCTTGAAGAAGGCAGCTGATCAATGTCTCTCTCTCATTGATGTTTCTGACTTTCTATCTCTCTCCCTTCCGCTCTGTAAAAAAATCAATAAAATATATTTTGAAAAATAAATAAAATAAAATAATAAAATGAATATAGGATTGCACATGTTCTTTATGATTTGGTGTTTTGGGATTCTTAGGATATATTCTTAGAAGTGGGTCAAACGGCAGTTCCGTTTTTAATTTTTTGAGGTAAACTCAACATCATTTTCTACAGTGGTCACACCAGTCTACATTACCACCAGCAGTGCACGAAGTGTCCTTTTTCTCTACATGCTCACCAGCACTTGTTGTTTGTTGATTTGTAGCTATTCCGGCAGTTCACCCTTTCTTTAGAGAAGATGAGTTGTCGTTTCTATCCCCCTGTCAGGACATAGGTGGGAAGCAACCAATCGATGTGTCTCTCTCACATCAAAGTCCCTATCCTCTCTCTCTCTCTCTCTCTCTCTCTCTCTCTCTCTCTCTCTCTCTCTCTCTCTCGTGCTCTGCCTCCGTTCCACTCTCTCTAAAACTCAATGGAAAAAATATCCTCAGGTAAATATTAACAACAGTAACAAACAAAAAACCCACAGCATATAACCAGCTTTCACACCTGCATGAGCCGTGTTCTTGCTCTCTACATGTGGTCAACACGGAAACTCTGATGCCTGGCCTGGCTTCTCACCCACTATTTCCTGCGCACCCAGTAAGACTAAGGTCTCCAAACCATGCAAAACAGGAAGTTAGCTGGAAGCACTCAACCTTATTCTTGGTGAGTCCGATATTGGAGACGCCACTGTGCAAAGACAAGACAGGAGCAATCCAACAAGCTGCCCTTTCCCCCGGGAGCACAGAGCTTGCGATTTTAGCTCAGACTCTGCCTAGGAGTTGAATCAGAAGTGAACATCTCCGTTTCGATTTTTTTGTCCCTCAAGGTAGCCTTTGAGCAAGATGTTATCTACACGAGGGGCTGACACCTTCCTTCAACACGGTGCAAGAACATCGCGGTGGAGACCATCTAGGCCAGTGGTCAGCAAACTACGGCTCGTGAGCCACATGCGGCTCTTTGGCCCCTTGAGTGTGGCTCTTCTGCAAAATTCCATGGCCTGGGTGAGTCTATTTGGAAGAAGTGGCATTAGAAGAAATTTAAGTTTAAAAAAAATTTGGCTCTCAAAAGAAATTTGCATCATTGTACCTGTTTCTTGATAATTGTTGATATTTGGCTCTGTTTAGTAATGAGTTTGCCAACCACTGGTCTAGGCAGATAGAATGGGTGGGCCTCGGCTGCTAGAGAAGGAAAATTCTGAAATTTGGAGCTGAGGGTTGAGGACAACAGACAGTAATGGAATGGAAATCCTGTTCTTTGCCACAGTGGAGGACATAATGCCATGTGAAATAAGCCAGACACCTACAGACTAATACTCCTTATATAAGGATGACTCGGTTCTACGTTGGGGTTTTTAAAATACATTTCATTGATTTTTCACACAGAAGAAGGAAGATGAATGTTAGAAACATCAATGAGAGAAAAAGATCAATCAATTGCCTCCTGCACACCGCCCCCAACCCCTGGGGATGTGCCCTCAACCAAGGTACATGCCCTTGGTCAGAATCAAACCTGGGACTATTGAGTCTGAAGGCCGATGCTCCAACCACTGAACCAAACCAGCTAGGGCTGTTCTTTATTTTTAAATATTCTTAACTCTACTTTTAGTTATCATTGTGTTGTGTTTATTTCAGGTGTACAGCATAACAGTTAGACAATCATAAACTTTACAAAACAATCCCCATCCTACCACCACTGATACTTCCAGGGCCCACCTGACATCACACATAGTTATCACATATCGTTGCCTATATTCCCTGTTCTGTACTTGACATCCCCAAGACTATTTCAGAACAACCAACCTGAAACTGTTCTATGTTTTGATTGGCTGTGCAGTTTTCAAAACTTGTAGAGAAAAAAATCTCATAGAACTAAACATCATCCAAGTGAATTTTACAGTCTATAAAAAGGAAAGTGAATGGAAACTGTTCCACAGCAACATCAAGAAATGAGAACAGCAAGTCTAATTGGCAGAGAGGATCCCTTTGTTAACTTTTGGTTGAGAATGTGTTTGTGTGTTTTCAGAGAACAATTCCAAGACCATGTGGGTTCCTGAGACAGTGAGGAACTGACGGGTCTGTTCCGGTCACAAGGATGGTCCAGAGATGAGGGACACTGACGACACCTTGCCATGCTAGCTGTCGGCAGCTGTGTGATGCTGCAGGAGGCCCAGGACCAAATCAGAGAGGATGCAACTTGCATGGCCACGATATACCCACCATCTGGATACCATTGCTGACATGTACACATAAAGAACTATTTGACACTGAAACTGAGATTCAGAACAGTTGGACACTGAAACTGAGACTCAAACATTTTTTGTTCTTATACATTTATTTCTAGTATGCGGAGACAAGATATTTTGGGAGAAAAGAATCAGGGGAGAGTGATTGATAGAGAGGCAGGGAGGCATTGAACAGCCTGTCTGGCTACAGGGCAAAGGCTGGGGAGGGTGGGGAGTGGATGCTGGGGGAGATCAACCAAAGGACTTGTATGCATGCATATGAGCATAACCAATGAATGAAAGACACTGGAGTGGGGGTGGGGGAGACAGGTGAGGACATGTGATGGGAGTAGGAGAGGCTGTGGGAAGATAATGGGGGAAAAAAGGAAAACATATGTATTACTATTAAATCTAAATTATACTGCAAAAAATAAAAATAAATAAAATAAAATAAATTTTTAAAAAAGAATTTTTAAAAGTTGGCAAAAAAATTAAGTTATGAAATTTTTATTAAAACACTTCATACATGCCGTTTTATGGGTTGGGCCACAAAAATATTGGTTGTGGGCCGCATTCAGCACGTGAGCCACCAGTTTGACACACTTGGTGAAGAGCCTGCTAGAGAGTTCCTTCTCATCTGTGCCCATTGGTTAAATTTTGTGTCTGAAAGTGTCCATTTTAGCCGTGTGTAATACATGGCCATCCAATTATTAGGATTTCCTGCCACTGTCTTTTTGAGCCCACACAATGTGCTATGCTGTCTGCCCTTCCATGGGCAGTATTAGAAACGTGTGTATCCTCCCATGTTCTCTCGGGCACTCAGGCTGAGATTAATGCATGTGATTCATGTTTTTAAAACTGAGTTTTTCTTTTTTTCTGGGGAGGTGAATTGTCCTGGGTTTTTGTTCTCAGCAGTCACTCCTTGTCCTGTTCTTATCGTATTTTCTCCTAACAACTTCAGGTACAGAATTTGTTCTTCTTTTATTAATGATTTTTTCATGTATTTTATTGATTTCAGAGAAGAAAGAAGAGAGAGAGAGTGAAAGAGAAACATCAATGACGAGAGAGAATCACTGATCAGCTGCCTCCCGCACGACCCACATTGGGGACCAAGACCACAACCCGGGCATGTGCTCTGATTGGGAGTCAAACCCTGACCTCCTGGTTCATAGGCCGATGCTCAACCACTGAGCCACTCCGGCAGGGCTTGCTAATGATTTTTATTTGAATATTTTTATGGAAGTGTTGTGGATTTACAACATCAAATGAGTTTCATGAAGTTATCTCACATTATTGACAGTCTTCTCTTCCCCTTTTCGCCCATCCCTCCTCCCCTCGCCTCTGGCAGCCATCAGTCTGTTCTTCATTTCCATGGGTCTGTTTTCATTCCCTTTGGTTTGCTGATGTGAAAAATTCCAGGCACAAAAATAAATAAATAAATTCCAGGAACTAGTGAAATCTTTCAGTATCTGAATGATTTCATTCAGCATAATACACTACAGCTCCATTCCTGGGGTCTCAATACCAATGCTTCATTCTTTTTTAAAAATTTTATTTATTTATTTTACTGATTTATATTTCATTGTGCATGCATGCCAGCTCTTCCTTACCCACTTTTCTATGGAGCTAAAGATTCATTGCAAGCCTTGTTTCAGTGTATGTGTATGACAGATATCCCCTATCTGTCCTCACGTCCCCCCTCCACCCAACCCCACCCCAGGCCTTCAATTCTTGATATAATAGCTTAGCATATTGATTTTTAAAAGTTTTCTTTTAATTTCCTAATATATTCATTCATGGTTTTTAATTTCAGCTTTTCAGGGGCCTGATGTGTAGTATTTACATAATCATTTAACATAAAACTTGCACTTACATTTGATTATAAAAAACTAGGTTGCTTTATTTCCTGAATGAGTGATACTGGTTAGCATTATTTAAATTTTTATTGAATTCAAAGAGGAAGAGAGAGGGAGAGACCTATAGTAACATACATGATGAAAGAGGATCATTGATCAGCTGCCTCTTGCAAGCCCCCACTGGGGATTGAGCCCACAACCCAGGCATGTGCCCTTGACCAGAATCAAAGCTGGGACCTTTAAGTCTGTAGGCCGATGCTCTATCCACTGAGCCAGCCTGGTTAGGGCTTGGTTATCTTTGACAATAGAAACAAAACACTCCCAGAGGGTCCCAGGATCGGCTGAGCGAACACGCCAGGTCTCCATGCTGGCTGGGGTCACCAGCTCAGTGTCCCTAGAGGAAGTACCCATGCCTTCTGGGGTCCTTGCAGGCCCTCTCCCTCGATTGGTTGAGGTCTGGGTCCTTCCTGGGCTAATTGAAGGCTAGAGCAGCGTAAAAGCTGGGTTCTTCAGGGGCCTCCTCTGATGGGGAGGATGCGGGTGCACTTGTCTGCCGGCTGAAGGTGAAGAGGTTCAGTTGAGCATAGGTCACCTCCTGGGGGGCATCAGGTGGAGCCTGGAGCAGAGGGCGAAAGAGGGATGGCACTTGGTTGGGGTTTGAGGAGCCTCAGGGCCTGGGGAGGATGGGACCCATCTATCTGTCCTCTTCTGCTTGTCTACTCTTTGTGTCCAGCAGTTCCCCTGACAGGGAGGAAGGAGAGGTGGCCATTCCTATCCTGGATTTTGGTCTTGAGTGGTTCACCTGGGTGTGCATCACTCCCTGTGTGCCTTCATCCTGCCTGTTCTGCTGGAAACAGTGCCCCCTGTCATGTATCCACATGTTGCCAGAGAGATGGTTTACAATTCAAATAGACGAGGTCTTGTTTCTGATGGAATCACGTTCCTGAGCCTTGGTGCCTCTGGATACTTCTGTGGTTCTGACTCATCCTTGCTCACTGAGTTCCAGACTTATGGCCCATCCTCCTGAAGAAGCATTCCCTGCCTCAGAACCTTTGCACCTGCTCTTTCCCTGTCCCCACACCATGCACTCTATTCACTCCTCTTCTTTCATGTTCCTTCACAGCACTTTGCTCTTTGGGACACTGTCTGCTTGTTTGCATATTGTCTCCCTTACCCACAGATGAGCTCAAGGCATGTTGAAACAGTATGGCTCAGGGCTGCACTCTGGCCTCTAAAGGGAGCCATAAACAGTAAGCTCCATCATATCTGCTGGGTGAATGAATGAAGGGGTCCTGGGGACCTTTGGGTGAGTCACTTATTCTTGCCTCCTCCTGAGACCTGACACTGCACAAGGACAGACAGAGGGTGAAGGGCCAGCAAAGGGGGCTCTGTATGAGGGGCCATGGAGTTGCAAGGAAACCAGAAGGAGTGAGTCACAGTAGGACGATCTTGGGGCCCAGAGGGGAGGGTGGTGTGGATAATGCTGAGAAGCTTGTGAGGTGGGACCAGGAAGGGTCATTGGATTAAACTGGGCAACAGAAGGTCCTTGGTGGCCTGGACTGGAGCAGGGTCTCACCTGAGGGTCCAGCTCCATTCTCTCCTCAGACTGCGGGTCCATCACAGAAGCACCTACTGGGGCAGAACAGAGGTGTGTCACCTGCCAGGTCCAGGAGAACTCAGGTCTGCAGACCTCATTTGCTTCCCAGTGGGCTACTAACCCTGGTTGATGTGTGGAGCTCAGTCCCTTTCAGGTTGACTCCCAGCCTAACCCTCCCCATCGCCTCCTGAAATCCCTCTGCCTCCTCCCCAGGGGCAGCTGTCTCTTCTTCTCACAGAGGGCTTCCTCCAGGGTGTCTATGGCTGAGACGCAGCTGCGGGAGGAACCAGGAGAGTTTGGGGCAGAGCTGGGGCACAGGTGGTGGATGTTTCCAGTCTTTGGGGCAGGAATTACATGGTCTACAGGTCTCTGTCCTTGGGCTCTGGGTGTGTGGTTATTGAAGGAGGTTGGACTTGAACCCCTCTCTGACCTGGTCCAGAGGGACGGTCTCAGCCTGAGAGGTTAGGAACCCCTCCCTTTGTGATTCCACATAAAGAAGGAAACCTTAACACTCAATTTTCTGCATATTTCATAAAACTGAACATCTAGGCTGACACTGTTTCTATTCCAAATTTTCTGATTTCAGATTCTGGAACAGTCTTTTCTCAGCTGACCTTCTGGATCCATTTGGTTTACAGTGGTAGGTGCTTTGAGCCCCTCTCCCACCTGTGACCCAGTTCATCCCATTCTCTACTCACCTGAGGTCGTGTCTTTCTTCCGACGCAGGTGTAGGAGGTAGAAAAGAAGGAGGGAGATCAGGAAGACCAGAGCCATTAAGACTCCGATTATAATGTTCATGTTCCATTTGGGACCTTAGACATGAGTGACATCATGAATGAGCTAGTGATGCCATTGAATGAGCACCTACTGTGTGCTAGGCGCATGCTGGGGACTGTCATTCATCTCCCACCTCACATCAGTCACACATCAGAGATTGATGGCCCCAACACACACTTCACTGAGGATTAGGGAAGTTAATCAGGTATCCCAGACAACCCAGAGAAGACGGGGCAGGGCTGCGACTGGAATTCAGGACCATGGGTTCCCTGACTTGTCCTTATGCTGCCCTGCCCCAGGGGGACACCGGCTTTGCGCTATGGAGTCCTTCTTTGCAGGTGCCTGTCCACATCTCATCTGGAGCTGAGGGTCCTTCCTCGTTATCCAGCCCAGCACAGCAGGGACAGGGAGGAACAGGATGAGGGGTAGACTATGAGTCTCTCCCTTTTCCCTCTCCACCTTGCAACCCCTGACATCCCCTTGGGAAGGTCAGGCTGGGCTGGAGGCTCTACCTTCCTGAGCTCTGTGAGGCCCATATGTCACCTCATCTCCCAGCAGCCTGTGAGCAGGATGGGGCCAGTGATGAGCAGACAGGAACCCAACACTCAGATGAGAGAAGGGACCGCCCAGACCCACAGCAGGAGCAGCAGAGACTAGAGCTGAACCAGGGCTGATCCACCCTGTTCCCTCCTCTCAGGTGAGTCTTGGTTGTGGGACAGTACTAGAGTGCCCAGAACTTTGTCCTGGCTGTCCCTCCCTTTACAGTGTCTCCGACACTGAGACAGAGGGGACAGGCCCCATAACATCACGTCCTGGGGGCTTCCCTGTGAGGCCCTCTCCCAGGAGGTCAGGGACAGAACTGAGGGGAAATCTAACCTCTGGACAAGGATTCTCTTCTTTAACACCTGGAGACAATGAGGCCCAGTGAAGGGAAGGGTGGGTCCAAATCAGTGAATACAGAGGGGCCTGATCCTCTTAACTTTCCATGGATCAGCCTCAGTCCTTATGGAAGCACACACCACCTCCCCACTGAGCCCCTCACTTACCCATCTGTGGGGCTGACCCCGTGGGTGAGAGAAACCAATCCTCAGAGCCTGCTGGGTTCAGGATGGGGCAGAAGTGGGGGTGGCGGTTGTTATCTCCCACATGAGCCCAGCTCCTCCTCCTCAGCCTGAGCCCCACATCTCCCTCTGCCATTACCACCCCACCCATTGCTAGCCTCAGACCCTGGGATTCCCAGCTCCCATCTCTCCTAGGACACACACCCATTCTTGAGGACCTGGATCACTCAATTCTCTGACAGACTCTTAGGACTTCCTGGGACGGGGTGGGAGAAGGGGCGGCACTGTGATCTCTCTGCACAAAGCTCCCCGGAACTCACCAGCTGTGGATGTGGGCCCCGTGGATGGGAGTCTGGGGCCTCCAGAG
Source organism: Antrozous pallidus (assembly GCA_027563665.1). Lineage (NCBI taxonomy): Eukaryota > Metazoa > Chordata > Mammalia > Chiroptera > Vespertilionidae > Antrozous > Antrozous pallidus. Next base: position 3,638,885 of record CM050525.1, on the reverse strand, counting down.
GGTTCTAGAAATGAGGATGGAAAGGGATGATGCTGGAGCTCACTCTGGAGTGTCCAAATTACACAGTTGCTTCTCCTCCATATGTTCTGGGACCCCGGGCGACACTCCTGCTGCCCACTTAACATCTTCCCAACCCAGTTAATGGGGGGATTAAGCAAAAGTGAGAGCATCTCTGAGGGCAGATCTCTGCTGGGTGACCAACACTAACACCCCTCCCTCTCACCCAAGCTCAGATGTCTCCTGGGGGTGGGACTCCCAGCTGCCTGTGCTCTGAGAGGATGGGATCAGGGGCCCCTCACCTGAGACCAGTAGATCCAGAGGGTCACTAGGGTGAGACCACTCCTGGGGATTGTTCCCAAAATTGCCATAGCATCTGAATGTCCCCCTGTGGCTGGAGGTTACGGGACCCACAGGGAACAGGGCCTGGAACTGCCCACTGGGCTGTCGCTGTGAGTCCAGGGTCCAGGAGAGCTTGTGATCTCCTTCCTTTGTCAGAAGGAACCTGTCAAATGCCTCCCGTGAGGCACACTGGAGGGTCACGTTCCCTCCTGAGGTCACAACAGGGCTGGGAAGGGCTGAGAGGCTGGGTTTCCTGTAGAATCCTAGCAGAGGAGGAGGCAGCGTGTTAAATGGGCTCACACCGCCCTCATGTCCCAAACGACTGGGCTGTGAGAGGGAGACACCCGAAGAGAACACCCCCTAACCTATGGCAGAGCCTGAGTCTAGGACCACTGAGTATACACTCACCTGTCACCACCAGCTCCAACGGGTCACTGTGACCAGACCAGCCACTGGGGCTGAGGTATTTACAGGTATATTTCTCTGCATAGTGTTCTTTAATGAGGAACTTGGCATAGTGTTCTTTAATGAGGAACTTGGCCCTGTCTCCAGGCTCCACTGACTTCGATGTGTTCAAGGACAAAGTACTTTTATCTTCATATAGATGGTACTCCTGAGCCTTCAGAGTCCCCTGACACCAGATGGTCACGGGTCTCCAATAAGGGATCACGGGTCCTGGTTCAGCCCAGATGGTGGGTTTGGGGAGGGTCCCTAAAAGGAAACCGGTGGCTGCTTTACAAAGACCTTCCCCATCCTCTTCCCCCAGCTCAATCCCAAGTCTACTCATTTTATGAACACATCCCAGCACCCCTTTGTCCCCTCCTGAGCCTCAGGAGTGAAGGAATAGGTGGGTCATGGAGCCTGGGAAGGACTCACCTGCTTTCACATGGGTCCTAGGGCCCAGACTCAGCCCTAGAAGAAAATACTTGTGAGAGATTTGCACCCGGAGGTCTGAGCTGAATTCCTTCCCATCACGGTCCGGTCCACTGTATCTGCCTCAGCCTGAAGTTCCCCATGATCAACAGAGTGTGAGCCTCCCCTTCCCACCTGCTCCCCGTCCCCATGTCCCCACAACTGACCGAGGCAGAGAAGAGTCGAGAAGATGGACATCATGGCGTCTGCTCGGAGAGCTCCTGCACTGCAAATGGAGGAGGCCTGGGCCTGAAGGACAGAGACGCACAGGATGTGGCCAATCAGGAGCTGCTGCCGCCCTTCCGGGTGTTTACAGCTGGGGACCCACAGCCTGGGGACAGCCCCTTCTCTGGCCTGGCCCTGGGTTGTTTCCATGATGAGGGCAGAGGACGACTCCGGGGCCTCTGGAGACACGGCCCATATCTGGAGTCTCTTCTGACTCCCAGGATCCTGCTGGGTCTGAAATCCTGCTCCAAGACCCAGGTCCTTTTTATGGCTCAATACTCTGAATATAAGTTCCTTATCTCCTCCCCCACACAGAATTTATTTTGATCTGTGATGTGTCCATAAAAAATACGTATTCATCACCTATGACGAAGTATTTGTGCCTGAACCAGAAATACATCTGTGATCGATCCATAAAACCCATCACCTGTATTGTTTAAATTGATTTTTATTATTTTTTGCAGTGTGACTTATATTTAATAGTAGGACATATGTTTTCCTTTTTCCCCTATTTTTCTCCCCCCATCCGCCCTTACCCCCAGCACATGTCCCCACCTGCCCCCCTCTCCACCCAAACCATCACCTGTATTTTTGAGAATTCTTCTTGGCACAGTATGGGCATTCGAAGGCTAATATTGCAATGACTTTACTTACAAAGAAGAAATGAGAGAATATGTGGGACGATCTTGGATCATGACTAGACTGTGGTTGAGGGGGTGGCTGTTTGAAGAGGTAGAGTCCGAAGACGTGGGAGTGAGAATATTCTTCACAGGAAGGAAATTAGAGAGTCTCTGGACAACAGTAAAAGAGACTGAGTTAGTGGCTGGTCATAGGCATGCTCTGATCCCTCCTCGACCTCGCCATTTAGGGTTATGGACTCTGTCTATAAGGCAAAAAGAATGCATAAGCTGATGCTCAGCCTGAGTTATGGAGATCATATGGGCAATGTATCACAAATGAACCAGCCAAATGAAAAGCGTGTTAATGAAAGATAACATCAACTGTAATTGGACTCCCACTTTTTGTTTCCAGCCATGTTCCATGAATGTCTCACACGGATTTACCACACAATCCTTGCATAGCCCTGAGCAGTCACAACAGTTCTGTAGGGAAGACAAATGAGAAGAACCATCAGTCTGGCTTCCAGTCCTGTGCTTAAACTGTGAGTTTGAGAGGGAGCTTGCTAGTCCTGCAGAACTCTAACAAAGCTGGCATGAAGGAACACAAACATGTTCAATAGCAGGTTGTGTGAGTGTGCATGTGTATGTGCGTGTATGATTGTGTGTATGTGTGTGTTCATGGGGTAACTGCACCTGTCTGGTTGAAGGAAGCAGAAGTGAGAGCCAAAGTTGGAGTGTCCCATCTGGATGATCATGAACAGCCTTCCGTTCAGAATGAAGAATCTGGATTCAACCTGACGACAGTGAGAACCATGGAAAGGTTTTGAGCAGAACGTGGGCAGATTCTGAAATGAGGTTAGAGGCCTATGTGCAGTGTGAACTGGAGAGGGGAGCTAAGAGCTCAGGAAACATGGTGGACGTGACGGCTGCCTTGGGGAGTATGAAGGTGACCTCCTTCCCTGCCTTTGTGACTGGGGACACCAAGGGGCCTTAAGACAGTGACCCAAGAGGTGGAGCGGGACGAGGGTGGGGGCTGCGCAAGATGCATCTGCTCCTACAGGAAGCTCAGCACCTCCTCCTGGCCCTGGGATGCAGGTCCTACATCTCACACAGGTTCAGCTGACTTCCTGTCTCTGTGAGAAGTGGGATCTCTCCATCTCCTGGGGACCAATCATCTGAGTCATTTCTGTCCCATCACAACACTTTTGAGGCTGGGTGTCATTCTCCTCTTCAACATGTGGAGAAATTTCAGGTTTCAGGAAAAAAATTGACATTCATGAGAGTCCTGTCCCAAGGCAATAAGATACTCAGAGAAAGACACACTTTGAATAACTATTGTGGCTCTACCACAGTCTGAATGGTTGGAGCACACTTGAGCAGCTTCCTTCTTCTCTTGTTCTCGCTTCCCTCATATGTAGCCCCATGATACTGACACTACTCCAACAAATATGGTGAGAATGACACTACCATGATACTGACACTACTCCAACAAATATGGTGAGAATTCACCAGACCTGAGATATGGGGCACTGGAAACCAGCCTTTCAATTTTACGTGGATTTTTAAAGGTTTTTTTTTTAATTTTCTAATATATTCATTCATGGTTTTTACTTTCAGCATTTCATACGCCTGATGTGTAGTATTTAAATGATCATGTAATATAAAACTTGCACTTACGTTTGGTTATCAGAAACTCTGTTACTTTATTTCCAGAATGAGTGATATTAGTTATCATTTTTTTTAATTTTTATTGACTTCAGAGTGGAAAGGAGAGGGAGAGAGCTATAATAACATAAATGATGAAAGAGGATCGTTGATCAGCTGCCTCCTGCAAGCCCCCACTGGGGATTGTTCCCACAAACCAAGCATGTGCCTTGACTGGAATCAAAGCTGGACCGTTAAGTCTGTAGGCCAATGCTCTATCCACTGAGCCAGCTTGGCTTGGGCTTTGTTATCTTTGACTATAGAAACCAGATGACCCCCAGAGGGTCCCGGGAGCTGCCAGGAGAGCACACCTGGTCTCCACAATGGCTGGGGTCACCAGCTGAGTGTCCCTGGGGGAAGTACCCATGCCTTCTGGGGTCCTTGCAGGCCCTCTGCCTGGAGTGTGGGGCCTGGGTCCTTTCTGGGCTAGTTGAAGGCTAGAGCAGCGTACAAGCTGGGCTCTTCTGGGGCCTCCTCTGATGGGGAGAATGAGGGAGCACTTGTCTGCCGGCTGAGGGCGAAGAGGTTCAGTTGAGCATAGGTCACCTCCTGGGAGGCCTCAGGTGGAGCCTGGAGCGGAGGGTGAAAGAGAGATGGCACTTGGTTGGGGTTTGAGAAGCCTCAGGGCCTAGAGAGGATGGGACCCATCTATCTGTCCTCCTCTGCTTGTCTACTCTTTGTGTCCAGCAGTTCCCCTGACAGGGAGGAAGGAGAGGTGGCCATTCCTATCCTGGGTTTTGGTTTGGAGTAGTTCACCTGGCCGTGAATCACTCCCTGTGTGCCTTCATCCTGCCTGTTATGCTGGAGACAGTGCCTCCTATCATGTATCCACATGTTGCCAGAGAGATGGTTTTCACTTCAAATAGACCAGGTCTTGTTTCTGATGGAACCATGTTCCTGAGCCTTGTGGCCTCTCGAAGCATCCTTGCTCACTGGACTCCAGCCTCATGGCCCATCCTCCTGAAGAAGCATGCCAAGCCTCAGGACATTTGCACCTGCTCTTTCCGAGTCCCCCCACCATGCACTCTATCCCCTCCTCTTGCTTTATGTTCCTTCACAGCACTTTCCTCTCTGGGACACTGCTTGTTTGCATTTTGTTTCCCTTGCCCACAGGTGAGCTCGAGATGTGTGGAGACAATGTGGTTCAGGACTGTACCGGGGCCCCTAAATGGAGCCATAAACAGTGAGCCCTGTCACATCTTCTGGGTGAATGAATGAATGAAGGGGTCTTGGGGACCTGTGGGTGAGTCACTTATTCTTGCCTCCTCCTGAGACCAGGTACTGCACAAGGACAGACAGAAGGTGAGGGGCCAGCAAAGGGTGCTCTGTAGGAGGGGCCGTGTGGTCACAAGGAAACCAGAAGGAGTGAGTCACAGCAGGACAATCTGGAGCCCCAGAGGGGAGGGCAGTGTGGACACTACTGAGAAGTTGGTGAGGTGCGACAGGGAAAGGTCCATTGGATTAAACTGGACTACAGAATGTCCTTGGTGGCCTGGACTGGAGCAAGGGTCTCACCTGAGGGTCCAGCTCCATGCTCTCCCCAGACTGCGGGTCCAACACAGAAGCATCTACTGGGGCAGAACAGAGGGGTGTCTTCTGGCAGGTCCCCAAGAACTCAGAGCTGCAGGCCTCATTTGTTGCCCAATGGCCTACTAACCCAGGGTGAGGTGCAGAGCCAGATCACACAGAGTGGGTCTCTGTCCCTCTCACCTTGACTCCCAGACTAACCCTCCCCATCGCCTCTTGAATTCCCTCTACCTCCTCCCCCCAGACATCTGTATCTTCCTTTCACAGAGGGTTTTGTGCTGGATGTCTACAGCTGTTCTGCAGCTGGGGGAGGAGCCAGGATAGTTTGGGGCAGAACTGGTCCACAGGTGGTGGATGTTTCGGGTCATTGGGACAAGAATTACATGGTCTGCAGGTCTCTGTCCTTGGGCTCTGGGTCTGTGGTTTCTGAAGGAGGTTGGACATGAGCTCCTCTCTGGGCTGGTCCAGAGGGACCGTCTCAGTCCCGAGATGTTAGGATCCCCTCCCTCTGTCATTCCACAGGAAAGAAGAAAATCTTAACACTCAATTTTCTGCATATTTCATGAGACTGAACAGCTAGGATTACACTGTTTTCATTCCAAATTTTCTGATTACAGATTCTGGAAAAGTCTTTTCTCAGCTAACCTTCTCGATCCATTTGGTTTACAGTGGTGGGTGCTCTGATCCCCTCTCCTACCTGTGACCCAGGTCAGCCCATTCTCTACTCACCTGAGGTCCTGCCTTTGCTCTGACGGTGGTGTCGGAGGTAGAAAAGAAGGAGGGAGAGCAGCAGGAACAGAGCCACTGAGATCCCAATCAGGATATTCATGTTCCATTTGAGACCTTAGACATGAGTGACTTCATTAATGAGCCAGGACCGTCATTCATTCTTTCATCCAGCACTCAGATCAGTATGTTGGACCAAACGCCTTCACTGAGGACAGAGAGGTTTATTGGTGCAAGACCACCCAGCCTAGGACGGGCAGGACTGGGACTGGAACCAGGACATGGGTTCTGTGATGTCCATAAGCTGCCCCCAGCGGGACACCAGCTTTGTGTCAGGGGCCTCTTGTTTTGGAGGTTTCTGTCCATAATTGGAGGTGAGGGTGTTTAGTTATCCCACCAGCCGCATGATCAGGACGGGAGGGTGAGGCGTAGCTTTAGTTCTCCATTTCCCTCTCTACATGCAACCCTGGACATCCCGTGGGAAGTTCCGGGTGGGAGGAGGATCTACTTCTGACTCTTGTGAGGCATATTCCACCTCATCTCCTGCAGCTGTGTGCGGATGGGACAGAGATGAGAGACAGGAACCCAAATCAGAAGGTGAGAAGTGGACACACGAGGGCAGCAGGAAAACTAGGCTTAACCAGGCGTGATCCACCCTGTTCCCTTCTCTCTGCTAAGTCTGGGTTGAGGGACAGTACCAGGTTGCCTGGTCCCTTGTCCTGCCTGCACCTCCCTGTACAGTGTCTCTGACACTGAGACAGAGGGGACAGGCCCATAACATCACATCCGGGGGCTTCCCTGTGAGGCCCTCTCCCAGGAGGTCAGGGCCAAAACTGACAGGAAATCTAACTTCTGGACAAGGATTCTCTTCTTTAACACCTGGAGACAATGAGGCCCAGACAGGCGAAGGGCGGGTCCAAGTCAGTGAATCCAGAGGGGCCTGAACCTCTTAACTTTCCATAGATCAGCCTTGGTCCATATGGAAGCACCCACCACCTCCCCACAGAGCCCCTCACCCATCTGTGGGCCTGACCCTGTGGATGGAAAAAAACAATCCTCAGAGCCTTCTGGATTCTGGATGGGACAGAAGTGGGGGGGGTTGTCATCTCCCACATGAGCACAGCTCCTCCTCTTCAGCCTGAGTCCCACATCTCCCTCTGCCATAACCACCCCACCCATTACTAGCCTCAGACCCTTAGACTCCCAGCTCC